>LNAC01000268.1:2385441-2451147 GCA_002007465.1 Ailurus styani | reverse complement strand
AGCTCCCCTTTCCCCTCCCCCCTCCCCAGGGCAGGAGGCCTCTAGACACTAGGGTCCCCTTGAGGGCTGAAGAGCTGCGGAGGACACCTGGTCCTTTAAGAACAGCTGGTGGGGGGGTGGGCAGGGGAGTCACCCCCGGCCTGGCTGGTGTGTATTCTAGATAGAGGTTGAGTTAACCATTAACAGAGCAGACAGCCTGACCTGTGTGGGTGTGAGGGGCTGGATCAGTCCCCCTTCCCCCCGTGCCAGGGTGGGGCCAGAGCGGAGGGGTTCTGGATTGATGGGGGGGGGGATCAGTGAGTAGGTGAAGAAACTTCCAGAAAGGAGAGATGGGAGACAACAGAGGTGGAGAGGGAGCTGGAAAGAGAGACCAGCTCACTGGAAGAAGGCAAGAGACCCTGAGAGGGGCAAGAGAGCTCAGAGACCCGCTGAGATGGGGGAGATGAAGTGGACACAGAGAGACAGACAGACGTTTAGAAAAGAGAGCTAAGTAGAGAAATACCCAGATAAGTTCAGAGAGACTGAGATACGCAGATGAGATGCCAAGAATAGGGACCTTGAAGGAGGGAGAGAGAGGAGAGATGGAGATTCAGAGAGGAATTGAGAGGAAGAGAAAGAAGGAGAGACTATGAAATCAGGGAAAGGTACAGGTTTTAACTAGAGTTAAGACCTCTTCAAACTCAAGTTCTACGGGACAGAAAGAGAGAATGGAGATCCATGAAGAAGGGCAAGGTTGGATCTGTCTTGATCACTTGGTCCCCAAGACAAGGCCTGGCTCACTCCCACTTATTCTCCATGTCTCAGCTGAACTGACACCTCCTCCATGAAGCCCTCCTTGACCCCCAGGCTGCGTCAAGTGCCATTTCTGGGCTCTCACAGACCCTGCACTGCCCTATCCCAGCCCTGCACATTCTGTATCATCATTGGGGAATGGACTGTCAGCCCCACAAGGGCAGGGCCCAGGCTGTCTCAGTCACCACTATGAAGCTGGCATTACCTAGCACTGAGTTAGTTTAACGGGTGGATAGATTAATGTGCTCCTTTCCTTTAAGAAATATTTATTCAGCATCCTCTGTGGGACAAGCAGTGCGCTAAGTGCGGTGGATACAGCAGGGAACAGCATGGAGCCCCTCCTCTCATGGAGCTGACATTCGGGTGGGAGAGACAGACAGGTCCATAAAATGTGACAGCCATGGAGCGGTAAGTCCTAAAAAGAAAGAGTAAACCAGGAGAAAGGGATAGAGAGCGACGGAGGTTGCTGCTGTAAAGAAGGAGGTACAGAAGGGCTCGCTGAGGAGCGAACAGGAAACTAAAAGGAAGTAAGGGAGCAAGCCAGGGGAAAAATCCAGGGCAATGGCATGTGCAAAGGCTCTGAGGCAGGAGCCTGCTTGGTTTGTTCCAGAAGCAGCCAGGTGGCCAGTTCCATTGCAGCAAAGGGGAGTAGTATGAGAATGAGGTCAGACTAGCTGGCTCAGTCAGCAGAGCCTGTGACTCTTGATCTTGGGGTGGTAGGTTCGAGCCCCATGTTGGGTGTAGAGGTGACTTGAAGATTAAAAAAAAAAAAGAATGAGGTCGGAGGGATAGTAGAGGAACCTCGGGGGCCCCGTGGCCATGATAAAGACTTCAGATTCTATTTTCATGAGAACGGGTGGAGGGTTTCAAGCACTGGGTAAAGAGACGGAGGAAATGAGATAGAAGCGGCCCAGAATCAGCCGGGATGGACGGCATCTCATTGCTCGGTGTCTGGGGCTTCGCAGACAGCCTCGCACATATGCCCAACAGCAGTGTGTGGTGTGGGCACAAGTGAATAAGCCCCAAGCCAACAGAGAAGAAGTCAGAATGACATTAGATGGATGGACAGACTCCCAGGCAGAAGCCAGGTGAGGACCCGGGGACGCCCAGGGACAACAGACACAGACAGGCAGACAGCAGCCAGCTGAGAAGTCCCGTTTCTTCCCCACCCAGAAAGCTTCCCTGGAGCTGGAAAAGTCCCCAGGCCCCCCTGCCCGCCTCGCCCGTGGCGTGCCCACTCACACCTCAGGCAAAGGAAGCTGGCAGGCCCCACAGGAACCTTTCTGTGGGGCGGGGGGGAGGGGAGGGGGGCGGGGGGCAGGGGCGAAGGGAGAGGAGTGGGNAGGCCCCAGTGTCTGCCCCTCCTGCCCCCGGGTACAGATATAAATAATATGTACATATACCTTTATATATATATACCAGCAGCCTGGGGGCGGGGGGCCAGGGGCCACACACTTCGTAAGGCCCCGGGAATGGCAGAAGTCTGGTCCTGCAGGGGGCTAGGGGGCCCCGAGACACACGGAGAAAGTGGCCAAGCCTGATAGACACGGGCGGAGAGGGACACAGGGACAGAAGGAGAGAGAGAGAAACTTACAAAGCGCGAAAGAGAACCAGAAGGACGGGCAGACAGAGACCCGGAGTCAGCTCGGGAAGAGAGGGAAATCACACATCACTGAGCGAGAGCAGAAAAAGGGGGGGTAGAGGGACAGTGACAGAATGGAGATGAGGGTCATTCCAGAGAAAGGCAAAGCCGCAGAGTAACTCAGGTGAGAGGAGGTAAGGACAGAAAGGAACAGAGAGAGGCCAGGAGACACCCAGGAAGAGAGAGAGAGAAGCAGACGGACAGACAGACGGGGCCGGGCTGGGGCTGGGGGTTCGGGGACGCCGGTGACCGTGGTGGAGGGGTGGGTCAGGGCATGTCTCCAGTGTGGGGGCAGCCCAGCCCCGGGCAGGCCGAGGGGCAGGGAGCAGAGGGGAGGGAGGTGGCCCTTGGGTTCCGGATCTTGATGTTTACCTGTGGCAGGCATTGCAAACAGGCGCCCAGCCTGGCCCGTGGCAGGCGAGGGTGGGCCGGGCTGGGCCCCCGCCCTGGCACCAGCAGGCCCGACACGCCCACCTGTGGCCTGGGCAGTGAGTAACACACACGGTGACACTGGGTAGATGGTGACACATAGGGGAACAGACATGGTGACAAACAGGGACAGATATAGGCAGACCCAGAGTGACAGAGACATAAACAGACCCACCGAACCCGGGGACAGAGACTCACTGGAACGGCCCCAGTGACAGACACATACCGGGACGGACCTCAGGCTACCAGGACAGGCCAACAGGAGGCGAGGCACAGAGATCCAAGGACAAAACACAAACAGTGACAGAGAGGACACGGTGACAGAGAGGTACATGCAACACATACTGATACGCGGACCAGAGACACATCACGGGTAACACAGAAGCCCGCGCCATCGGGGTCCCAACCCACTGACACCAAGCTAGACGTGTGACACCCAGTGACACGGGCAATGACACGGACACACACTCAGACACACTTGTAACCCCAGCCCCCTGGGACTGCTGGCTTCCCCCGGGGGGTGCTTCCCTCCTCCGGGGGCAGGTGGTGGCAGGGAGGGCTTGGGACCCCAGGCCCCATATGGTGCGATCACCCTCTCATGCCCCCCAACACCACGGTGGTTAAAGGCACTGACTCTGCGCCAGACTGCCCGGGTTCAAGTCCTCGCTCCCCCCCCCCGCCCCCACTCCAACACTATCCATGTGACCTTGGGCAAGTGGCTTCACCTCATCCTGCCTCAGTTTCACCAGTTTCACCGGCGCGGGGGAGAGGGGGAGGATTGGGCCAACCCTTTCTGTAAGGTGCTCGCACAATGCCGGACAGAGGATAAGCCCTAGAAGCTACTGTTACAATTGCTCTTCCCAGCATTGTTATCACATGCCTTCTGATGTGACGGGACCTCCATCCGCAGCTAGGACGCTGCCCTGGCCTCTGTCTCCCCACTCACCCCCCCCCTTGGGCCATGTCACCTCAGGCCCTCCAGGCTCTGTCCAGCTTCACCTGTCCCAGCCCCGGCTTCTCTGTGTCCCCATGGCTGTCCCTCCATCCCCGATCCCTGGCATCCTCATGTCTGTCCATGCGTCCCACGTCTGACTGTGGTACTTTTCCACGCTGGACATCAGCCGGCTGTCCCTGGGGTGGGGGGTCACACCTGCCCACGCCAGCCGAGCCGGTGGCCACCAGACACCCTGACGGATGGCCCCACCCTCCCCCCAAGACCCTACAACAACACCCGGCCCTCCGGCCACCTGAGGTCCCTACTGGGGCGGCCTGAGGCCCAAGCCTGGGGACAGGAAGCCCCAGGCCTGGCCGCCCTGAAAGCCTCTTTCAGCCTGGGCCTCCTCCCGCCACCACCGACTCCTCCTGCGGAATAATATTTGGGCTGTTGGCCGGGGGGCGGGGGCCAGATCCGGAGGCCGCCTGGGAGAAGCCAGAAACCGCAGGGCTTCCTGCCTCGGGCCGGCCGACTCCGGGAGAGACCCCCAGGCCCGAGGGAGGGGGGCAGGCGCCCGGGGAGACTGAGGGCCTTTCTCTCGGCCCCAGTTGTTTTTTCCAGGAACCAGGAGGAATTCCCCGGCCTGCCCAGGACAGCGAGGCCGGTGGGACGGCTGACGGGGAGCCAGCACGGCAGGGGGCGGGGGGTGACACGCAGCCGGCAGGGCGGGCACCGCGACAGAAATAGAGAGCCTGCCCTGCGAGGTGGCAGGTAGAGGCAGAGACTCAGGGAGCTGGAGACCAGAGAAGGAGGAGCGAGGCCAGAGATCCAAAGCAGTGGGGACGGCGGGGAGGGGGGGAGGCAGACCCCGGAAAGGAGTCACACAGTCCCCAAGAGAAGGACAGAGACACCCAGAGCCCAGAGACAGGAAGGGAGGGATAGAGTCAAAGCAAGGGAGTGAATGAGAGAGAAAGCCCAAGGCCGACTGTGTAAGTGGTAGACTGCAGAAGATGAGCAAAGATTTTCAGAAAAGCCAGGAGACAAAGGCCCAGAGGCAGGGCTAAGGACAGAGTGCCGCAGAGAGATGACACAAGGAGAGAGAACGACAGACACACAGAAACTGGGGGAGACATCTCTGTTGCACGCAAGTAAACAGGCAGCCCTCGGTCTGATGAACAAATGAATGAGCCACTAGGGAACCAAGGACCAAGGAAAGCAAACCCCAAATAAGGAAAAGACGAAAGGAGACCAAGCCCGTCCTAACCAGGCTGAATGACCCTGGCCCAGTCCCTTTCTCTCCTGAGCCTCGGCTTCTGCTCACTGCCTCTCCCACCTCGCCGCCCCCGCCCTCCCGAGAGCCACGTGCTCAGAACATCTGAGCGACTGACCCCAGACTCAGAGCCTAGGGAGAGCCCCAGAGGAACAGAGACACCCAGACACCGACCCCCGGGGCCCACAGCCGCCCAAGGAGGACCAAGCTTCTTCCCCACACACCTGCCGGCAGAAGTGACCGCTGACCCACCACGCAGCGGTGAAAGCCATAAGACACAAGAGTGGGCGGACTCTTTCAAACATTTGAAACATACAGGCAGGTAATGACTCACAGAGGTGCCCACAGAACACACAGTCACAGGCAGGCCTGCGACACGGACGGACTCCTTGAGGCGGTGGGTATGCAGACAGGTGGACACGGAGACCTACCAGGACCCAGGAGTAGGTGGACGAGAACCACACACATGAAACCATAAGACAGCCCAGGACTCCGATACGTAGCGAGCACCCAGACTGTGGACATGCAAACCCACAGGATGGAAGGCTACAAACCAGAGGGGACAGCGGGCAGGCCACAGAGACCCCAGTGGGCACAGTGATATTCTGTGACCCATGGAGGCCCACCCCCCAACACACACACTGACACACACACACACACACACACACACCATCTCCTTCTATTAACACCTTGCTTGTGCCTTCCCCTCCTCCCCAGCTTAACCAAAACCAAGCAGGCCCTGGGCTCCTTGGGTCTCAGAGCCAGAGGTGTGTGTCTGGGGAGTGGGGGTGGGGAGATGGCCTTGGTCGCTGCAGAGCCACCTCCCCTGGCCGCCCTGGCCCCAGTGCTGCGGGGGCTGCTATCTGTAAGCAAACTGTCCTTGGGGTCAGGGACAGCAAAGAGCCAAAGGTCAGGTCGAATCCTCCCCCAGCCCCTCCCCCAGAGGCAGCCAGCTCTCTCGGGGGCAGGCAGGAGAGGGGACAGGGACATGGCAATTCAGGTGTTCAAGACCCACAGGGCCCACCCTCCAAAGAAGAGAGACATTCAGTGAGAGGCAGAAACAGTGCCTTTAATGGTCAAACACAGCCAGTATCCCGCTTCCCAGGCAAGAACCAGACTTCAGTAGAAATTCCCCACACCCTAGCCAGTCCTTTCTGGTTTCTCCTGGACCAGAGTGGGGAATGGGCTCTAGAAAAAAACCAAGGAGTATCCTCACCTCCATCCCTCACTCAACTCACACCAAAGAGACGGTGACGACAATGGCCAGCCCAGGGGCTGTGGCAGCTGTCACGGTGCACAACGGTATACTGGTTATGTCAGCCAACCAAGATGGCGGCCATCATAGCACCCAACGCACCCAGAAAAAGATGTTATGCAGGATGGTGGCCAACTTGGCCTCCACTACGCCAAGAAGTCCACCGAAAAAGAAGTGATCACAGCACCCAACAGGCCAAAGAAGATGTCACTGGAATGGTATCGCTATCACATCCAAAGGGTCAGTCAAGAGGACGTCCATCACCATGTCCAAAGGGCCAACTGAAAGGTCATCCCAGGTGGCGGCCATCAGAGCACCCAATGGATGGGCTAATAACGTCAGTCAACATGGCGGTCTTGGCAGTACCCAGTGGGGCCACCAAGAACTCAACGGGAGTTATCACAGTACCCAAAGGATTGACCTGATGCCCCCAGGGACCGCAGTCACCACAGTAATAGACCAACCAAGATGGTAACTGCCGGGACGAGCCGAGTGTCACCAGGAGGATCAGGCCCCAAGCGCCCGATGATGGGACCTACAGCCGTACCCCACCCACCACACTCCACCCCACCCCCCGCTAGGACGCGTTGAGCAGAGAGCGGGGATAGACACCCTGGTAGTAGACCCCAGGCTCCCCGCCCTCTGCCCCATAGCCCCCAAACCCCATGTCCAGTTTAGGAGGTGCTGGTGTCTGCTCCGACATCAGGTTGTTGATGGAGAAAGGGTGGTTGAAGTTGTAGGGGGCATCGAGCTTCAGCTCCCCGGGGAACTCCAGGCCAGTGAAGTAGGGTGAGGAGGAAGGGGGTGAGCCACAGTCCAGAGCCCCCACATCTTCCGCACCCTGGGCCTCCGGCTCGGGGGGTGGAGGCTGGGGCTGCGGGGGAGAGGTGACCGTGGCAGCAGGGGCGGCGGCCGAAGTCGCCGTGCCCGCACTGTTCCTGGGGGTGGGGGCCCCGCCGGCCCCCTTCTTCACCTTCTCCTCCAGCTTGAAGCGCTTCTGGCGACGCAGGTAGCAGCCGTTCTCAAACATGTTCCCTGAGCTGGGGTGCAGGGCCCAGTAGGAGCCCTTGCCCGGCTTGTCTGGGGAGCGCGCCACCTTGACAAAGCAGTCGTTGAAGGACAGGGAGTGGCGGATGCTGTTCTGCCAGCGCTGCTGGTTCTCCCGGTAGTAGGGGAAGAGGTCCATGATCCACTGGTAGATCTCGCTCAGCGTCAGCATCTTGCCCGGCGCCTGCTGGATGGCCATGGTGATGAGCGAGATGTAGGAATACGGTGGCTTGGCGTGGGCCAGCGGCCGCCGGTAGCCTTTCGGCATCTCCTTCCCATGCACCAGCCCCGGGCCCGGGCCCCCGTACCCTGAGCCGCTGCCTCCGCTGGCCCCCAGGCCTGGGAAGGTGGGCCCCAGGGCTGCTGCGGGGGCTGGGGGTGCCAGGGGTCCTGAGGGCAGCGGAGAGGCAGGGAGCCCCCCGGGGGGGTAGGGAGCGCTCAGAGGGTTCAGGCTCATGTAGGAGTTGAGGGGGGCCATGGTGGGCACCGGGGTCACCGGCGAGTAGACCTGCGAGGGGAGAAAGAGAGATGGGGGCAGGTCAGTGAGTTGCCGCTCTGCTGGTCAGCAAAGGGGAGCCGGCCCCTGCTGTGTGTCCGTCTGTCTGTCTGTCTGTCTTGCCTCTTCGACAAGTCCGTCCCCCCATCCTTACCTGTGTCGGCAGACGGCTGTCTCTGGAAGTCTCTCTCCCCCATCCTCATGCACCCCCACCCCTGACCTCATCCTCCATCCCCCAAGCTCCCTATACTGGAGCTCATGGTTTTGTTGGGTTTTTTTTGTTTTGTTTTTTTGGTTTTTTTTAGATTTAATTTATTTACTGGACAGAGGGATCACAAGTAGGCAGAGAGGCAGGCAGAGAGAGAGAGGAGGAAGCAGGCTCCCTGCTGAGCAGAGAGCCCGATGCGGGGCTCGATCCCAGGACCCTGAGATCATGACCTGAGCCGAAGGCAGAGGCTTTAACCCACTGAGCCACCCAGGCGCCCTGCAGCTCATGTTTTAAGTGATTCTCAAAGTGTGGTCCAGGGCACCCTGGGCAGTCTCCAAGACCCTTTCAGGGTGTCCAGGAGGTCAGAACTATTTGCCTGTAATGCTAAGAAATTACTAGCCTTTTTCACTTTGTCTCAGGAGTTACAGTGGAGTTTTCCCGAGGCCACTGGACATGTGACATTGCAACAGACCAAATGTAGAAGCAGCCACAAGAATCCAGCTGTCTCCTATTAAACCAGACACTGAAGAGATTTGCCAAAAATATAACAGTGCCACTCCTCTCACTAAATGTTTTGAAATATAGTTATTTTATTTTATTTTTATTTTTTTAAGTAGGCTCCACGCCCAACGTGGGGCTCGAACTCATGACCCTGAAATCAAGAGTTGCCTGCTCTACCAACTGAGCCAGCCAGGGGTTCCCAGAAACATACTTATTAATAAAAACATAGTATTTACGCTAAAAAATTTGTTACTTTAAAATTAATTAATCCAGGGGCGCTTGGGTGGCTCAGTTGGTTAAGCGTCTGCCTTCGGCTCAGGGCTCAGGTCATGATCCCGGGGTCCTGGGATGGAGGCCCTGCATCGCTACCTGCTCAGCGGGGAGTCTGCTTCTTCTTCTCCCTCTCCCCACCCCCCACCCCTCCCATGCTCTCTCTTGCTCTCGCTCTCTTGCTCAAATAAATAAAATCTTTAAATTAATTAATCTGTATTTTTTAAAGTTCTCAGTTTTAATTTCTAATGCAGTAACTTTTCTTTTTTTAATGCAGTAACTATTGATAGACATAATTTACGCGAGTGAAAGCTGTTTGGGGTCCTCAATAACTTTTAAGCATGTAAAGAGGTCCTGCAACCGAAAAAATCGAAAACCCCTGACTTATCTAACCATCCTATCTATATGGGTACTTTCTATCACCCTTCCGGGTTTAGAATTACAGCCGTTAGAGGCCAAAAATGTTTCAGGGTTGGGGGGAGGGGCACCTGGCTGGCTCAGTCAGAAGAACCCACGACTCTTGATCTCGGGGTCGTGAGTTCGAGCCCCACATTCGGTGTAAAGTTTACTTAAATAAATAAAACTTAAAAAAATTTTTTTAGGGGCACCTGGGTGGCTCAGTGGGTTAAAGCCTCTGCCTTCGGCTCAGGTCATGATCTCAGGCTCAGGTCATGATCTCAGGGTCCTGGGATCGAGCCCCGCATCGGGCTCTCTGCTCAGCAGGGAGCCTGCTTCCTCCTCTCTCTCTGCCTGCCTCTCTGCCTACTTGTAATCTCTCTCTGTCAAATAAATAAAATCTTTAAAAAAACCTTTTTTTAAATGTTTCAATATCAGAAATCACACATTTCAACCTAATCTATATCGTCTCTTTGCTATATATCATTGCATCTAAGACATCGCTATTTGTAAGCTGTAATGTTATTTTAAGTACCAATAAGAATAATACCAAAAAGGGGGGAAAAAGCCAGCCAGTCCCTAGACACCATTGATTGTAAAACCTATCCCATCTTGGGCGCCTGGGTGGCTCAGTGGGTTAAAGCCTCTGCTTTCGGCTCAGGTCATGATCTCAGCGTCCTGGGATCGAGGCCCGCATCGGGCTCCCTGCTCAGTGGGGAGCCTGCTTCCTCCTCTCCCTGTCTCTCTGCCTGCCTCTCTGCCTACTTGTAATCTCTCTCTCTGTGTCAAATAAATAAATAAAATCTTTAAAAAAAAAAAAAACCTATCCCATTTTCAGAAATGCTCAAATGAAAAACATGCGTCTTAGCTCAATGCAATACAGCAGACATCGCGAGGTCTCTCTAAGTAACCCTCTCTTCTTTCATCCATTGAACAAATACCTATTGGTCCCCTACTTAGTGCCAAGCACGGCTCCAAGCACTTCACAGGAAAGGTCTCCGTTTCAACCTTTACAACCTCGCTTTGATGACACCCATTGTACAGCAGAGCAAGCAGAGGCCCAGAGAGGTTGTCCCGGGTCATACAGTAAGGAAGGGGCAGAACTGGGATGCTGGATTTAGGCAGTCTGGCTCCAGACCAGGGCTCTGGATCACGCGATGAAAGCAAGACAGGAACGCCGGCCCTCACAGACCTGACAGTCTAGCAGGAAATGAACGAGATAAACACAGAGAACAGAAAGCATGGTGGGTGGGTGATTTCTCCCTCACTGTGCGTATTTACTGGTTCAATCCACTGTCCACCACCCTCTCTCCGTCAGTCCGCCAACGCACCCCCCCATCTGCCCTGCTCCCTCCCCACACCCGGGTGCGGCTATCTTCCCCGGAGCCACCTTTGCTGTGAGTCAGTGGGTCCTGTTTGTCCCCTGTCACTGTAAGGGTCTGCAGGTCCTAAGGTCCTGAGAGAGAAGGGAATGGCCGGGGTCAGTCGGAGACTCAGGGACAGGTGGCGACCAGCTCTCGTCTGAGCGCAGGCAGAGGAACACTCTTCTCTCATACGCACTTGCAGGCAGTTCTTGAGTCTCCCAGCTGGTTCCACGTGTAACTGTCCACCTCTTTCCCCATCTCAGCACCTCCCTCCTCCTCCTCTCTACTCCCCAGTCTCCCTCCAAGTTTCCTCTCTGCCAGCCCTGTCTCTCCCCATCTCTTTCTTGCCCCTTGGTCTTCACCTCCTTCTCCTGTCTCTCTCCTCTCTCCCCAACCCCCCTGCCTCTCCCTCCTCGTGACTCTCCCCAACCCCATCCCTCTGCCCCCACCCTATCTCTCCCTGTCTCTCTCTGCCCCACTCCCCCCCATGTCTCTTTCCCCCAGCATATCTCTGTCCCTCTGTCTCCTCGCCTCCGCATCTCCCCAGAAGCCTCCCATTGAAACTGGAGTCACAGCTACCCCTCCTCCACGCACTGGTGTCCCCATCACAACCCTGGCTGATTCTGACCCCTCCCCAGGATAAGGGAAGTGCATCCTTCGGAGCTGAAGGAAGGCAATGGACTCAGAGAGCTCCTAAATCCCTCTGCGACCCCCACTCCAATTCTCCAACTCCATGAGCCTCCTCTGTATCACAGAGGAAGACTGACTGGGACCCCAGGGCCCTCCTTTTCTGGGTCCCCACCCACCCGGAAGTCCTCCTTGAGGTCTGACCTCAAGCACTCCCGGCTGCCCTAATCCACCCTTGGCTTTCCCACGCCCCAGGGCTGGGATGAACCCCCAGTGTCCGGGTGTGAGCCGGATCTCCCCGGCCAGGGCGGGGCTGAGATTGGGGGGAAGCCCTCAGGGGACCTGCACCCCCATCCCAGGAGGCTGGAATTTCTCTCCTTTCATTTCCTTATTGTCTCTGGGGGAGGGTGTGAGAGGGAGCACAGGAAGGCCATGCGAAGCCAGAAGCCCAGTTTCTAGTCCCAGTCCCTGTCCAGATCCCAGCAGTGCGCCCCCCCACCCCACTCACAGAGGTTTCAGAGTTCCCATCTCTAAAAGGGGGGAGAACTTGGACCAGCTGATCTGTGAAAATGGGAGGCCAGTGGGGACACCCCAGGGTGCTAACTTTCCAATTTCCTTCCTGACAGGGAGCCTGACCGGGGGTGTCAATCACCCCAGCAGGAGGGTGCTGTGAGCAAGAAGCAGTTTGGGGACCCTATTAGTTCTTAGTTGCTGAGTGAGTGCAGATGTTTCTTTCTCTATTGTTCTAACCAGGGGTGGGGGCGTGGGGGGGTGAGGAAGAGGTGGCTCAGTGCATGAGAAGCCTGGGGACACCGTATTTCCATTTCCGGTCCCCCATATGTTAACTCTTCCAAAATATGCCCCCAAATGCTAATCATCTCTATACCGTCCCTCAATTTCTGACAGTTTCCATGCAAATTCTTAAACTTCAGACTGTGCCCCGTAGCCACTCCTCCATCCTAGACCCATACAACTTACTTCTTAAGGATGTGCCCTCCCCCCCAACATAGGTGTGTAATTGGGTCTTCTTCATCATGTCCCCAGGCTCTGAACTCTCTAGGGATTCAGCTGGGACAGCCCCCCTCCCCCCACCCCTGGGAGTCTCCACTCCCAACCGGTTCTCTGCCTTCCCCACGTACAACCGTACCACCGACGCCTCCAGCTCTCAGCACTCCCCGTCCCTTCCCTGGTCAGCCTGCCCCAGCCCACGTGCACCTCACACCTCCACAGCCCCAAGACTGGCCCCTCCCGGGCACTCTGCCAAGCCCCACAGTCCTGGAGAACCAGGAGTCCCACCCCGAGCTTCAAACCCCAGACCCAGAACTCAGGCACGGTGGGGCCCCTTGTAAACCCCCATATCTCAGAATCCTTGGGGGATCTCACACATTCCGGTCCCTCTGTGATCTGAAATCCAAAGTATCCTTCCAGGTTAGGAACCCAAATGTCCGGACCCCCATAACCCTCCTACTAGGACCCCTCCACTGCCATTTCACAATCTTGACTATAGAAGGAACACGCTAAGGAGGAGCCCTTGCAGCAATGGGAATGGGAGTTAGACTTGGGGAAGGACTTTCAGTCTGCTGAGGTAAGGGAATGGAGATACATCCCGCCCCCTACTCCAAGGGCAGCCTAGTCAGAGATGGGACAAGTGAGGACATTAGCAATTACTGGAGATTACTGGAAAGGGGGGTGGGTGTGAAATCTGAAACCCTCCAGCCTCCGACAAGGAGTATTCCCGCTGAGGGTCTCTAAAAACAATTAAACCACTGAAGTTCAGTCAGGAGGGGTAAGGGTCATGAATAGAGATGGGGGGTGGAGACTGACCCCTCTCCTGACAATGCCGTAGCTCACATCTGCTCTCAGGCTCCCAAATCTGACCCCATCTGGGGCCCCCATCTCTCTGAGCCCCAACTCTCACCCACCTGTTATGACAGGCTCCCAAACCATGTTTCATCTCTGAGCACTTCCATCTCTTAACTTTGAGCACCAATCCCTATTTCTGACTCATAGATCACCCCTGAGAAGCTTATTCCCCAACCCCAATTCTGATTTCTACCCCGGGAGCCCCATCTTTAACTATCTTCTTCCCCTGAGCTCCCACCAGACTTTGCTTAATGGTGACCCTTTTCTCCCATCTCTTAGCTCCGGCCTTTCCCCCTCTTCGGAACCCCACCTCCTAATCCCCCAGCTCTGCCCCCTATCCTGGAACTCGGATTCCTATCTTTGTTTGTTTTGTTTTTTCTTTTTAATCCCTTGGAGGTTTTGGGTCCCCGACACCCAGTCTTCACGTTTAAACTATGACCTGACCCTTGCCTAAATTTTTCCGTTTGAGCCTTCGCTCCAACCAGCCTAAACCGCACTCTCATGCCTCATCCCCCATCCCTGACTCCTACACCTGGTCTGCGTGTCTAGTTCCTCCGCTTCTCAACTGTAGTTGGGGCCCCCATTTGATCCCACACCCCATCCTTGCCCCCATTCACGCTCGCACCCTGATTCCTGCCCCCCACTTCCCGCTCCGCCATCCCCGAGGACACACCTCGCCCGCCTCCGGGTAGTAGCTCCACTCGGCCAGGTCATGGGCCTCCATCTTCACCGAGCCCAGCATCCCCCGGGCCTGCGCCCCCTCCCGCCCCCGCTCCGGCCCGGGGGGGAACCGAGCGCTTCAGATCTCTCAGCCGGCGCGGCCCGAGTTCCGACCGGTGCCCGCCTGTCCGACCGCCCGGGGTCCCAGCCGTCCTGGGCGCCGCGGGAGGCGGCCACGCTTTATAGCTGGGACACCCCCACCCCCCGCCCTCGCCCGCCCCGGGCTCCCCTCCCGCCTCCCCGAGGGCGGCGCGCTCGGACTGGGGCGCCCCCTGCGGGATTAAGCGGAGACAGACCTCAGGCGCCGGGAGCCGCAGCCCGGGGCCACGAGAGCTGGAGGTGGCTGAAGAGAGGGAGCTTCGGGTGCGAGACACTGCCGACGCCTAAAGGCCCCAAGGGCAGAACTCTGGGGCCCTTCTACCCCAGCGGGCTTCATCTTCTCGACAGGAGAGGGCGAAGAGCCAGAGCCCAGCACGACCGCGACGGACGAGAGGGCCGTCAGAGCGCAGTGGGCTCCAGAGGTCAGTATACGCTACCGCAAGGACCGTAAGAGACCCTCAAACCCACATTCCCATTGGACGGACTGGAAGACTGAAGCTTCCGACAGCTGGAAATGCTCCAGCCTGCGTAAACGGTCTGGACCTAAGGTGGACGGGATCGGGGACTCTGCTTAGACTCCACCGGGGCAACAGACCACCTCCAGGACCTAGGAGTTTCGCCGCCCGGACTCTCCGCTCGCTCCAACACCAGCCGTCCAGGGACTCAGAACCACCATGAACTCCATTTCCCAGAAGCCTCTACCTCCCCTTCCGTCCAGTGCCTCCGCGAAGGGACTACATTTCCCTTAAGGCATGGCGTTCAAAGGCCGGAAATGAAGGGCGGCCCGGCGTCGTCTGGGGGAGGGCGGCAGGCCTCTCGCGCTGCAGGAGGTAGGGGGGGCGGGTCGGGCCGCAGTGTGGACTCCATTTCCCGGCGGCCCTGTGTGCGCGGCGCGTGCGCAGTGTCCCGGCGACGAACGGAAGATGGCGACGGCGGCGTCTGTGAAGAGGCGCTGCTGAGGGGGCGCGAGGGGGACGGAGGCCGGCGCCGCGGTGAGCGGGGGGCGGCGTGGGGGCCCGGGAACGAAGGGAGGAGGGACCCTGAAGCGGCAGGAGCGCTGGCCGGCGGGTTGGGGACGCTGCGAGGAAACGGGAGCAGTGACGTCCGGGACCCCCGTTTCTTCCCCAGCTCAGGACCCTCCCGTGGCTCCCCAGTGCCCTCAGGGCAAAGTTCCAACGTGGCCCCCAAGGCGCGTCCGCCCGTCCGGCCCGGGCTCGGCCTCTCTGCTCGTTCCTCACTTCGCACAGCTGCACCGGCCTTCCGGTTCCTCAAACTTGCCATGCGCCTTCCCGCCTCAGAATTTTTGCACATGCTGTCCCCTCTGCCCGCAACATCCTTTTACCCATTCCGCCTGCCTAACTCTCATTCATCTTTCGGGTCTCGGCATCGACGTCACTTCCTCTGCGAAGGCCTCCTTTCCCGCCCTCCGTCCCGAAATCCGCCTGTGAAACGCTCTCATAGGCCCCTGTTCCTTTCCTTCATGTCACATGTGGTCTGATGTATCCTTGGACCTTTATCTGTGGGGCTTTTCGGTTAGGTCCTTGACCGTGAGCTCCACGGGGACAGGGACTTCGAGTATGCGTTGGTCGCACGGAAGACGCCCGGTTCATGTTCGTTAAATGAATGAAAGATACTCCTGGGGTTACTCGGTGTAGGAGGGCAGTCGTCGTACTCCCAGGTGGGAGTGGGGCAGTGGTACTCCGGAAGGGGTGCGCCGGGAGGGAAGGGGAAACAGTGGTGGTTGGTCATAGCAAGAAGACTGCAAGCACCCCCAGATGTTCTTCAATAGGGAGACTGGCAGGAAAAAGCTGATAACATCCACGCCATAAAATACTATGCAACTATTAAAAGAGGTAATTGGGGGAAGGGAGTGAAGAAAATGTCTCTACGTTGATATAGAGAGGGGGCTCCAGAAAATATTAAGTGAAAACAAACAAAAGAGAAGGCGGTGCTAATTATATGCTCCCTTTTTACTAATTATATGCTCCCTTTTTTACAAAAGAAAGGGAAATGTGCCTATACTTTTTTTTTTAAAGGATAAACCAAAAAGTAGAAGAGGAAGAACACAGAGTTAAAAGAAAAAAAAAGAAAAAAAGTAGATCTCAATCTATTATTGTCGTGGAGAGAGTGGAAGGGTTGGAAAGGGTCATCATGAAAGGGTTCATTATGTTCTGATAAGGGGCGGCAGTGTGCTGGTTGTCAGGTGACCGTGCCCCTTGGCTTGCTTGAACAGACCTGGAGAGAAGGAATGCCTTCCGGAGAGGCAGGACTGCATAGTGGTGAGGAGGGTAGATTCTGCAGTCATACTGCTGGGTCTGCATCTTAGAAGCTGTGAGCCTTCAGTCAAGGGACTTG
Source organism: Ailurus styani (assembly GCA_002007465.1). Taxonomy (NCBI): domain Eukaryota; kingdom Metazoa; phylum Chordata; class Mammalia; order Carnivora; family Ailuridae; genus Ailurus; species Ailurus styani. The sequence goes on along the minus strand of LNAC01000268.1, from coordinate 2,434,879 downwards.
ACCTCCCTTGCCTTCAAACGTCCTCATCTGTAAAATGGAAATTAAAAATAGTACCCGCCTCAAAGAGTTGGTGTTGGGAGCTTTAAATACGTTAACACGTGTATTAGAATTGTGCCTAGCACATATGCTTAGTATTAGCTATTACTTTTGAAGCATTCCAGAGCCAGAGGGTGGGGATACTAAGTCTAGTGACTGGGGAGGCCCTTTGGGATTCACTCAGATAGTTACTGAGCACTTACTAGGTGTCAAGCACCGTTCCACTCTGGAAATCTAGAAAGTGAACAGGCACACACAAATCCTGGCCTTCATGGAGCTTATACAATTTGTAGTATGCTGATGGTAATAAATGCTGTGTAGAAAAATAGAGTAACACAGTTGGAGAGGGAGAAGGAATTGATATTTGAAATAGGGTAGGGAGGGAAGAGCTAGAGCACAGAGACCTTAGAGGCAGGCGAGGGCAGAGGTAGAAGGGTCCACTTATACAAGGTCTTCGAGGCCTTGGTGAGGATGATGGCTTTGATGCTAAACAAGATGTGACAGGTGGCAGGGAGACTAGGAAGGAGGCTGTTGGATACTCATTCATTCAGACATCTGGTGAATAACTACTGTGTTGCAGTTCCTTTTAAAAGGTGCATCTTTTTCACCCTCCTCAAATTGTTGTTAGTGGTTTGTGCAACATCCTTCAGATCTTTTCAGGGGCATGAAAAAGTTGTAGCTGTACTTATCTTGTGTTTATTTTGTATACTAACTCATCTCCTCAGAAAAGTCCTGGGAGGTAAACACTGTTGCCATCCTGTTTTTTGCCCTTTTTTTTTTTTTAAGATTTTATTTATTTATTTGGGAGAGAGAGAGAGCATGAGAGGAGGGAGGTCCAAGGGAGAATCAGGCTCTCCGCTGAGCAGGGAGCCCGATGTGGGACTTGATTCTGGGACCCTGGGATCATGACCTGAGCTGAAGGGAAACGCTCAGTCTACTGAGCCACCCAAGTGCCCCATCCCTCTTTTATAGAAAAGGGAACAGACCCAGTTCAGGGTGTGTCTGCATACACAAACTTGACAAAAATGGACTGAATTGCTATATTCTGTGATGCCATAGGCTGTCACAGACAGCTTTTTATGATAATACGTTGAGACCCACCAGATTTATTTTACTGTTTTCCCTCCTCTTCTGGTTTTTGGTTTATCTTTTCATTTTTTTAAATATGCATACACACACACACACACACACACACACACACACATCTCTCTTTGGTTAAAAAGGGAGCTTGCAGCAAACATTGTCTTCTACTTTGCATGTTTTCAGTTAATATATGTCGGAATCCACTGTTTATCAATGTATAGAGATTTTCCTTTTTTTCATCCTTCATTTCTTTTTTTTTTTTAAGATTTTATTTATTTGAGAGAGAGAGAGAGTGAGAGAGAGCATGAGCCAGGAGGAGAGAGAGAAGCAGGCTCCCACTGAGCGGGGAACTGGATGTGAGACTTGATCCCAGGACTCTGGGATCGTGACCTGAGCCGAAGGCAGATGCTTAACCAACTGAGCCACCCAGGCGCACCCATCCCTCATTTCTTTTTACAGTTGCATAGTATTTTATTATGTGGATTTATCATGGTTTTTCAGCCAGTCTCCCTGTTTGAGAATACTTGGGTTGCCAGTAGTCTTGCTCTTAGGAATAATGCTATAATTGATCCTTATTAAATAGTTCTGCCAGGTGTGACTCTGGACAGCTGCCCAAGAGTCTCCCCTTCCCCTCTCCCCTTTTTAAAAAAACAACTCCATAGTATTCCAGAAAATGGCTGAAACCTAATTTATTTTAACTAGGCTTCTTCTGATGTGTTGAATACTTATCGTGTAGGACTCTGTGACTGGTGTTCCTCAGAGCTCTGTTGTAGAAAGCTTGCTGTCATGTCTGGTCCTGAGTACAGCCCAGATGGCAGGACAAGGAGGCCCTGAAACCAGCAAGGTGGCTGCTGTGTGTTCATTTGTTCAGTCTTTGAGCAGCTATTTGTGGTCAGCCTGCAAACTCCTGGAGGTGACCGACCTGGGAGACATCCGTCTCTCCCAAATCCTAACCCCTATGTACACACACAGTTTGAGACAGAGCCTTGATGGGAGAGGGGCTTCAGAAGACCGAACAGGGATAGGACAGAATGGAAAGGAGGGTCTCACCCTTTGTGGACAGTCGGGTGGAGGTCCAGCCTATCCACAGGGCCCAGAGCTTGACCGATCCTCTTTTTCTCCAGGAAGTACCGGACAGCAGCCATGGCAGGCAGCAGTGGCGATAGTGTCACTAGGCGGAGTGTGGCATCACAGTTCTTCACACAAGAGGAGGGGCCAGGCATCGATGGCATGACCACCTCAGAGAGAGTGAGCATTCAGAGGAGGGCTTAGAATGGGGAGGCATAGCCCCTGTCTTTAGGGCAGTCCACCCCCAGGTGTGGAGCCCGGGGCGTGCCAGAGGGGCTGGGCTGGCAAAGCTAGCACCATCCCCTGCCTCTCCCCCTCCTTCCAGGTGGTGGATCTCCTGAACCAGGCAGCACTGATCACCAATGATTCAAAGATCACAGTACTCAAGCAGGTGAGGGGCTTGGGTGATGGCTTTGCTAAGCAGCACAAGGGGAGGGGCTGGGAACATGTGAAAAAGACGACACCAGCATAACACTGGTGTCCACATTTAGGGCATGCTTGCTGTGGTGCCCAGTGCTGTACAGGCATGCTCTCTTTTCATTCGCACAAAAGCTCTGTGAAGCAGGATAGTTTGGTCCCCCGTTTCTGCAGAAAGAAGCAGAGTCTCAGAACTTAAAATAACGAGTGTCAAGTCTGTCTGCTAGGACCTGGCTGAACTAGGACTTGAATGCTGGATTCCAACTCCAAATCCTCTGCTCTTCATCCTTGTATTTCCTCTCTGCCAGGTTTCTGTCTAGTGGGGAAGACATACAGGTCACTAGACAGTGGGAACAGAATGGGCAGGGCTGGGATGGAGGAACCCAGCTTGCTGAGGGAGCCTCGAGAGGTCTGCTGACCCAGCCTGGGGGTGGGGAGTCAGGGAGGGCTTTCCAGAAGAGGGGACATCAGAGCTGAGACCTGGAGGATGAGGAGAGAAACAGGCTAAGTGAGAGAGGGAGAGTGTCTCGAGCAGAGTGAAGGGCACAATAGGTTACCCAAAGGCAAAAGAAGACATGAAGAATTGGTGGGGAGGGGCCAGGTGCAGTTCAGACCAGGAGACAGGTGAAGTTCAGGGTTGGGGGGTTGGGTTGCCTCGGTGAGAACCGTAGTTGTGCTGCTTGCTCAGTGTGTACAGCATGTAGCCTTGGGGAGCTGACTCAGCCTCTTAGCAGTGGGAGCCAGGCCTGTGCTGGCACTGGGCTTCTGTGAGAATGTCTGTGGGAAGGGCTTATTCCAAAGAACCTGGCAAGTCCAAGGACATCAGGAGATGGGTTCGCACTGTCATGAAATGCCTGATGAACTATGGCAATGTGATTGGGGAGTCGAAACAGAAGGAGAGTGGAGAGAGTTGATGGATAAGCCTCAGGAAGGAATTCCCGCAGCTCTCCCCTCTTCTCTAGCCCCCCTCATGTGTCCTGTGCTCTACTGACCGGGACCTTTCGCCTTATAGGATCTTCTTATTAAAGCTTCATAAGAGCCCTATGAGTTAGGGTTTAAGATCCCCATTTTGTAGAAGAGCAAACAAACCTGGGGGAAGCCACTTGCCCAGGCCATGGTTGGGAGTGGCAGAGCCACGATTTGAACTGAGTTTATCTGCTACCTGCGTCCATTGCTGTTTTCTCTTACACGCTCCTGTCTATACTGACTGGAGCCTGGTTTTATATGTGTGTGGCCCTCCTCCTCATCCCCAGTGTCCTTCTAGGTCCAGGAACTGATCATCAACAAAGATCCTACACTACTAGACAACTTCCTGGACGTGAGTGACCAACGGGAGAGAAAGGGTGTGGGTATAGGGGTAAGGGGATGGATCCTGGTGCAGCCCTGACCCGCCTTCCTGATGTTGGCAGGAGATCATCGCTTTCCAAGCGGACAAGTCGATCGAAGTGCGCAAATTTGTCATTGGCTTCATCGAGGAGGCATGGTACGGGGTGGCACAGGGAGCCCCTGGGAGCACCCCGGTGGAGATAGCCTCTTCAGCTGCCCGTTGGCCCTGCCCTCTGCTTCTCAGACCCATTTTTCCTCCCATGCACACTGATTCCTCAGCAAGTACTTAATAAGATCGAAGTCCTGGAGTCATTCATGATTGCTCTACTTCTCCCACACTTCATGTCTCCATCATCAGTAAGGACTGTCGGCTCTACCTTCAAAATTTAAACAGCATCTGGCCATTTTTCAACCACTTCCTTGGCTGTTAGGCTGCTCCAGGCCACCAGTACCTCCCGCCTAGGTGGCTCCAGTAGCCTTCTGTCTTGTTCCCCTGCTTCCCCTCTCTCCTGTTTAACTGAAGTACATGCACACGCCATAAAATTAACTATTTTTAAATGAACAATTCACTGACATTTAGCACATTCACCCATCTAGTTCTAACCCACTTTTAACCTCCCCAAAGGAAATACCAGACCTGTGCCCTGCTTCCTCTCTCACGGTAGCCAGAGTGATCCTGCTATAATGTAAATCAGCTCTCAGCGCTCCCCTGCTCTCAGAACTCCACTAGCCCACTGGCTCACTTAGATTGAAACCCAGACTCCTCCCTCTCACCCCATCTTCTCCTGGTGCCCTCCCGATCTTTATTCACACCCTCCGGCCTCCCTGTTTCTCAAAACATACTGTTCTCTCAGCTTGCTGTACCTGCAAGGGATGCTCACCCCCAGGGAGCTCCCCGGCTCGCTCCTTCACTTCTCTCTGGTCTTCCTCAGCCAGCCTTTCCTGGTCCTGCCAGTGTAGCCCCCCACCTCTGGCACCCCATCTGCACTGTCTTCTCATGCCCACAAAAATGTCAGCTCCACGAGGGCAGGCCTTCTCTGTATGGTGGACCGCCGTATCCCCGTGCCCAGGACAGTGTTGGCACGTAGGAGGCACCGAATATATATATATATGTTGAACAATTTAACTGTTGGAGTGACCCCATAGGAAGCTTACTCTGCCATGTGCTGTGTTAAGTCCCTCCTCTGTTTTCACCTGTAACCCTCACCGCAGCCTTGGGAATGGAGGCTTTGTTATCCTCTCAAGGAAAGGGAAACTGAGGCTCAGAATGATAAAGTGATTTGTTCAAGCTGAGTCATTTGTTCATTCAGCATTCATCAGATGCTTTGTGACTCAGAGGAAATAAAATAGCCCCTAATTAGGGACTGTTTTCTCTTTGTCAGGCACTGTATTAAATGCTTTACCTAGTTTGTTATGTACTTCGATCTTCAAAAATAACACCATGGATTAGTTATGTGGCCCATTTATAGCAAGACAAAACTGTGACTCAGAGAGGTGAAGTGAGTTTCTTAAGGCCACACAGCCAGTATGTGGCGGGGCTGGAATTTTAACCCATATCTGTAATACCATTGCCCAAATTCATAATCTTTACCTTTTGCTGGGAGAATTTGTGGTAAATTTCAATGTATGTTCAACAGGTATGTACCAGGCATTTGTGTCTCAGGCTGTAGCAATACAACAGTGAGTAAATACAGATATCGTTTCTGACTTCACATAGCTGGCAGTTGAGTTTTTGTTGTTTTTTTGTTTGTTTGTTTGTTTTTAAGATTTATTTATTAGAGCACGCGAGCAGCGTCGGGGGGCAGGGGGCAGGGGGAGAAAGAGACTCTCAAGCAGACTCCCTGTTGAGCACAGAGCCTGACTCGGGGCTCAGTCCCATGACCCTGAGATCATGATCTCAGCTGAGATCATGATCTCAGACAAAATCAAGAGTCAGCCGCTTAACAGACTGAGCCATCCAGGTGCCCTGAGTTTCATATTTTTTGACTGATTAGCTTAATATTTAACTTCAGATTGTAGAATGTTGTAAAAATTATATTCAGGATCTGAGTTCTAGGTGTGGCCTTCTTGAATTTTTTTTTATTCATCAAACAAATATGTATTTCATTCTTCAACAAAAAACGAGACTCTGCTTGTATGAGTAGAAAGGGTCCCCCACTTTCAGACCCCTCAGACTGAGGTAAACATGAGTGAACAAAACTAGGGATTACATAAAACAAAATGCTTGAAAGTATTGACAGCTCATATTTCCAAATGCTTTCCATACTGTTCTAAGTACTTTACAAGTATTGGTGCAGTGTTGACAATAAGCTACGAGGGAAGTACTATCCTAAATGAGACAGTTGGCTGGTTCAGATCCCCACAGTTGTCTGGCTGTGCTGCCCCTGACGTGAACAGCTGGGCCCTACTAGAGTAGAAGAGTGGGCATTGCAGGACTGACCCCGAGGGAGGGTTCATGGGTGGCTATGTCTGAAGGTACCAAGCATTGTTCTCAGTTTCTGGACATGCTGACAGACGAGACTTACGCAGTCCCTGACTTTGTCCCCCTCCACTCCAGTCTCCTGACAACACCTGACCCCGATTTCCCTTTCCTCATGGACCCCAGGCTTCCATCACTTACTCCAAGACCACCTTGACCTTGACCTTTTTTCTCTATCCCTCAGCAAGCGAGACATTGAGTTACTGCTGAAACTGATTGCAAACCTCAACATGCTCTTGAGGGATGAGAATGTGAATGTGGTGAAGAAGGCCATCCTCACCATGACCCAGCTCTACAAGGTGGCCCTGCAGGTAGGCGCTCCCTCCCACCTGGGGGCATCCCGATCTGACAGGTCTCATCTATAGCTTCATCGGGACACAGGGGCAGGTCTGTTAAACCAAGGACAGATCAAATTCTTTATGGGCAAGATGTGTTATTGATCTTGGGGAACAGGCAACAAAGGGATCTAATTTCCTAATGGTCAGGGAGTCGCCATTAATCCATCCTTCCATCTATCCATCCATCCATCCATACACTCATACACTGCAGAAGTATTCCGAGTACTTCCTCTGTGACTCAGATGGGTTGGGTCCTGCCTTCATGGTGCTCATGGCCTGGTGAGGGAGATGGATGCTTATCAAAGAATCACAGAAATTTTCATTTTGCCCTGAGGTAAGTGCTGTAAGGAAAAGCACACGCTGTAGTGAGGTGTTCATTAGCATTAATGAAATAAATGAAACCATTTACTCTTGGCCACCATGTTGTGAGGGCAGTATTGTTATTCCTGTGTCTTAAGATTTAAGCCTCTTCACTCTGGGTTTTCGCTGTCTGTGAACTTCATGAGGGCAGAACCTGACCTGGGTCTTATCCCCAGTATCATCTAGTACAGGGCCTGGGGCAGAGTTGTAGCTCAGTACATGTTTCCCAAATGAATTTATTCCTCATCATGTGTCTCTGGGTAGTGATGGAGTTGGCAGTTGATCTTGTCCCCTTCTCTTTGTCTCTGTTCCTCCCTGGCACCTCACAGTGGATGGTAAAGTCACGAGTCATCAGTGAGCTCCAAGAGGCCTGCTGGGACATGGTGTCTGCCATGGCTGCGGACATCATTCTGCTGCTGGATTCTGACAATGACGGCATCCGCACCCACGCCATCAAGTTTGTGGAGGGCCTCATTGTCACCTTGTCACCCCGCATGGCTGACTCGGAGGTGTCCCGACGCCAGGAGCATGACATCAGCCTAGACCGCATCCCTCGTGACCACCCTTATATCCAATACAGTGAGTGCCACCCATCAGCTCGTCCCGTTTGTCAGTCACTAACTACACTGATTCCCTTCTACCCCTCCTCCTCCCCCTCTTCTTTCTTGGTTTTTCATTTCTGGAGACAGTGTAAGACATTGATTAAGAGGGGAGCCTAGGTGGCTCAGTCAGTTGTGCATCTGACTCTTGGTTTTGGCTCCAGTCATGATCTCGGGGTCAAGGGTCGAGCCCATCAGGTTCTATGCTCAGTGCAGAGTCCGCTTGAGATTCTTTCCCCTCCTCCCTCTCCCTCCCTCTACTCCTGCCCTAGGTGTGGATGCGCTCTCTTTTTCAAATAAATAAATAAAATCTTAAAAAAAAAAAGAAAGACATTGGTTAAGTTCTGATGCTAGGTTCCAATCCCAACTTCACCACTTATAATGTGAACTTGGGGAAGTTATTTCTCTCTGAGCTTCATTTCCTTTTTTGTAAAACAGGTGATAGTAGTACCCCTTTCATGGGTTTGTCATGAGGTTCCATGTGGATATGAGCACTTAGTAAATGGTAGCTAGTTTTTTTTTGTTTTGTTTTGTTTTGTTTTTTTAAAGATTTTATTTATTCATTTGACACAGAGAGAGAGATTACAAGTAGGCAGAGAAGCAGGCAGAGAGAGGAGGAAGCAGGCTCCCTGCTGAGCAGAGAGCCCGATGTGGGCCTCGATCCCAGAACCCTGGGATCATGACCTGAGCCGAAGGCAGCGGCTTTAACCCACTGAGCCACCCAGGCGCCCAATGGTAGCTAGTTTTAACTGTTTGTTTTTTTTTTTTAAGATTCATTTCTTTATTAGAGAGAGAGCATGAGCTTAAGTGGGGAGTGGGGGCAGAGGGAGAGAATCTTCAAGCTAACTCCTCACTGAGCAGAGCCCACAGTGGGGCTCAGTCTCATGACCCATGAGATTAAGACCCCAGCAAAAACCAAGATTTGGACACTTAACAACTGAGCCACCCAGGTGTCCTGGCTTTTTTTTTTTTAAATAAAGATTTTATTTATTTATTTGTCAGAGAGTGAGCACAAGTTGGGGGAGCAGCAGGCAAAGGTAACAGCAGACTCCCCGCTGAGCAAGGAGCCTGATGCGGGACCTGGGATCACGACCAGAGTCAAAGGCAGTTGCTTAACCAACCGAGCTACCCAGATACCCCCTCCAGTATGTTTTTTCATAGAAAGTGTCAAGACAGATATCCACCAAAGTTGTTAAAGGTTAACTTTTGGGGACCCAGATCAAAGGTTAACTTTGTACCACTTTGTGGTGGTGCAAAGGACTGAGTGGTTTGCCTATGTGTATGTGTGCATATCTACATAGTTAAAGTTTTACCTCAACATCGCTCATATCAGATTCCTATAGCTGGATATTTAAAATCATTTCTAGTCTGTCATTGTTGGAATCTCATGCTTTGAGTATCATCTGTAAGTTTTTATTTTTTTTGCCCCTTAAGTAAGCTCCACACCCAATACAGGACTTGAACTCATGACTCTGAGATTAAAAGTTACATGTTCTACCGACTGAACCAGCCAGGTGCCCCTACATTTTTATACTCATTAATAGTCTATCTCATAGGACTCCTCAGCCACTAAATTTTCTGGCTTTTTTCCAGCCCTTCTGAGCCATCACGTGTAAGAGTCTTTTTCCTTTTGGCCCCAAAGGCTGCTCTCTCCAGAGGCCAGGAAGAAAGGCCCCTGCTAACTGGCACTCTTCTCTCCCTCATTAGATGTGCTATGGGAAGAAGGCAAGGCAGCCTTGGAGCAGCTGCTCAAGTTCATGGTGCATCCCGCCATCTCCTCCATCAACCTGACCACAGCGCTGGGCTCCCTTGCCAACATCGCCCGCCAGAGGCCCATGTTCATGTCAGAGGTGATCCAGGCCTACGAAACCCTGCATGGTAGGTTGGTCCCCGCCCCTCCCACTCTCCACTGGCCAGTATGCTCTGTCCTGGGAAAATGTGAGCCAGGTAACGGGTCCATGAAGGATTCACCAGTCTAGTAGGTCTGGACACAGGAAGCATTCTCTAGATTAGATTTTGGTTGCATGTGACAGCTGTTTCAAAGCTGGCTTTAATATTAAGGTATGTGTGGATGAAATGACATGATGTCTGAGAAATACTTTAAGAAAAGCCAGCCTCCCCCCCACACCCTAACAACAAAAAAAAGAAAGCAGGAAGGAAACTGTTGATGGGTACCTGGTGATTTGTTACAGTCTTTTCTCTACTTTCGTGCATGTGTGAAAACTGAAATGTCCAGGCTCAAGGTGTGAATATGAACAGATCATGGATTTGTCTCCATTTCTTGGCTCTTATTTTCTCCTCGTTGGCTTTGTTCTGTTCTGTGTCTCTTTCCTTGGGGTAGCAAAGATGGCCCCCAATAGCTCTAGGCTTCCATTCTGTCCACTTGGCAACCCCAGAGGACAGAGTGTTTCCTTACCCATCATTCCAGCAAAAGTCCAAAGACTGATGCCCATTGTTCCTGATTGGCTGAGAAGACATTGATAGCCTATCTCTGAACCAATCACAGTGGCCAGGGGATTACACTGTCCTAACTGGCCCTGAGTCTGTTGCCCACTTGGACTGAGAATGGAGCCGGGCTGGTTCCCTCAAAGGAAAATGGGAGCATTGTTGGCTGAGGAAGGAGGGAAGGATCCTGGGCAGGCAAAATTACAGGCATCCTCTTTCTCTGTGGAACAGGGAAGGCTTGTTCATCAAGGTGATTGTTAGACATAGGACAGTCATTCTGGTGGCACACTGTTGCGGCCGTTCAGTTGGGGGCATTGTGGAGGTGATGGTGGTGATGATAGCCTTCCCCAAGGGAGGCACACTGGAATTTCCAGATCAGAGATGGGGGGTGATGAGCCTTTACGTTTAATAAAAAGAAGGGTTTGCTTCCTCTTTGTTTTAAGGTTGATCTTGATGGAGACCTCTTGAGGGTTTTAAGCATCAGCTTGTACAGGGGGAAGGCTACACAGTAGATCCGAGAGCAAAGAAACTTGTCTAGGAGGTGCCTGCAACCACCGCCCTAGCTGGAGCTCGGGCAGTGAGACGAGCAGGGCCCCATGGCCTGTGTCCACAGACCAAAGCTTCCGCTTCTTTCCTCACAGCCAACCTGCCCCCAACACTGGCCAAATCTCAGGTGAGCAGTGTGCGCAAGAACCTCAAGCTGCACCTGCTGAGTGTCCTGAAGCACCCAGCCTCCTTGGAGTTTCAGGCCCAGATCACCACCCTGCTGGTGGACCTGGGCACACCCCAGGCGGAGATTGCCCGCAACATGCCCAGTGGCAAAGACGCCCGTAAGCGACCCCGAGATGACGCAGATTCCACGCTCAAGAAGATGAAGCTAGGTGAGATGAAGCTAGGACTGAACCAGGCCTGGCCAGAGGTGGTGGTGGGGACTGATCCCGTTTACTTACATTAAATTATGAGCTTGATTTGTATTAGTTAATACTATTTTGTAAGTTATAGTATGTAGCTATACATAGCAGGTGATATCAAAATAGAATTATTGAAGTGCGTAATACACATAAAAGTAATTATGAATTACTTAAGTCGTGCAGGAAGGAATGGAATGAAAGTCTCCCTCTTATTCCTCTCCCCAAAAGTAACCACTCCCTAAGTATTAACCCTTATGTTTTCTTTCAGAAATACCTGAGTTCTCCTTTCCTTTGTTTCCTTTATAAATGGATTTTCTTTTTGAAGTTCTTTCTTACTTATTTGTTTATTTATTTATTTACTTACTTACTTACTTACTTATTTTAAAGACAGAGTGCTGGTGCAGGTCCAGGGGAGGGGCAGGAGGAGAGAGAGAGAGAGAGAGAGAGAGAGAGAGGAAGAATTCTCAAGCAGACTTCCTGATAAGTGCAAAGCCAGATGCAAGGCCTGATCTCACAACCACGAGATTATGACCTGAGTTAAAACCGAGAGTCGGGCACTTCACCGACTGAGCCACCCAGGCACCGCTAAAGTAACTTCCTGATGGTTGTACTATTTTGTCAGTAGTGTCAACCACCGCAGCAATCTTCCTTATTGCACGGCTTTTTTTCTAAATCATTGATGTTTGCTTCTAGAACATTTATGAGAGAATTGGATCTTTTTATTATTATTACATATATTTTTTTAAAGATTTTATTTGCTTGCTAGAGAGAGGGAGAGCGAGAGAGTGAGAGCACAAGCAGGGGGAGCAGCAGAGGTAGAACCAGGCTCCCCGCTGAGCAGGGAGCCCAATGGGGGACTCGACCTGAGACCCCCAGGACCCTGGGATCATGACCTGAGCCAAAGGAAGACGCCTAACCAACTGAGCCACCCAGGCATCCCTAATTATTATTTTTAAAAATAAGGAATTTATTTGGATTTAAGAAGTAAGGTAGAGATTTATCACCTTCCTCCATAACTGAGTATGCAAAGCAGAGTTTCCATCCCTTAAAATATCTAGGAATCATCTTAGAGCTCTTTCCATATCTGCACATAAATATCTACTGTATCCTTTTAACGGTGGTATAATAGTTGCTAGTGCACGTGGATTGTTTTAACCAGTCCTGCTGATGGATGTTTGTGTCCCTTTTTTGTTTGTTTCTTAAGTGTAAATATTGCTATAGTATGACAGTCTTGAGTGCATGTCCAATTACATGGACAGATTCCTAGTAGTGGGATTGGTGCATTTAAAGCTGTTTTTTTGGCCACCAATTTTATTGTTCTATTTCTGCAAACTTTTTATTCTGAAGTAACTTTGGAGACAAGTGCAGACAATTCACAAGAATAGCCCAGAAAGCTCCTGCATCCCCTCACACATTGCATTCAGTTGTCGTGCCTCCTTACCCTCCCTAATCCGTCCCTCAGCCTTCCTCTGCTTTGTGTGACCTTGCCGTTGTGAAGAGCCCAGGACCAATGTTGGGTAAAACGTCCCTCTGTTTGGGCTCGTCTACTCCGGCCTGCCAACTGCACCCACGTTCTGCACTTGGGGCAGGGATGCTGCAGAGATGGTGCCCTGACCGCCTCCGTGGGGTGTCAGGAGGCACATGGTACCGATCTGTCCCCTTGTTGGTAATGGGAGCATCGGTCAGTTGGTTGAAATAGTTATCTCCCAGGTTTCTCTAGTATCAAGTGCACTTTTCCCCATTGTAAATCCTAAGTTGAGGGAGACACTGGTACTGTGTAAAACTACCTGTTCTCCTTCAAACTTTGACCCGGTGGTTTTAACATCTGTTACTGCTCTAATGCTTATGAGAAGCTTTCCTTCGGCATTTATTAGTTGGCATTCTGTAAGGAAGAGCTTTCTTCTCCCTACTTTATTATCAGTTGCACTCGTGGATTTTTACTTACTCTCGGTGCCCATTTTGTGTCTCACATTGCCTCATATTGAGCCAGGGGGAGCCTTTGAGCTGGCTCCACTCAGTGACCCTTTGATGTGTCCTGTAAGTTTTTTTGAGCAGTTCTTCTTTCCTGGCACAACAAGATGTTCTGGACTCCTCTTGCACTTTCCTTACCCCAGCCTTGGAATCAGCCTTTTCTCTAAGGAACCTTGGTTTCTTTTAAGCAGGGAATAGTTTCAGAAACCAAGAGCTGAGAGCTGAATGTGCCCATTGCTACTGAGTGCATGGATATTCTTGATAGCTGTTGCCAAGCTGTTTTCCAAAAAAACCTGCACCACCGTACACACTCCCAGCAGTGTGTGAATGCCCATTACCCCACTCTTCCCAGCCCAGGACGTTCCATAAACCTTCTGGGTATAAACGTTATCCCTGGTTTAGATTTCACTTTCTTGCACATGTTGGAGTCAGGCTATGTGTGCGTCATTTTACATTTATTAGCCATTTACATGTCTGTGAAGTGCCTGTTCTCTTCAGCCTTTTGTAACTGAATTGTATGTGCCCTTGCTCTTAACTCAGGGTATCAGCTTTCTGTTACATGCACTGCAAACTTTTTTTGAGAGACTGAGTAACAGGGGAGCCTGACTGGCTTAATCAGTAGAACATGAGACTCTTGATCGTGGAGTCGTGAGTTCAAGCCCCACATTGGGCATGGAGCATACTTTAAAAAAAAAAAAACCCTATAGCATCACATTATATTTTTGCCATAATCTGCTTAAATCATCACTCTATTAAACATTCCAGCTTTGGGGAACATCTTTGTACATAAAGATTTTTCTCTGGACATTGTACCTTCAGTATACATTTATATGAGTTAAGTGTTCAGGGTCAACATCTAGAAGTAGATTTGCTGGCTCCAGTGGTGCACACATTTAAAAGTTGACACTTCAGTCAAATTGCCCTTCTAGAAGGCCATACCCCTACTAACAGCTGTCGCTGCTGGCCTTTTTATTTTTTTGTCAGTCATGTAGGCAAAAAGCCTATCTTATTAGGTTGTCTTTACATTTTCATGGTTCCTGGTGAGGTTGAGCTGTATTTCAAAGATAGAAGTTTTTAGGGCGCCTGGGTGGCTCAGTGGGTTAAAGCCTCTGCCTTGGGCTCAGGTCATGATCTCAGGGTCCTGGGATCGAGGCCCACATCCGGCTCTCTGCTCAGCAGGGAGCCTGCTTCCTCCTCTCTCTGCCTGCCTCTCTGCCTACTCGTGATCTCTCTGTCTGTCAAATAAATAAATAAAATCTTTTAAAAAGAAAAGATAGAAGTTTTTAAACAATAAAGCTCAGGGAAATTACTAGTTAACCTTTTCACCTTCTTGGAGTTCAGTGTAATCAGCCAGGGCGGTGTGGCTTATTCCCATTTCTCAGATGAGGAGAACGGGGCACAGACAGAGGCAGGTCTTTTCCCCAGGGTCATGCGGTGTTTCAATGGCAGAACACAGCTGCGGCCCGGGTCTTCGGCCGCTGCACTCTGCTGCTTGCTAGGGCCACCTGGAGGGAGGGCCCCCCTGGGCTCCCTGGGAGGGGAGAGGGCCTGTCGCTCTCTCTAACACCAGCATCTTGTCTGCTTCCCTCTCCCAGAGCCCAACTTGGGGGAAGACGATGAGGACAAGGACTTGGAGCCAGGCCCGTCGGGAACCTCCAAGGCCTCAGCCCAGATCTCAGGCCAGTCAGACACAGACATCACAGCCGAGTTCCTGCAGCCCTTGCTGACACCTGACAATGTGGCCAATCTGGTGAGGATGAACTCGGGCCATTTCCCACAGGGCAGGGAGGAAGTGTTTCTAGTCCTTTTCCTGCCCTTCGCTCCACACTGCCCACCCCTTCCAGATGGCATCAGTCCCAGCACACCTCTCTGTTCTCGGTGTTGGGAGGGTGTGGTCCCGTGGTTCCCCTCAGTCTTGGATGGACCTTTTCTCTGATCTTTACTCCTTTAGGAGATCCCTTGTCACCACCCCCCAACCGTCCCTCTTTGGATAGTCTGAGTCCCCGTCCAAACCCCACCCCACTTGTCTCCTTTGAAGGGAGGTAGAGTAACTGGGGAGCAAACCGCACGACTTTGCTAAGTGATGTGGGATTGGCATTGGTGGGGTGGGATGGCCAGTGTTTTCCTTAGATTTTCAAATATATCCTGCTCTACAGTGAAGAACTGCCGGTGTGAGTTGACGGTGTGGGTGGACGGGGGTGTCTCACGTCAGTCCTCGGGTTGTAGCAGCACCCAGACCTTCCCATTGGGTGCTCATGAACAGTGCCTCTTCCCATGCTCAACATCAGTCTCCCTCAGCCTTCCCTTCTCTCTGCCTAGAGGCTCCTGGGGCTTAGTTCTTGAGTGAATGAAGTGGAATTTTTGTCATGAGGGTAGCAAGAGTGTTTTCTGTCCCACTCAGATCTCTTTGGTGAGCCCCAGGCCTGGAAACACGTCTGCCTCTTGCATTGTTCTCCCCTAGGAAGTTCCACGGGCACTGCAGACTCATTATGTCAGAATAAACCTATGGAACTGTTCCCCGTGCTCCTCTGCAGGCTCTCAGTGCCCTCTGTTCTTGGCACGCCAGCCTCCCGGGTCCCGACCCACAGACCTGGGAGTTAAGCTCTTTGCCTCCCCGCCAGGCCTTCCCCTCTTCTCCGTCTCCCCCGACCCCTGCCTGGCCCCGGCTCCCCCTGCCTGCACCCTGGCTCTGGCTCCCACTCCCCCTGAGGCGGCCAGAAGTACAGGTTGTGAAGCTCTCTGGCTCCAGCTCTGCCATGGCTCTCTGTTAACTTCCAGGTCAGATTTGAATTCAGCTTGCCTTAGGCCCTGTCTGGTGATGCTTCCGTTAACTCATGGTACCTGGTCTGTCCTCTTTCTGCTCTTCGAATTATTGGCCTAAAGTTCTTCACAGGATTCTTTTTTATCTTTATAACACCTGCTGTCTGCGTAGTAATGTACAGCTTTTTTGTCCCTAATATTGGGTCCTTAACTCCTTTTTTTGTTGTTCAATCTCACTATCAATTTGTTTGTTTTTGGTCGTTTCAAAGAACTGGCTCTGAAGTTTCATTGATACTCTTTTGTAACCTTTTCTGATTTTTTTTTTAAGATTTTATTTATTTATTTGACAGAGAGCACAAGCAGGGGGAGAGGCAGAAGGAGAGGGAGATGCAGGTTCCTCCTGCTGAACAGGGAGCCAGATGCGGGACTTGATCCCAGGACCCCGGGACCATGACCCGAGCCAAAGGCTCAACCAACTGAGCCACCCAGGCTTCCCACCTTTTCTGTTTTATTTCTGTTGTCTTTATTCTTCCCTGCTGCTTTCTTTGAATATTTTACCCCACTATTTTAAGTTAAATGCTTGGCTTGATAGTTTTCAGTCGTTCTTTTCCAACATAAGCATTTAAGGATCTGATTTTCTTTTTTTTTTTTTTTTAAAAGATTTTATTTATTTATTTCACAGAGGGAGAGAGATCACAAGGAGGCAGAGAGGCAGGCAGAGAGAGAGAGGGGGAAGCAGGCTCCCCGCTGAGCAGNTTTTTTTAAAGATTTTATTTATTTATTTCACAGAGGGAGAGAGATCACAAGGAGGCAGAGAGGCAGGCAGAGAGAGAGAGGGGGAAGCAGGCTCCCCGCTGAGCAGGGAGCCCGATGCGGGCCTCGATCCCAGGACCCTGAGATCATGACCTGAGCTGAAAGCAGAGGCTTTAACCCACTGAGCCACCCAGGCGCCCAAGGATCTGATTTTCTGTATAAGAACCATTTTAGTCGCATCCCACACATTTTGATTTGTAGTGATTTCATTCTCTCTCTGTTCTAATTGTTTTCTTAATTCGTGTATATATTTAAACCTCTAAGTGTGTAGGAAGTTGGAAATGACCTTTTGTTACCAATTCCTGACAAAACTAAATGAGCTCTTATTAGGATACCGATTTTTTATTTGTTTGTTTAAACCTGTTTCTGGTTCACAGGACATTCTTTACTGAACTTGCGCTCTCTGGGCAGGGTACTGCTGCTGCTGAGCCTTCCCGCATGCTGCTTCTCTGCCTGGAATCCATATCCCGCTCCCACTGCAAGGCATCTCCCTGCACCAGCCTGAAACCGGCCCTCCTGTCAGTTCTCAGCCTGGCTGCCACTTCCCCAGGGAGCCAGAGCCGCCCCCAGCCCTCTCGACGCGTCTCTTGGTCCCCTTTACTTCCCGCTCTCGTGCACCGTGCTGCACCACTGCTCATTCTCTCTCTGACTTCCCCGGGAATCTGAGCCCCATGACAGCAGGCCCAGGACTGTCTCAGTCACTGCCGTGTCCCTAGCCTCGGCCCGGGCTTAGAACAGCCTTGGAGACTTGTCGAGTCAGTGAGTAAGGAAGTGCTCCTCTCCCTGGCCATCCCGCAGGTCCTCATCAGCATGGTGTATCTGCCCGAGGCCATGCCCGCCTCTTTCCAAGCCATCTATACCCCAGTGGAGTCAGCAGGCACCGAAGCCCAGATCAAGCACCTGGCTCGGCTCATGGCCACACAGATGACGGCTGCAGGGCTGGGGCCAGGTGAGTGTCGTGTGGCGCTGATCCGGACCACGGGTTGGCACTGTGGCTAATGGGTTCCCCTTCCTGGAAGAGCGCCTCCTACAGCCCATTTCTTCTTGCCCCTATCCAGTTAGCACTGATGGCATCCCACCTCCTGAGAACATCACTTTTCTGATTTCTGTCTCCATAGATTAATTTTTCCTAGTCCTGAAATTCATATAAATGGGATCCTAGAGAGTCTGGCCTCTTGTGCTCAGCAAAAGTTTTTGAGAAGCCTCCGTGTTGTCGTGTGAACCACTATTGCTCAGTAGTATTTCCTTATGCGAACAGGCCATTGTTAGTTTATCCACTCCCCTGTTGATTGACCTGTGGCTTGTGTCCAGTCTTTGACGTTGTGAATGAGGCTATACAAGTGTTTTTTGGGGTTTGTTTGGGTTTGGGGGAGTTGTTGGTTTTTTGTTTTTGTTTTTACTTTGTTTGGTTGATTTATATACAAGTGTTTTGCTGTACACATGCCTTCATTTATCTTGAGTCTATACCAGTGAGTGGGGTTGTTGGGTTGTGTGTTCAGTGCTCTTAAAAGCTGCTCATCAGTGTGCCAACATGGCTGTGCCATTTGATACCCTCACCCACACCACAGTAAATGGCACATCTAGTTTGAGTCTTGGTTGTTTGCAAAGTGGGGATAAAAAGTGTGCCTGTTTCAGAACGGCGTTTTGTGGATTGAAATGGGCTTTGTGTGTACAAGTCTTAGAATGGAGCCCAGCACACAGGAGGTCCCTGGATGGGAGCAGGGGGTGTGACGTTCCTGGAGCCCATTTGCTCCCTCCCCCTCAGGTGTGGAGCAGACCAAACAGTGCAAGGAGGAGCCCAAGGAGGAGAAAGTAGCGAAGCCAGAGAGTGTCCTGATCAAGCGGCGTCTGTCAGCCCAGGGCCAGGCCATCTCGGTGGTGGGCTCCCTGAGCTCCATGTCTGCTCTAGAGGAGGAGGCGCCCCAGGCCAAGAGGAGGCCAGAGCCCATCATCCCTGTCACGCAGCCCCGGTGAGTCCCCTGGTAGGTGCAGGTGCAGGACTGAAGGCCTGGTGTTTGGTGTGTGCATGCACATGTGTGTGCGTGTGTTAAAGACATACCGACAAAGACAGATAAACAGGTAGGTCTGGACAAGGATCTGTCTGATTCCAGAGTCAATGCCATAACCACCAAACCTTGTTGTTTTCTTTTACATAAAAATCCCCCCTTTCTTCCTTACATCTAAAGCTGGGATGATAGTATCTCTCTCTAAGGATCAAGGGAGAGTTAAATGAGTTCATAGTAATAGATCATTAAATTAGATAACTCATGGGGTTGGAAGTGAATTTGATATAAAGTATTTAGCGTGATTCCTAACATGTTGTAAGTGCTATTGGTTGTTACCCTCCTCTTCATTATTACCCGCCTTCAGACAAAAAAAAATCCAGCCAGTCCCTGTCCCACCACCCCCCACCCTGCCCCCTGAAACAAGACCTGCTGTCTGAGCTGTGCCTGATCTGCCCTCTAAGCTCTCCATTCCCCTCACTCCCTCCTCCAGTCACACTGGCCCCTTGGTTCTCCTTGAGCAGACAGGCGGGTCCCCACTGGAAGGCCTTTGCACTTCCTGTTCTCTCTACCGGGAAAGCTCATCCCCCAGATACCCGTGCCTCTCATCCTCTTGCTTCATTCAGATCTGCACTCCCACCTTGCCGCCTCAGAAAACCATTCCCTGAGACACGCTTTACAAAAACAAAATGGCACCCCTTCTGTCTCCTTAC
Organism: Ailurus styani; assembly: GCA_002007465.1. NCBI lineage: Eukaryota > Metazoa > Chordata > Mammalia > Carnivora > Ailuridae > Ailurus > Ailurus styani. The sequence goes on along the minus strand of LNAC01000268.1, from coordinate 2,415,557 downwards.
CCTGTGCGCTGCCGTGCCTGAGTCACAGGAGAGTTAGAAAGGCAGTATGGTGGTGGCTAGGGATGGGGGTCTCTATATGGCCTGGGCTCCAGAAAGGATGTTTTGAGTCACCGTGTCCCCATCCTTACTCTTCCACGTAGGCTGGCTGGCACTGGTGGACGCAAGAAAATCTTCCGCCTGAGCGATGTGCTGAAGCCCCTGACGGACGCCCAGGTGGAGGCTATGAAGCTGGGCGCTGTAAAGCGGATCCTCCGGGCAGAGAAGGCTGTGGCCTGCAGCGGGGCGGCCCAGGTGTGCCCTTGTCTCCCCAGCCCATGCTCCCAGGCCCGCTCCCCACGAGTCTGCCTCACAGCCCAGGGAAGAGACGGCCCCGGGCTCAAGCCTCCCCGGCTCCGGGTCTCAGCTGGGCTGCCCACCAGCCCTCCCCGCCTCTCTTCTGTCCTCTTCCCAGCGGAGGCGGTGGTGGTAGCTTTACACGGTGACGAGGAGGAAGAAATGCGTGGACACGCACGGGTCTTGCTCAGCACCGAGCTGGCCGCCCGGGAGAGCCCTGCAAGTGAGGGCTGATGCTGGGTTCTGTCTTCCTGGCGGTTAATAGTGCTCTAGCTGTTGTTGCTGAGATTTAGATGGGCCAGGTCTAAATCCTGATTCTGCCGCACGCTGGCATTGTAACCTCAGCCAAATGACTTTTTCCCCACTGTTTTGAAGTGTAATTTTAATTAACCAAGAAGTACAGAAAAGCACTCTTTCTGTTAAAAAGATATTTCCAGGCCCCAGAGGTACCGTAAGTCTTCCTTGCCCCCACCCACATCCCATCCCCCTCCGAGGTGACCAATGTATAAAGTAGGGGAAGTCTTCGGGATCTTTGTGTACTTAAGTACGTAGATTTGTGGATACTACTTCTACTAACTCAGTTTTGTTCTATGATGATTGATCCCCCCTACCTTTTTTTTTCCCTCCCACACAAATGAGACCTATGGGTTATAAGGTTCCTCAGCTTGCCTTCCTCACTTAACACCGGGTCTGCAGTGGGGCTCCCTGAGCCTGGGCAGGAAGACTTGCAGGCACGATCATGAGGTGTCTGGGATTGCCTCCCACACCCACACATACCTCCCCTCTCCTGTCAGGTGCGCATAAAGATCCTGGCCAGTCTGGTGACGCAGTTTGATTCGGGCCTGAAGGCCGAGGTCCTGTCCTTCATCCTGGAGGATGTGCGGGCCCGCCTGGACTTGGCCTTCGCCTGGCTCTACCAGGAGTACAACGCCTACCTGGCAGCCGGTGCCTCGGGCACCCTGGACAAGTACGAGGACTGCCTCATCCGCCTGCTCTCTGGCCTGCAGGAGAAGCCAGACCAGAAGGATGGGTGAGGGGGACTGCCTTGCGCCCTCCCGTGTCCTGTCTTTTGTGGTTTCTCATCACCTCTATCCTCACCACCCAAGGCCTCGTGTCCATCCCCCGAGACTCCCTTCTCTCCCTGCTCTCTGGAGGCAACTGCAAGCCAGATTCCGGGTGGGCTCTGGGTCCTGCTCCCTGGGCTTATTCTCTGCTCTGCTGCGTGCCCTTTGAGCCTCTGTTCTTGTAGATAACTGCCTGCCCCATAGGCTCGTTTCAGAGGTTGACTTCTCTTGAGCCCCATCTCTTACCTGAATTGCTCCTGTAACTTCCTCCTTGTTCTCGACCTCCTGCTGATCCATTCTCCCACACAGCAGCCTGGGTGACATTTTAGAATGTAAATATGGTCTTGTTGCCCACTAAAAACCTTCCATGAGTCTCCATCGCTCTTGGGATAAAATGCAGCCTTTTTCTGTGCCCTATGAGACCTGTGTAACCCAATTCCTACCAACCTCTTTACCTTCTTATTCTGCTCCCCTACTCCTCACTGCCCCCAGACTTTAGCCACACTCGCCTTCTGTCTCTTGACCCTTGAACACGCCATGTTCAGGGTTTGGCAGTTCCTGTTTCTCTACCTGGAATGCTCTCCCCCCAATTCTTTTTTGCGTGGCTGGCTCTTTCTCATCCCCCAGGGTCAACTCAGTGTTACCTCAAAGCAGCCATTTTTGGCCACCACATCTGAAAAGCAGTACCCTTCCCCACTCCCCGTCATTCTCTTCCATTACTGTAGTAAATGAGTAAAGTTGGGAATCTCTGTTTGACCAAGGAGAGAGCTGAGCTTCAGAGAGTAAAGTCTCTGCCTAAGCCAGCTGGCAGCATTTGAACCCGGCTCTGTTTATCTCCAGAGCTCTGTCACCAGGGGGTTGAGCAAGCTGTCTGTGAGGGGCAGCCCTGCCAGCCCGAGCTGCAGCAGGACTGGGAAGCTTCCCCCGCAACATTCCCTCGCTCTTCCTCCCTGGCAGGATCTTCACTAAGGTCGTGCTGGAGGCGCCACTGATCACCGAGAGTGCGCTGGAGGTGATTCGCAAGTACTGTGAGGATGAGGTGAGGACAGTGAGGACAGTCTGCCCGTCTCCCTCAGTCCCCAGTGTCGTGATTCACGCAGGAGCCCCGCAGGGGGACAGGGGCCTGTGCTGCGGGTCTGAGGGGCACACAGCCTAGACCTTGTGGCAGGGGACTCTGTGAGTGATGCAGTCCTTTTGTCCAGGACCCGATCTGAGGGAGGCAAGGGAGACATCCCAGGCGCACGCTGCAGGTGGGCTGAGCTCTGCTGTCCCTCCCTTCTGCCACAGAGTCGCACTTACCTGGGCATGTCCACTCTTCGAGACCTGATCTTCAAGCGGCCGTCCCGCCAGTTCCAGTATCTGCATGTTCTGCTTGACCTCAGCTCCCACGAGAAGGACAAGGTGATCCCCTGCCACCCTCCGCTGGGCCGCACTCTGCCCTTCTTCTGCCCTGAGCACCTAGCCCAGCCTCATCCACGTGCCCCCACACCCCGCCCCCCCGAACGTCGTCTCTGGGCCTGATGCCCTTCCTGCAGTATTGTTGTGATGGCACGAAGCTGCCTAGAATGTACATGCATCTGCATACACGCATGCTCCCTGGAAGGGTGGTCCCTTTCTCCCTCCAACTCCACCCGTCCAGGGGAGCCCCTGTATGGCCTGCTACTGTGCCAGGACCCGGAGGGGGAGCTGACAGGAGAGGAGCTGTGTAGCCTATCAGCAAGCAGAGGACACAGCCAGCCTGTGGAGTAGAGCGGGATGGAGCTGTGGGCGCCGGGCGGGGGGAGAGGGTGGGTTGAGGGGAGGCTAACCTACCTGATGGGGGGATGGGCGGGATGGGGTTTAAGGAAGCCTTTTGGAGGAGGGGGCGGGTGAGCCAAGACCTGAAATAGGAGTAGATGGGTGTGACTGAACAGAGGGAACAAGGTGTGATTGAGAGGGCCCTAGAGCCAGCCCCGCCCGAGTGTTTGCCGCCTCCTCTCGGAGGATCGTGTGGCCATTCGTTCAGCAGACCCTCACTACAGACTCTGGCTTGGGCCTTTGGTGTTGCCGGGGACACTGCAGTGCCCAGGAATAGTCCCTGTTCTCAGGGCTCCCAGCCGGTGATGTCTGAGTAAAACGGGGTAGAGCCAGTCATGGGCATTCTGGGTACTGCAAACCTTTCATGCCAAGTCTCATAGCCAAGGAGAATACTGTCACTTTTGAGGAGCTACGGAAAGCTCAGTCTGGTTGGAACATAGCAAGTAAGGCAGGACATGGTAAGGGATAGGGCTGAGCTAGTAGCTGGAGAGGTGATGCAGGCTCTGACTTGGGCCAGGAAGCCTCCCCCAAGTGCACAGGTGACTCAGGTAGAGCAGGCCTGTCTCAGTCTTGGACTTGTTTTCCCATTGGTCCTGCCAAGCTCAGAATGGCGGTCTCCCCGCTCTACCATCTGGCCCGCCCTCTCTCTTCAGGTGCGTTCCCAGGCCTTACTGTTCATCAAGCGCATGTATGAGAAGGAACAGCTACGAGAGTATGTGGAGAAATTTGCCCTCAATTACCTGCAACTCCTAGTCCACCCCAACCCACCATCCGTGCTGTTTGGAGCCGACAAGGATACAGGTCTGGTGCAGCTTCATCAGATGCATTTTTGAGCACCTGCTGGATCCCAGGCTCCGGGCCAGGCTCTGGGAATGGATCTGGTTTGAAGCTGAGTCCTGCTTAGCCTACTAGGGAAGACAGCCAGGCAGTAGTGACCAGAATGAGCAGGCTGGGGGTCTGCGAGAGTCCAGAGAGGTGTCTCACCCAGCCCCAGGGGTCAGGGAGCACATCCTGAAGCAGGGGGTGGTGGGTTGAGAGCCAGAGGACAAGGAGAGCTAGCTGGTGACAGGCTCCAGGAAGGCCCAGGTGTAGGCCCATGCCTTCGACAAAGCCCCGGGTCCTTCAGAATTACAGGTGGGAAGACCCAGGCCCCAGGAGAACAGACCATTAACTGGAAGGTTCAGGGGCCCCTGCCTGGCTCAGTCAGTGGAACATGCAGTTCTTGATCTGGGGGTTGAGTTTAAGCCCCATGTTGTGCATGGAGCTTACTTTAAAAAAAATTAAAATTACAAAAACCTGAAAGGTTCGGGCTGTGACAGAAAGCACAGGGCCTTCAGGAGCCCTGGTACAGGCTAGGTGCCTGGAAGACCATCTAGGAGAGACACTGGTTGTGTGAGACTCAGAGGATGAGGAGGTACAGAAAGGGGAGTTGAGCAGCGGTGTTGCAGGCACAGGAGTGTGGTGTGTGCAAAGGGACCTGTGCGGGCTCTGGGGGGAGGCTGTCAGAAGGAGGATGTGGCTGGAGCACGGAGCCCTGGGGAGCGGGGGACAAACAGCATCCGGCAAGTAGAACAAGGTAGGCGTTGGGGATTTATCCCAGCAGAGGGTAGTTGTGGGAGCACAGAGCAGGACAGGGTCAGAACTTCCCTGTGGAAAGATGACCCCTCTGGCTGCCCTGTGGATTGATGGTCAGAGACGAGGTGGGACTTCGGTGCACAGGCTTCTGAAAGGGGAGCAGTCCTGGTCCCGCTCCTCTTCCCTGATGCTTGGCTTCCTGCCCTAGAACAGTTTGCTTCCTGGGCCTGCCTCCCTTCTGTGCCTGCCCCTCGAAGAAGGGACAGTGACGGTGGGAGACGGCCGGGAGGAGAGTGGTCTCTGATCCCCGCCCCCTGCCCTATCAGAGGTGGCGGCGCCCTGGACCGAGGAGACCGTAAAGCAGTGTCTGTACCTCTACCTGGCTCTCCTGCCTCAGAACCACAAGCTCATCCACGAACTGGCAGCTGTGTACACGGAGGCCATCGCCGACATCAAGCGCACGGTGCTGAGGGTCATCGAGCAGCCGGTGAGGCCCCTGAGCCCACCACCAGGCCCCAAGTCCAGCCCTTCCCCTCGTATCTCCACCCACCCCCACCCCCGCGAGGACTCAGCACCGATGGTGGCCGCCCCGGGTCCCACCGCTCTGGAGCTTGTGGGTGGTCGCCCTGCCCCATCTGCCAGTGAAAGAACAGCAGGGTCGCCCTGCAGTTACAAGGCTGGGGTAGGGCAGACCCAGGTCTACATTCTGCCTCTCGGTTTCTCACTATGCAAACTGGCCCCACTTCAGTAAAAATGGGGAGGATGATTCCGTCGCCCAGCTTGCTGCAGGGACTCCATGAACTCATACACCTAAATGTCTGTGTCACTGTCGCCAGCTGGCCTTCCCTTGCCTGGCCGGTGGGAATCTTTAGTTGTCATTATGCAAGTCCCGCCTGCCCCTCTCCCTCGAGCCACAAGGTCACCCATGTGAGAAGCACCAGGGGCATCTGAAATTCAGACTGTCTGCCCTTCCAATCTGCAGCTGGATTGGAAGCCACTTTTTTATATTTCTCTGTCCCTGCCTTTTTTATTACAGAAAATTTCCAACATAAAAGGAGAGTCTGGTAGGCTCAACCCCAAATACCCGCCCCCAGATTCAGCGGTGTCCTCCCCGTTTTCAGGGTGAGCCCACCAGACGGTGAGCTCCCGGAGGGCAAAAGACTGCCAGTTCCACGGACCATTATAAACGTTTATGGCAGAGGAAGGCCTGAGCCCTCACAGCCTGGCCTGGTGCTCCCTGTGTTTGTCGACCGCGGAGAGGGGCAGGCTGCAGGTGCAGGTTGAGCCCAGATCTGAGCGAGCCGTCACCTGTGCCTTTAGAAGTCTTCACCGAGGAATTGGAGGGCAGGTTGGGCATCAGAGGCCGGGTTAGGTCAGAGGTGACAGAAAGGGCCCCGCCTGCTCAGTAGGCGGCCAGCATTGGTGAAGGCTTGGGAGCATCGGCGAGTCTACTGTCGGGTGGCGGGGGGGGGGGGGGGGGGGGGTGCTAGGAGAAGGCCACGTACTGCTGCCCTGCCCCCTCCCACCTCCCCCACATTTCCCCCAGTTCCCTGAAGCCCGTCACCAGTTCTGTTTTCCCCCAGGTTCACTGAGGTATGACTGACACACGGCCCTTTGTTACCGTGAGGTGTAAAACCACGTCCAGGGATGTGGATGTAGTGCAGAGTGCTGACCTCGGGAGATTACTTAACATCCGTCACCTCCCGTCCTTTCTTTTTTCTCTAGTGTCAAGAACTTTTAAGATCTACTCTTTCTCCAGTTCTTGCCGCAGAGTCCCATCAGCCCCCCAGCCCCCCTGCCCCTGACACCTGGGCCTCCCTGAGTTCTCCCCTTGGGCTCCCTTGTCCTTCCCGCATCACCCAGCCCCTCCCCCAGACTGCCATCCCTTTTCTCCCTCTAGATCCGAGGAATGGGCATGAACTCACCAGAGCTGCTCCTGCTGGTAGAAAACTGTCCCAAGGGGGCAGAGACACTGGTCACACGATGTCTGCACAGCCTCACGGACAAAGGTGCCCCCGGGGCCCCTACTTTTTGGCCTTTTCCTCCATGTCCCAGACCTTCCTCATGGGTCCTTCCCCAAGACCTGGCCCTCGGAGCTCCTGCATATATTGTTAAATGCCTTTGAGAAACCAGGAGCCAACAATTCCTGCTCTGAAGCGGAGTTGGCTCTCCCCTCCCCTTGCACGCAGCCACTGCCATTTTCCCTTCCCCTCAGTGCTCCCCCTCACCCCACCTGTGCCTCCTGCTTACTCTTCTGCCTGCAGTCCCGCCCTCCCCAGAGCTGGTGAAGCGGGTCCGGGATCTCTACCACAAGCGATTGCCAGATGTCCGCTTCCTCATCCCTGTGCTCAATGGACTGGAGAAGGTACGGAGCTGGGGTCGGGATGCCCCCACCGCCGCCGCCGAAGACGGGCAGGGGCGGGGAGGAGGTGGGCACCCAGGTACCCATATCAGACACTTGTGAGCCCTTCCCAGGGCTCATCTGACTGGAGGACAGTCTCCGCTCTGCTTCATCCTCTGTGACCTCAGCTGAGCCACCCCCTTCTCTGCACCTCGGTCTTCCCTTTCAAATGAGGACCACGGTGGCACACACACACGCACAGAGCCCTGTCCCAAGGCCTAAACGTGTTTCCCCGCCCAGGTCTTCTTCCTCACAGGCTGTGGGGCCCTGGCGAGCCTCAGTCTTCTGTGGAAAGGGGATGACGATGACACCCTTCCCCTGCAGGGGCCATCAGGGGGCATGTGGCACGAGGAAGGCTCAGATGGGGAGTGATAAGGCTGGGGCTGAGTCAGGCCCAGTGACTCAAGGAGAGAGCTCAACCCCGGGGGACCAGAAGGAGCGAGAGGAGGGAGTATCCGAGGGCATGGCAAGGCCAGAGCTTCTCCTCGCCTCATCCCAGGGCCAGCATCTGGGATGGGGGTGCGCTCTGACCTGCCTCCCCTGCCCCCCCCCCGCAGAAAGAAGTGATCCAGGCCCTGCCAAAGCTCATCAAACTCAACCCCATTGTGGTGAAAGAGGTCTTCAACCGCCTGCTGGGCACCCAGCATGGTAGGTGGCGTCTTCAATGTGGTTGAGAGAAGCAAAGTAGAACTTTCAACATAGAAAAATGACCCAGTGACCCAGGATGGACTCGTCCCCCTCACCCCAGCGGCTGGTGCTAGGGAGGGCGTGGAGGCTCTGTTGCACCCACAACATGGGATTTAAAGCCCCCACACAAGAGTGTCTGGGACCCTCCAAGCCGCAGCAGCAGGGCGCTGCCTCCCCCAGCTGCCTCCGTACAGCGTTGCCTCTAAGCGCGGTCATCGAGCGCGTTGCCCGGCCCAGCCTGTCCTGTCTGTGCTGTGCAGGGGTCCTGCCCTCCTGGGGGCACAACCCAGGGAGGAGGAGGGAGAGGAGCTGCTGGACCACATCAGATGTTGCCCTAGAAGGGTAGGAACCCCGTGTGGGGAGGAGGAGAGCAAGGCGAAGGCTTCCCAGAAGGAGTGGCATTCAGTCCCCTCCTCCACCCTCTGTCCTCCCAGTCCCGTGGAAGCAGAGGGCGCCTCGTCTTCATTCACACTCCCCTAATCTGGGGGACCCAGGCACACCTCTTCACTTAGGCACCACGCTGTCTCCGCCCCCCCCCCCCCCCCCCCCCCCNCCTGGAGAGCTGCTGATCGCACTGCACAACATCGACTCGGTGAAGTGTGACATGAAGTCCATCATCAAAGGTGAGGTGCTCCCCCCACTCCCCCCAAGTGGCCTGGCTGCTGCGGAGCCGGGGAAGAACCTCAGTCACACATGTCCCCGCTGGAATCTGCCAAGTTGGAGATTGTGCCACCTGCACCCCCATCTCAGCTCTGGACACCTACCCTCATTCCTTTGCCTTCCCTCCCTCCTCTCTTTCCTCCCTCCCTCCGTCCAAGGAACTGGTGCGTCTGCTATGCGCTGGCACAGAGTAGTCCTCAAGAAAGGTGGGGAGCCCCTCCCTCCCCAGCCCTGGCTCGAGGAATGAAGGAAGCAGAGCGCTCGGCCGAACGGGGGGCGGAGGGACAGCCAGCAGAGCAGATGGAGCACACCAGGGCCGTTGTCGGACCAGGAGTAGATGCCGAGTCCAGTCTGGGCTCCAGTTGAGGCAGGAGAAGGTGCCTCCAGGGCAGGGGGTTGGGGACAAACTAGCCAGCTCCCCTCAACCAGCAGTTCCCTAACAGCTGCCTGAGTCACCACTTACCGAGCACTTACACTGAGCCAGGCTCTCCTGACCGCCTCACAGGCCTGCCTGCCGACACACACCACCCGTTACCTGGTGAGTATGCGGACTTGCATCTTCTAGACGAGCAAGTGGAGGTTCCAGAGAGGTTGAGGAACTTGCTCAGGGTTGCACGCAAGCTAAGCAGTGTAGGGGAACCACACAGAATCCGAAGCCCGCTGGACCTGAGTTGGAATCCAGCTCTGCCAGTTCCGCCCGCCTGTGGCACCCTCGGTCCCAGGGCCACTGCCTCCCGTAGGAGGACTTCTCCCCATCACCTCTCTTCAGCACTGCACCGTGGTCCTCCCCGAGGGAGGAGTCGTGCTTTCCCACGTGGTGGAAGCCCTTACTGTCGCCCCCTCTGCTCAGAAGACCCCTGTCTTTGATTCCTTGTCTCTCCTTTAAGAGCAGGGAGGGGGTCCCCCCAACCACCACCACTTAGCTTCTCATCTAGCCTAAACTGGCTCCTCCCGTGACTACTTACTTCCTGGCCTTCCTCAGCAAGTTCTCTCAGAATCTGTGAGGTCGAGAGAGGAGCTAATGGAAGTCTAAAACTCACACTCCAACTGAGGAGAACTGAGGCCTCTAGTGAAAGAACAGTAAAGTGAAAGGGTCTCGAAGCTGAGCATCCAGAAGTGACCTTTTTATTTTTTTTTTACGTTTGTTTGTTTATTTAAGTAATCTCTATGCCCAGTGTGGGGCTCGAATTCATGACCCCAAGATCAAGAGTCACATGCTCCTCCGACTGAGCCAGCCAGGCGCCCCCAGAAATGGCCCTTTTGCAGGCTGTAGCCCCTTTGATGATGTCAGGGAAGTGTGGGCCCCTTCCCGAGGACAGGCTCACACAGTTTCGTGTACAACTTGAGGGGGCTCACAGACTGCACTAAGTCCGTTCACAGACCCAGATTAAGTCCGAAGAAGAAACAGAGCCTTGCCACAGGTCACTCAGGTGGCCAGGTCCCTGGAGATGTCGTCAAGGCCCGGCCTTTAGAAGCCCACCTGTTTCTTTCCGCAAGCCCAGGCCTACACACAGCCTCCATGCTGCTGAGCTCCTAGAAGCCTTCCAGCCGCTCTCCCTACCTGCTGTTTGTCCCCAGCACCCGAGCTAGCCAGTTCTCAGAGTACTAGTGGTTGTCCTGATTACATTAGGAACCCCATTCAACTCTAAGCTCTGGATCCAAAATCCAGTCCCACTCTGTGCGCCGTTGGATCCCCCATGCCTGATAGTATAAGCATTCATTCGTGGCATTCTCTTCTCCTTTAAAAGCCACCCTCTTTCTCTGGTGAGTTTTTCTATAACGGGACCTGCCCCCCGTGGTCTGGTGCAGCAATTAAAGGAAACTCACCGAGTGCCTGTGCTCAGCCCTGTACCGGGCAGTGCTGGGGACCCAGCAGGGATGGAGGCAGCCCTGACCCCGCCCTCCAGGGCGCACGGTCCATCTCTAGATGAGAGCTCACAGTGAGCAGGGGTGGGACGGGGGAGTCCCAGGAGGACACCTGAGCTGAAACCACAGAGGGATGAGTAGGGGTGAGGTAGAGGAGACACTGATCCCAGAGAAAGGAAGAATATTTGCAGAGGCCAAGAGATGTGCTGGCATGGCCTGGTTCTGGAACTACAGAGGTGAGGCTGACGAGATCTGTGGTTAAGGGAAAAGGGCCTGGTCAGGAGAGGTCAGACCATAAGCATTAAGAACACCATGCCTGGGCCCCACCCACACGGGGTCTCCTAGGCCCCAGCAGGAGATTGGACTTGATACCTTGAGGGCCCCAGGGAGGAGGGGTCAGGCTGAGCTTGGGAAAGGACTTCTCAGCCTGCCGTGGAGGATGGAGTAGAGGGAGGGGTGGAAGGCCCAGGGAGAGACTGGAGCAGAGGGGGAGGAGAGGAAAAGGGGTTTGGCTGTGGACCCTTTTAGGCAGAGCAGGCAGGAGCCAGCCACTAACTGGAAGGGAGGAGGAGGAGGAGCTTTCTTGGTTTCTGGTAGGTTCACTCTGGCTTCTGCACTGTCCTTACCTTCTACCACTTTCCTCTGCAACTTTGGCCTAGACACCTGACCTACCCTGCTCTAGTCTCCTTCCTGCCTGTGTTCCTGTAATGCCTCGATCCTTCCCCTGTTCCTTATAGGAGCCCCCCTCATTCCTCATAGGCACCCACCCCTGTTCTCCATTAGCCTCTCAAGGATTGGGGGCCTCTCTTCTGGCTCAATAAAGACTTCCTGGTTGACAGACTCACATGGCAAGTGGTGTTTGGGGAAGAAGGGGTTCCGAGGCAGTTCCTGGGGTCTCCCCACTAGCACAATGGATTGGAGCACCGCCGATCCCACTGATTTTGGGGTACCACTACCCATTCCTGAGGGAACAGACCCCAAGGCCTGCCCTGGCCTTCCTGCCTTCGTGGGTGCCCCTATCGTGCCAGCCCTCCCTGGGCCCTTCCTGGCACTGGGTGTTGAGCTGGGGGGCGCCTCGTCTGCCCACGCTTCCTCTTCTCGCTCCCTTATTATTCTGTGCACTGTGTCTCCCACATGCCCCCAGGCCTGGTCTCCCTCCAGCCCCAGCACAGATCCTTATGCTCTGATCAGGATTGGGAGTGGGCTGGGAGAGGGCATCTCTGGTCTCCCACGGGGCGTCTTCTGGAAGTCAGAGCTGCCTTCCCTCTCTGGTACAGGTGGGGAGGGCAAGCCAGAAGGGGCCCCCAGGCATTGGCAACCCGTCTCTCCTGCCTCGGCCTCTCCATGGGTTGTCCCCATAGAAAAAGGGCCAAGGTCTGCCCACCCTGCCCGGCCTGGGGCTTCCGGCGGCTGGACATGTCTTCCCTTGGACCAACACCCCAGGCCACAGTATCCCCTCAGGGACCTGCTGGGTGAGGAAGTCCCTCGTCCAGAGCTTCAGGAATGAGGGCTAGGTCTCCACTCACACAGGCAGGGTAATGGGGCTGAGGCTCTCTAAGGGTGGTGGGGCTCCCGCCTTTTCGGGGGAGCTGGGCAGAGAGGACAGGCCCACTCTCCGCCTCCTCGCAGCCACCAACCTGTGCTTTGCGGAGCGGAACGTGTACACGTCGGAGGTGCTGGCCGTGGTGATGCAGCAGCTGATGGAGCAGAGCCCCCTGCCCATGCTGCTCATGAGGACCGTCATCCAGTCTCTGACCATGTACCCCCGCCTGGGGGGCTTCGTCATGAACATCCTGTCCCGCCTCATCATGAAGCAGGTAACCCGCCCCCAGCTGCCCCAGTCCCGCAGGCAGTGGCCTGCAGCAGGACACACTGAAGGTAGATTGGAGGCAGGACCCAGGGCCTTTCCAGCCTGCTTGCCGCCCACCCTGCAGAGGGAGGCAGGACGAGGAGAGCACACTCTAGGAGACCCGCCAGCCCCTTTCTTTGCCCTGCCCTGGGCCAAGGACAGTACGGCCCAACAGGGGTCGCTGACTCCAGGACGGCAGTGTGACACGTGAGGGCCACTGGGGCCAGGAACAGGTGGCGTTAGGCTTCACAGGGTGGGCGTCCCAGGAGAGGCATAGTGCTCCTTGCCGCCCCCTCTGCACCCAGCCAGGATGCATACTAGAGCTGAAGGAGGGGCCCGTTTCTCAAGAGAAGCTAGAAATACCATGATGAAATAGGAAAAAAAAAACATTCACAAGCTCTCAGACTAGATTCATCCCACAGGTTGCCACTTTGCAACATCCAGCTTAGAGGTGGATGTTCGAACAGCCCTAGGTTCAAGCCTTGGTTCTACCTCATGGTTCCTGCCTGACCGTGGACGAGCCCCCACACCTCCCCAGGCCTTGTCTGTTTAGCAGGGCTGACGTCACCCCTCGAGGCTGTTGCAAGAGTGAGATGAGACTGCTCACATGAAAGGGGGGGATCCAGAAGAGAAAGTCAGAAAGTCCTCTGGAGGGCCGGAGGTCAGGGCTGCGGGTAGCCCAGAGGACTCTGTTGGATGGCAGGGACTTGGGCCCCATCTTGGTAAGGTCTTTCCGTTTCTGGGGTGGTTGCCTGCGCACCCCCTCAGGACTGCTCCCTCCCTGCCCCGTCCAGGTGTGGAAGTATCCCAAGGTGTGGGAGGGCTTCATCAAGTGCTGTCAACGCACCAAGCCCCAGAGTTTCCAGGTCATCCTGCAGTTGCCACCCCAGCAGCTGGGCGCCGTCTTTGACAAGTGCCCAGAGCTCCGGGAGCCCCTGCTGGCCCACGTCCGATCCTTCACCCCCCACCAGGTACCCCAGGGTGTGGGATGGGTGGCCCCATGGGTTCAGCCCTGGAGGACTGGATGGGGGTGGGCAGAGGGGAGCCCTGCACTGCCACAGAAGCTCGGGGGCTCTGGGGGGTCCACTAGGGGTCGCGGGTCCAAGCACTCCATAGAGTCCCCACCTGCTCTTCCCCTAGCAAGCACACATCCCCAACTCCATCATGACCATCCTGGAGGCCAGTGGCAAGCAGGAGCCAGAAGCCAAGGAAGTGCCTGCGGGGCCCCTGGAAGAGGTGAGGGCCCACAGCCCCCCAGCCCCCAAGCCAGCAAGGCCCACCCTGTCCTCCTCCCCACCCCAGCCACCTCCAGGCTCCTGCTGAAAGGGACGCGAGGTGGGGGAACAGTTGCCCCTTACAGACTCCCTGTGCCCACCCTGCTGTTACCCTCAAGGTGCTTTCTGGCTCTTTGCCCCATCCTCTGACAGCGGCCGATGACCTGGTCCCCCTCCCCCCCGCCCTGAGTTTCCGTGTGCCCTTCCCCACCCCCAGGACGACCTGGAGCCCTTGGCCCTGGCCCCAGCCCCAGCCCCCCGGCCCCCTCAGGACCTCATCGGGCTGCGGCTGGCCCAGGAGAAAGCCTTAAAGCGTCAGCTGGAGGAGGAACAGAAGCTGAAGCCAGGAGTGGGAGCCCCCTCGTCGTCGTCCTCCTCGTCCTCCTCGTCCACCCGACCCGGCCCTCCCCAGCCCGAAGAAGCCATAGATTTCCGGGAGGAGGGGCCTGAGTGTGAGACCCCGGCCATCTTCATCAGCATGGATGACGACTCGGGGTTGACCGAGGCCGCACTCCTGGACTCTAGTCTTGAGGGGCCCCTACCTAAGGTAGGGATGACAGCCTCAAGGCAGCAAAGGAAGAGAACAGTTAGGGTCCCCGGGCGAAGGGCGAAGGGCGTGTGGCGATGCCCAGGGTTGGGGGGAGGGGGGAGGGTACAGCCGGAAGGAAGCGTCGAGGTAGGACCACGCCATGCTATCCTTGACCCGCTCCCCCTTCTCCTGTCACCAGGAGGCAGCGGGCGGGTTGACCTCAAAGGAGGAGCGCAGCCCCCAGACCCTCACCCCTGCCGGAGAAGACAACGTGAAGACCCCCAGCCCCGTGGCGGAGGAATCCGGGGAACCCGAGACCAAGGGGAACAGCTGACCGGGCTTGGTGGGGAAGGGACATGGGGCAGGGAGCTCAGGAAGGGCGGGGCGGGGTCTAGCCGGCGGGGCTTTGCCTTTAAAATTAAAAAGATCGCGGGTCTGGGGCGTGGATGCAGTCTCTGGTCTCTACCTGCGTGCCAGCCGCGGGACTGCACCGTGCGGAGTGAGCGCCCCCAGGTGCGGGCGGCCACACTGGCAGGCCCTCGGGCGGGGGGCCGCGCCTGCTCAGAAGCCAGCTCCTCGGCCCGGCGTCCCCGTGCTCTCCCCTGGTAACGGCCCGCCCCCTCCCTCCGTAGAAACGCGCGCAGCGGGCGCGGAGGCTACCGGGCGTGTGCCGGCCGGCGGGCGACTAGTCTGGCCTGCCTGTCTGCAGGCCTTCCTCCTGGAAGTCTGCGACCCCTTCTGAGCTATGGGGGACCCACCGTCCGACCCTGAGCCCCCTCCCCAGCAACCCTCAAGTCGTAGGAGTTCCCAGGTGTCCCAGCGACGCAGTCGGGAGCTCAGTCAGCCCCAGCCCGCCATCTCCGAGGAGGTGCCGCAGGTACCATTTGATGGCCCGGTCCTGCCGAGCAGTCGAGGGATCCTGGCGAGCCAGACCAACCTCCAGCACTGGTCGTCCGGCCTCCCGCTGACCGCACAGGAGAACTTGACGATGTTTCAGGCTGAGGAAGCCCAGTTGGGTGGCGTAGAGTACCCGTCCCTGAATACGGGCTTTCCTTCTGAGTTGCAGCCCCAGCCTTACCTGGAAGAAGGCGGGATCCAGGCCGCCCGAAACGCCAGCCTAATGCTGCAGCAACTACAGCAGGGCCAAGGCAGCTTCTTCCAGCAACTGGACTCTGCCTACCTGGAGACGCAGCCCGGCTTCCTGGGCCACTTCAACATGTACCAAGGAGAAGACCTACGGTTCAACCAGGGTGCCCCGCATGGGCCCTACGTGAGGGATGACCCCGCCCTCCAGTACTTGCCTTCTGAGCTGGGCTTCATGCCCTTCAGTGTGGAGGTGCCTGAGCCAGAGCCTCGGGAGCTGGCCATACAGAATGCCAAGGCCTACCTGCTGCAGACCAGCGTCAGTTGCAGCCTCAGCCTGTGAGAAGGGGCTGGCGGGTGGGAAGGGGCCGGGACCCAGGCGGGGAGAGGCCCCATCCTGCGAAGGCTCTGCCTCAGACTCAGGGGTCTCTTCTGTCAGACAGGGGATCACCCCTCATGGGGAACTAGTGCCTGCTCCAGCGGCACCTGACTCAGACTAGGAGTCGGGATAACACTAGTAATAGTTAACATTTACTTAGACATTGTGCCACCATTCACACGTTAACATCTGGTTCTCACCGGCTGAGATTAGCACACCTACTGTCCCTGTTTCACAGACAATGAAACTGAGATGGAGAAATTAGGTCCCATAGTGAAGGTGATACCAGCTAGGATGCGGCACATGCACATAATTTGGCTCCTGAGGCCCCGCCCCCCTCCACTCAACTTTTCTGCGTGAGGAAGGTGTTTGCCAAGACTGCTTAGCTGTAGTCAATACACTTCTCAGTCCCCATTACATCTTGGTGAAATTTACATTCTGGTTGGGAGAATGGACAATCAATATAACATGATAGGTGGTGATAAGGGCTAAGGTGGAGGGGGCGCCCCGGTGGCTCAGTCGGTTAAGCGTCTGCCTTCGGCTCAAGTCATGATCTGGGAGTCCTGGGATGGGGCCCCGCGTCGGGCTCCCTGCTCAGCAGGGACTCTGCTTCTCCCTCTACCTCTGCTACTCTCTGTTTCTCTCTGTTTGTGTCAAATAAATAAAATCTTAAAAAAAAAAAAGGTGGAAAGTAAGGCAGGGTAAGTGGAGTTAGGGAGTAACTGTTAAACAGCATGAGGTCAAGGAAGGCTTCTGAGGAGGTAAACATTTGGTCAGGGACCTGAAGGAGATGAGGGAGAGTACCTTGGAGGTAACTGGAGGAACAGTGGTTCAGGTATAGGACATAGCTTGCTGTTTTGAGGAACAGCAAGGACTGGTGTGACTGGAACCAAGGGAGAAAGGGGGAGCAGGAGGAGACAAGGCCAGAGAAGTAGCAGATGTTGCTCAAGTACAAAACTGACCCTATCCCTCCCACATGCATAGCTTGCCATGGCTCCCCAGTGCCCTCAGGAATAGGTTCAGGCTTCTCACAGCAGCCTTTCAGCCCCTCCTGGCTCTCCAAACTTCATCTCTAGTCAGCTCCCAATCCAGGATCCTAGAGTCTAGGCAAAATTAACCTCTAGCTCCTTTCAACTGTTTCCACCCTCAGGAACTTCAGTTCAAGGTCCCCTATTGAAAAGCTGAGGCCAAAGTCTGACTTCTTACCCTTCCCAATTCAGTGATGGCTCACCGCCACCAAACGGTTTTCATCCAGCGGAGGGTTACACATACATGCTTTCAAATTAGACCAACCTGGTTTCAAATCCTGGCTGTGCAACCACTCTGACCTCATGACCTCAACTCTTCTAAGCCTCCGTTTCCTCATCTGGAGAGTAGGGATCACGATTAAGCTTCAGATATGTGACGGGTGAGAACCCGGCATGGCTCTCAAGTGCCCAGCATAGTCCCGGGCTCAGGTGCAAAGAAGCCATTACAATACCGCCATCACCCCACCTCCTCTCTCCCCATAACCCCTCTCCCCTCTTCCGCCCCAGCCACTCTGACGTCTTCAGTGTTCCTCCAACATGCCAGGCACACCCGCAGCTCAGGGCCTCTGCATATCATCCCCAGTCACATCACCTGCACACCATGGCAGTTCCCTTCTTCCTTTCCAACCCTTTTTACCTTTCCCTCCTTTTTCTGGGACCTTCAGTATGCAGTGTTAAATACAAGCCGCGAATCGGTTACTTGTGGGTCCCCTTTATACTACTATAAAAAATTACCTTCTATTCCTAGTTTGCTGGGGTTTTTTAATTTTATTATTATTTTCTGGGGTTTTTTTAAGTCATAAATGGCTGTTGAATGTTATCAATTTCTCTGCACTGGTTGAGGTTATCTTGTGTGTGTGTGTGAGAGAGTGTGTGTGATTTAAGACTTATTTATTTATTTTAGAGAGCATGCACAAGGCGGGGGGAGGGGCTGAAGGAGAAAATCCCAAGCAGACTCCTTGCTGAGTGGGGAGTCTGATGCGGAACTCAGTCTCACGACCCTTGAGATCATGACCCGAGCTGAAATCATGGGTCAGACACTTAACTGACTGAGCCACCCTGGTGCCCCAACTGACATATTTTAATATATTAACATGATGAGTTGTATATTTTCTATTTTTCTATTATCAGCCCAGTCCTGTTATTAGTCCAGTTTAATCATAGTGTGTCATCTTTTTGAGAGCAACTTTTTGCTGGGTGCCATTTGCTAATATTTAGCTTAGGATGTCAGCATCTACAATTCATTTTTTTAAAGACTTTATTTATTTGAGGGAGAGCCAGAGAGAGAGCACAAGCAGGAGGAGCAGCAGAGGGAGAGAGAGAAGCAGGGAGTCCGACATAGGGCTTGAACCCAAGACCCTGGGATCGTGACCCAAGCCAAAGGCAGACACTTAACTGGCTGCACCACCCAGGCGTCCCTGCAGCATCTATATTTCTAAGCGAGATTGGCACGGAACGTTCCTGTCTCCTAGTTTCCTTGAGTTTTGTCAACATTCTGTTAGACTCATGAAATGTCTCAGGGCCTATCCAGCGGTTTGTTCCCTCTGCCTGAAACACCCCCAAGATCTGTATGGTTTGCTTCACATCATTCAGATCTCAGCTTAAATGTCCCTTTGGTGTGACCTTCCGTGGCCTCCCTATTTAAAACCGGAAGCCATCTCCCGTCCCTGGCATTCCCAGTGCCCATTCCCTGCTTTGTCTTCATAGAAAGACGCACTATATATTTCTGCCTCTTTGGTTAATGTCTGTCTCCATCATCAGAATGTCAGCTCCACCAGGACAGGGACATTTTCTCTTCTCTCCGGGGTCCCCAGTGCCAGGCACAGGGCCGGGCCCGCAACAGTGAGCTCACCGAGCTGAGCGAGTGATGTCTCCCAACTTCCGCTCCCTCCCGCGGAGGCAGGTATGAGCACCTGGTGAACCTGCTGACCAAGATCCTGAACCAGCGGCCCGAAGACCCCTTGTCCATCCTGGAGTCGCTGAACCGCACCACGCAATGGGAGTGGTTCCACCCCAAGCGGGACACCATGCGGGACGACCCTGAGATGGAGCCCACCTACCAGATGGCAGAGAGGCAGAAGGGGCTCTTCCTTCGGGGCCGCGCCGGAGGCGAGGGCGAGCAGGAGATGGAGGAGGAGGTGGTGAGTGCGCCGGGCGGAGGGGCGCGCCGTGGGACCCGCAATGGCCCAGGCTCACGCACAGCCTTGTGCCTAGGTCTGGAGGGGAGGGAACGCACGGTGTGACCCAGCAGCACAAACTCAGTTTCACGATTCGGAAACACGATTTCAGTTTCGTGTGCGCACCGGGCCGAGGGGGCCAGGACCAGGTCGCAGGGGGGTTTGAATGCCAGGCCAAGGGGCTCGGGCTTTCTCCTGAGGCGCCTGGAGTGCCTTGAAGTGTCTGAAGCAGGAAAAGGGCTAGTTGGCTCTGCGGACTCCCGAGGCTACTTGGAGGTGGAGACTGGTCTCTTAACCGGCTTTACTCCTTCCTCCCGAAAATCTGCTTTGCAGACGTTTTCTGTGAAACCCATTGCCTCCTGGAGTCTCTCAGTGCTGAAGTGCCCCCTAGTCACCTGGACTCAGTTTCCCCTTTTGTTAAGTTGAGACCCTCTAAGAACTCTTCCACTCTTGGCCCCTTAACATTTCACTATCCTCAGAATATTTAATTCCACGATTGTTTCCAGAACTGAAGAAACATTTGTTGAGGACTGTTTATGATCATTCTGACACCTCCCAGGCCCCTGCTGAGAGCTTGAAGAGCTCTCTTTTTATCCCTAAAACAACCCTGCAAGGCAAGTGCCACTTATTCCTATTTATAGAGGAAGGACGCAGGCTCAGAGGGCAGGTAGGTGGAAGTACCAGGGACGGCGCTGGGAAGGCAGGACCGTGATCTCCAAAGCCCGTGCTGTATACAGCCTTTGACCTATCTGCAGACGCTGTTGCTCTGTGCTCACTTCTGCCTGTGCTTCTGAGACTCCAGAATTCTGACGATGGTGGGGTGGGATGGCGAGAGAATGGGGGAACGACAGTCTGACAGAGGAACGCGCCCTTGGGTGAGCTGGTCTTGGGCCCGAAGTTCTACCCGGGAATATGGTTTTGAATTTCAGATCCAGTTTCTCCTCAGCAGGCCCCGCCCACTTAGAACTGCACCCTTCCTCCCCTAACCCCAGGTCTTACCCACATCTAACTCAAGTCGGGGGAAGGACCTGCCTCCATGGGAAGCTTTGCTCCTAGAGGCTCCGCCCCCTTAGAACACCGCTGCACTCGAGGCTCCGCCCCCTTGACATTTTATCGGCGGCGGTGAGGCTCCGCCCCTTCGAAAGCCTGGTCCCTCAAGACCCCACCCCCTTAAGAACTTGGAGCTAGAATTTTTTTTTTTAAGATTTTATTTATCTATTTGACAGAGAGACAGCGAGAGAAGGAACACAAGCGAGGGGAGTGGGAGAGGGAGAAGCACGCTTCCCGCTGAGCAAGGAGCCCAATGCGGGGCTCGATCCCAGGACCCTGGGATCATGACCTGAGCTGAAGGCAGACGCTTAACAACTGAGCCACCCAGGCGCCCCTGGAGCTGGAATTTTTAATGGGAGGTCTGCAAACCCGCAAAATTGTGGGCGTTTGTGACCTGTGCATGCCTCTAGGAAGAGACTTAAAGAAATCCGTGATTCAGCTGTTTGCATTTATTTTTCTGACAGGAGATGGGGCTCTCATTTCCCTTTTTCTATTTCTTCTAAGTCGCTAGCCATGATCCCCAACAGCCTTTGTGGGAAAATGCTTGCTTTCTTTACGCCCTCCTTTGAAATGCCATGTCTATGATTGACTTACATCTGTATGGACTCCACCTGTTTGTGGATTCTCTATTCTTCACCTTCGCTCTGGGTGGCTTTCTGCTTTAGAACTCTCCTGCCTGCTCAACAGACGCTGCATAGCAGGTTGGGTTATTTGGTAGCACAGAGCTCCCCGGCACTGGAGCTCTGTTTCATACCAAAGGCTAACAATTCTTGCATTTATAATTTCAGACTAACTTGGGGCACACTCAGTGTGGAATCTGCTCAGGGTTCTCTCTCTCCCTCTCCCTCCATCCGTCCTGCCACTCGTTCTCTCACTCTCTCTCTCAAAATAAATAAATAATACCTTTAAAAAAATCATTTCAGACTAACCTAGTATTACTGCCTCACATTCCAAAAACTAACAATTTCCTGTACTTGTTTGACACCATAGATCACATTAAGGCAGGAAACAGATGATGTTGCAGAATTGGGAGACAAATGCTTAGGACAAGAGAGAAGGTTTTCTCACACCTGATATGCAGGTGCAAACAGTCCACAGCTGACAAGGTGGCTCCCCCTGGGAAGGGGCACTGAGTGCTGTCTTCTCCCCCATTCCCAACTGCCCTCCCTGTTTCTGTACCAAGAGAACAGTTTTCAGCATCATAGAAGCCTGGGTATAAATCCCATCTCTGGCCAATGCAGTCAGTCTGGCTTGGTTTTGGCTGCCAATGCTTAATTAAAGTGGACCAAGCGTTTCAGCAAAACGTTTAATCACTTCACTTGGCCAAGAGTGGGCAGAGTTGGGGCATCTTCTCTGTGAGATCACAAAGAATCCTGGCTCTTTCCTCTCCTCTGCCAGGTCCATGTTTGGTCCTTGAGCTCCTCATTCGAAGTTCAGAAAATGGTTGCTGCAGCCTCAGATATCATATCCCCACACCAGTGCCCCAAAAAGAGAGGAAGGGAGCTTCTCTTTGTGTCTCCCCTTTTTAAAAAGAAATTGGGGGGTGGCTGGCTAGTCGGAGGAGCCTGCAACTTGATCTCAGGGCTGTGAGTTTGAGCCCCATGTTACAGGTAGAGGTTATTTTAAAAATAAATCAACTAGGGGCCTCTGAGTGGTACAGTCTGTTAAGTGCTGACTCCTGCTTTTGGCTCAGGTCATGATCTCATGGTCATGGGATCGACCTCCCAGTTGGACTCCATGCTCAACGCAGTCTGCTTGAGAGTCTCTCTCCCTCTCCCTCTGCTCTTCCTGCACATGCTCTCTTTCTCTCTAAAATAAATAAATAATTATTTAGGGGCACCTAAGTGGCTCGGTCAGTTAAGCATCTGCCTTCGGCTCAGGTCGTGATCCCAGAGTCCTGGAATTGAGTCCCGAGTCGGGCTCCCAGCTCAAGCGGGGAGTCTCTTCTCCCTCTCCCTCTGCCCCTCCCTTTGCTTGTGCTCTCTCTCTCTCAAATAAATAAATAAATAAATAAATAAATAAATCTTTAAAAATAAATCTTTAAAAATAAATAAATAAAATAAAAATTTTAAGTTAATTTTTTAAATTGGGAGTTGAAGTTTCACAGAAGCCCCTCTGAAGACCTCTGCTTGCATCTTATTGGCCAGATCGAGTCACACGACCATCTCTGGCTGCAAGGGAGGCTGAGAAAGTGACCTTGGAGCAACGGAAAAGGGGCTTGAAGATGGTGCCGGCTCATTGGCCTGACAGGCCCGACCAACCCTTTCCAAGCCAACGGTGGAGATATGGTGGGGCCCCAGCAGAGCTGGTGTTCAGGGATCCCGGTTCCCATCCTTCACCTCTGCCTCTCTCTCCTGCCAGCCCCCTCCACCTTGCAGCATACAGCTGCCCCATAGCTCCTGAATTCACTTTTTAAAGTGTCCATCCAGTTGTCCCTATGAAATCATTTCTCCCAGACCACAGGTGGGATCTTCCTGGAACCTGGGAGGAAGAAAAGAAGAGATTCTGGCCAAGAATCTGGATTCAAACCCAGTGATACCAAAGGAGTAATTTCTAGGCAGGGGGAATGCTAGCTGTACTTTTTCTCTGAGTCAGTCACGCATGACGGTGGTGGGGGCAGGGGTCGGGAGAGAAGCAGAGTCTGATCTGTCCTTTTAGGTCAGTTTTCCACTCTTGCTCCAATCAACAGTGCCAGGATGGAGGCATAATCACTTAAACATGATTAGTGAGGGCACTTCATTGCCACGTGGATGGGGGGCAGGATTCCCAGAAAGGGGGTGATGATCACTGGCTCACGGGCCAAGCACACACTCCCAACAGAGTTTCCTACACTCATCCTGTATCTTCCTTCCCACCAGCAAGGGGTCTTAGAATTAAGTTTGACTCCGCCCTCCCTGACTTGCTGGTGTCCACATCGACTAGGAAAACAAGCTTTTTTTTTTTAATATTTTATTTACTTATTTGACACAGAGAGAGAGATTACAAGTAGGCAGAGAGGCAGGCAGAGAGACAGGGAGAGGAGGAAGCAGGCTCCCTGCCTAGCAGAGAGCCCAATGCGGGCCTCGATCCCAGGACGCTGAGATCATGACCTGAGCCGAAAGCAGAGGCTTTAACCCACTGAGCCACCCAGGCGCCCGGAAAACAAGCTTTTGCATTGTATTTACCACCGAGGGAGAGTGCAGAATGTTGGGGTGTGCCTCCTCGAGCTGAGATAACAAACAGCACTGCAATCTCTGTGGCTTCAAAGGACACAGCTTAGTTCTCGCTCACCTCGCCCGGCCATCCAGAGTTGGCCGAAGGGTTTTGCGCTTTAGCTGGTTGAGAACACAGGGCAGTAGGGGGTTGCACTGCACCGCAGGCTTCCGCCGTTGCAGGGGAGGAGAAAGAGAGCATAGCAAATCCCACATTGGTTCTTACAGCTTCTGCCTGGCTGTGACACGTGTCCCTGTCACTGCTATTTCAAGTAGTCGGAACAAGTGACACGGCCCCTCCTGAGTGCAATGCGGGTGGTGGGGGTGGGCGTGTATCATTCCTCTTTGGGGAGGGACTTCAAACACTCGTGGACAATAGTGTGCCTATTTCCATCAGGACGCCCGTCACCAAATCTTCGCAGCAACTGGTGTGATTAAAGCATCACCACCATCATACTTACACCAGCCATCTGTTCTGGATTGAATTGTGTCCTCCAAAAGTTCTAAGGCAGGGTGAAGTATCACTCACCCAGGTACTGCAGAATGGGACCTTATTTGGAAGAAGGGTCCCTGCAGATGTATTCTTTAAGCTGGGGTCATTCTGGAATAGAGTGAGCCCCTAGTCCACTAGGACTAGTGTCCTTATAAAGGTTATGTGTGGACACAAAGTCTCAGTCATCTGCCATGTGGCTCCCACACTTAACAGTTTCACCTTCAGCCACGTGCTTCAGCCACTTGGACCCATATTCGTGTCTTGTTGCTGCTCTAACAAGCTTCATGGCTTAGGATAACAGAACGTTTCATCTTACAGTTCTGGAGGTCAGAAGTCCACTTCGGATTTGGTGTCGCCAGGGCTGAAGTCAAGATCGGCAGGGTTGCCCTCCTAATGGAGGCTCTTGAAGAGAAACCATCTCCTAGCCTCTTCCAGCTTCTAGAGGCAGCACACATTCCTTCTCCTGGGGCCTCCTCCAGTTTCAAAGCCAGCAGCGCAACACCTTCGATCTCTGACTCTGATTTCTGCTTCTATTTGTCACGTCCTCTCTGACCCTCCCACCTTCCTCTTTCACTTATCAAGACCCTTGTGATTACATTGGGCCAACCCAGATCATCCAGGAAGATGTCACTATCTTGGGATTCTTAACTTAATCACACCTGCAAGTCATGTTTGCCCTGTAAGATAACATAGTCTCAGGTCCAGGGATGGAGACCTGACCAACTTTGGGGAAATCATTATTCTGTGTACCATACCCACTCTGTCTCCATTCTGATTTCAAATTCTGGCAAGAGAGCATGTGGTATCCCTGGTTTGGGCGATGTGTTTCCCTGGACCAGGCAGGTTGGCGAAGGGCAGGTCAAGGGCTGATCTCATAAGGAGAGACCTCATGTGCTTTGTTCTCTGATATATCTCAGTGCCTGCCCTAGCCTGCCCTAGCCATGGCACCCTATGGGTGGGTGCCAGAGAGAGAGAAAGAGAGCATGCATGGAGGGAGAAGCAGAGGGAGAGGGACAAACAGACTCAGAGCTGAGCATGGAGCCCCACGTGGGCCTGGATCCCAGGACCCAAGATCATGATCAAGAGTCAGATGCTCAACCGACTAAGCCATCCAGGCGTCCCTCCCACTGGGTCTTTAATAAAGATTTCTCAACTGACTAAATGAAAAAGTGTTGGGTTCAGCCTTGTGGCCATGTGGTTGTGGGGGTGGCTGGAGCCAAACCTCACTGTATTCTAGTCCCAGCCCTTGACTTGCTTGTCTTCACACCCTTTCTGCCCACCCCCCGTCTTTCTGTCTCTCTCCATCTGTCTCCCTGAACAAAGCAGATGGTGAAGGACGAGGCAGTGAGGGCAAGACTTATCACGACCATCCTCCAACTTCACTGATTTCTGGGTTCAAGACCTGCCTCTTCTCTTAATTTGCTATATGATTTGGGGTATCTATTCGGGGTGTATTTGGCTGCAAGTAATAGAAACCATGACTCAAAGTGGCTTCTTTGTCCCATAAAACAAGAAGGCCAGGGAGGTAAGGCAGCTCAGTGATGCCACTGGCGGTTTCCACCTTTCAGCTCTACCATCATTAGGGTCTGGGATTTTGTCTCCCATGTGTTGCCTCGTGGTCCCAAAACAGCTGCTGTGCCTCCAGATCTCACACCCCATTCCAGGTAGAAGGAAGAGAGAAGGATGAAGGGGCAACAGATTTTCTCCTAGTGGTTTGTTGTTATTGTTATTGTTGTGCCCTTTCTCTTCCTATAAGAGACACCCTCCCCAAGGACTTGCCCCTACGTCTCACTGACCAGCAGTGGTCACATGCGCAGCTGGATTCCAGAGTAGTTCACTTCTCTGGGCTTTAGAAGAATCAGGCTAGGGAGCAGGGCTTCAGCCTTCCTCCCTCTGCCCTCCCCCTGCAGGCTGAGACAGCAGTGCCCAACATCATGGAGACAGCCTTCTACTTCGAACAGGCTGGCGTGGGCCTGAGCTCCGACGAGAGTTTCCGCATCTTCATGGCCCTGAAGCAGCTGGTGGAGCAGCAGCCCATCCACACCTGCCGCTTCTGGGGCAAGATCCTGGGGCTCCGTCGCAGCTACCTGGTGGCCGAGGTGGAGTTCCGGGAGGGAGAGGAGGAAGGGGAGGAGGAGGAGTTGGAGGAGATGATGGAGGGCAGCGAGGGCCTGGACGCGCCCGGCGAGCAGGAGGGCGAGGAGGATGAGGAGAAGGTCACCGACGTGATCCCCAAGCCCATGTGGAAGCCACCGCCTGCCGTCCCCAAGGAGGAGAGCCGCTCGGGCACCAACAAGTACCTGTATTTCGTGTGCAACGAGCCGGGCCGGCCATGGACGCGGCTGCCGCACGTCACGCCCCTCCAGATCGTGCAGGCCCGCAAGATCAAGAAGTTCTTCACAGGCTACCTGGACGCGCCGATCATCAGCTTCCCGCCCTTCCCGGGCACCGAGGCCAACTACCTGCGGGCCCAGATCGCCCGCATCTCGGCCGCCACGCACATCAGCCCGCTCGGCTTCTACCAGTTCGGCGAGGAGGAGGGCGATGAGGAGGAGGAGGGTGGCGCGGGGCGCGACTCCTACGAGGAGAACCCTGACTTTGAGGGCATCCCGGTGCTCGAGCTGGTGGACTCCATGGCCAACTGGGTGCATCACACGCAGCACATCCTGCCGCAGGTGAGGCCCGGGGACCCCAGCCTCTGCCCCCCACGGCCCCCCACCCCCCACGGCAGACCCAGGGGCCTCCAGAGCACTGCCCGGTGTTTCATTCACTGGGCCGGTGTCCGCTGCCCGTGCCCCTGTCAGAAACCCCCCGGGGCCAGACGCATCTTGGTGGCCTGCGTTTTTCAGATTGTAAAAAGGTGGCCCAGCGCACATACCACTGTCCTCCAAGCCTTTATTTCTGCTGCAAAACTGAGTAGGCTCTCATGAGTTCAGGTCGGTCTTGCTCCCAAAGGATGCAAGAAAGCAACTCTTGGTTTTCACGGCTCTTCAGGTTTGGAAATTGTGGATAAGAGGCTGAGAACCTGACTTTCTGGAATGCCTGACAAGTCGGACTTTATATTCATTCATTCACTCATTCAAGGAAACATCCACTTTGTGCTAGGAACTTTTTATTCATTCATTCGTCCGTCCGTTCGTTCAACGAACCTTTATTGGCCCCTGCAATGTTTTATTGAAGCCAAATAACTACTTTTGAGATCGTTACAACTGTTGTTCCCATTTCATAGTGGAGGCGACTGAAGTTGGCTCTGTGCTGTGCCCTTCAGTTCATTGATTCAAAGAACATGGATCCGCCCTCCAGTGCCTCATGGAACCCAACAGGCATCCCATGAGAGATGCCCCTATGACATCCCCACACCACAGAGGAGCAAACGGAGGATCACATGGGCTGCTGAATGTCAGCCCCACAGGGCAGAGGTTTGGGGGAGGAAGGTCTCTTCTCTCAAGGATCTCCAGCACCTACGTGTATATAGTAGGTGCTCATTAAATGTACGGTAAATGAATAAATCAAGACCCAGATGGGAACCACACAGCTCACGGGTGGCAGGAGTCTGCACCTCACCGCTACAGCTCTCTCAGCCTGTCCTGCCTCCCCCGACCTGTGTGACTAACCCCGTCCTCCTGCCCATCCCTGGGTCCCCGAGGACAGGGCCAGTGCCCAGTCCCCTTCCCGGCCCCTCACCTCCTCCCAGAGTGCAGGCCAGGCTCTGTCCACCAGGGGTGCCGACTTACCTTCCCCCTTCCCTGCCTCCTCCCCCAGGGTCGCTGCACCTGGGTGAACCCTCTGCAGAAGACGGAAGAGGAAGAGGAGCTAGGGGAGGAGGAAGAGAAGGCAGACGAGGGGATGGAGGAGGTAGAGCAGGAGGTCGGGCCCCCACTGCTGACCCCGCTCTCAGAAGATGCAGGTAATGGTCCTCTTCACCCTCTTCGCCTCACACATGCCGGCCCACCAGGTCAGGTGGGGCCTGGGGAGAAAGTGGGAGGGACAGCAAGACTGCGGGGGCATCTCTCTGAGCCTCAGTTGTTCTCTCCTCCATAACACGGACCTGATGACAGCGCCTCCCTCGCGGGGTTAGGGGGACACGTCCATCTTGTGATGGCACGTGGCAATGTCCTGGATGGGGGGATATGAACTTTCGAGTCCCACATGGATTTGGGGGAGAGAGATGGGGAGTTAGAGAGGCCTTCCACAAAGGAGGTAGGACCCGAGCTGGATTTTGGAAGCCTGGAGAGGAATTTCCTGAGGTCAGAGCCTCAGGCACCTGTAGGAAGGGAGAAGGAGAGGCTGAGAGTGGGTGAGTGGACAGAACCCAAATTTGAACTCAGATTTCCAGGAGCCCAGGGCTCGAACAGTGCCCTCCGCACCCTTGTCCAAACCCATGGCCAACCTGGAAGGGAGATCACAGCAGTTCCTGCAAGGCAGGTGAGATAAGGATACTCACTTCTTGGGTGCAGTCACTGAGGCTCGGACAGGTGCAATGGCTTCCTGGGGTCGCACAGCGAGAAAGTGATCTAGAGCCAGTCACAGTTCCCCCCATACCCCTCCCTGTCCTCGTCCTCTGCTCTCTTCCCCTCTTTCTGTCTCCCCTCCAGGGGGGCTGTGCAGGGCTGCAGGGAGCTCTGACCTCCCTGGTGCTCTCCACTCCCCTGCAGAAATCATGCACATGTCTCCCTGGACCGCCCGCCTATCCTGCAGCCTCTGCCCGCAGTACTCCGTGGCCGTCGTGCGCTCCAACCTTTGGCCAGGGGCCTATGCCTATGCCAGTGGCAAGTAGGTCTTCTTCTAGTCCCTTCCCAAGAGAAAGCCCCTACGACTTCTTCAGAGCCGAGCAGAGGGCAGGGGGTGGGACAGAGATCGGAAGGACCCCCTTCAGGAAACCCCCACGGCCAACCTCCACACTCAGCTCCAGGAATTCCACTGGGGCTAAAATGAGAAATCCTGATAAAGGGTGCGAGCCCATCGGATAAGATAATGGAGGATCAGAGAAGGAAAGGAACTGACTCAGGGCTACACAGCACATGCAGGATTCAAACTTGGATCTCTGGCCTCCTGGCCCAGGCTTCTCAGCTATATGGGTCACAGAGCCAGATAGGACTCAGGAGTTCACCTTGAGGTGGCCCTGACAGGGGCAGAATCTTGTATCTGGGGGACCTAACTCCTTCCCCGGATCCCCCAGACCGTTCTTGGTACAGGGCAGTCTTCCCCACCAGTTGCTCCAAAAGATCTGCAGGCTGAAGTCACTCCCGCATCTTCCCACCCGCAGCTACACACTCACTGAGATGCTCACTGCACACTCACTACGCACTGAGAGTCCCCCAGTCTCTGCCACCAGGCGCATCCCGCCTTTCCCCTTAGCGGCTTAGGGCGTGCCCTCCGCAGCCAAGGGGCGGGTGCACTTACCCGCTCTGTCCACCAGATGGCATGGTAAGTTTTCATAGGTTTTCCTTTTCCATCTCTGTGGTAAACCTAAACTGTGTTGGATCCCATGATGAGGTTTCACATAATCTTGATACTTTAGCTACAAGATACATTCTTGGCAATTTTTTTTCCCCTCCAGAAACAGAGAAGACTCTTGCTTGCTTGCTTTTGCCAACCCCCTTCTTCTGGCCACACCCTAATTTGCCAACATCTTTCTTTTCTTTTTCTTTTTTTTTCTTTTAAGATTTTATTCATTTATTTGATGCAGAAAGACACAGCGAGAGAGGGAACACAAGCAGGTGGAGTGGGAAAGGGAGAAGAAGGCTTCCCACCAAGCAGGGAGCCCCTCACAGAACTCAATCGCAAGCCCCTGAGGTCACGACTTTAGCCGAAGGCCAACGAGTTAACGACTGAGCCACCCAGGGGTCCCTAAGATTTTTTTTTAAGATTTCATTTATTTATTACAGAGAGCTTGAGCATGACAGAGAAAGGAAAAGAACAGGAGCAGGAAGCAAGAGAAGAGGGAAAAGCAGACTCCTCATGGAGCAGGGAGCCTGATGTGGGGCTCAATCCCAGGACCCTGGGATCATGACCTGAGCCAAAGGCAGATGCTTAACCGACTGAGCCACCCAGGCCCCTCTACGATTTTATTTTTAAGTGATCTCAACACTCAACACAGGCCTTGAACTCACAACCCCTAGATCAATAGTCACACGCTCCATCGACTGAGCCAGTCAAGCGCCCTGCCAACATCTTTCTGAAAGCAGAAGATCCAAATTTGGAACTCCACTCATCCAACCATCCTTCACCCATCCATCCACCACCCAGTCATCCATGCCTCCCATCATCCATGTTTTTTTTTTTTTAAGATTTTATTTATTTATTTGACAGAGAGAGATTACAAGTAGGCAGAGAGAGAGGAGGAAGCAGGCTCCCTGCTGAGCAGAGGGCCCGATGCGGGCCTCGATCCCAGGACCCTGAGATCATGACCTGAGCCGAAGGCAGAGGCTTTAACCCACTGAGCCACGCAGGTGCCCTCATCCATGTTTTTTTCCATTTTTTTTTCTTTATAAAAGACTCTTTTTTTTAATATATTTTTTTATTTTTTTATTTTTTATTTTTTATTTAAGATTTTATTTATTCATTTGACACAGAGAGAGGGATCACAAGTAGGCAGAGAGGCAGGCAGAGAAACAAGGAGAGGAGGAAGCAGGCTCCCTGCTGAGCACAGAGCCCGATATGGGCCTCGATCCCAGGAC
>LNAC01000268.1:2322691-2361705 GCA_002007465.1 Ailurus styani | reverse complement strand
GCCGAGCCGCCCACGGGCCTCCGCTTCTCGCCGGAGCAGGTGGCGTGCGTTTGCGAGGCGCTGCTACAGGCGGGCCACGCCGGCCGCTTGAGCCGCTTCCTGGGCGCACTGCCCCCGGCCGAGCGCCTACGTGGCAGCGATCCGGTGCTGCGCGCTCGGGCCCTGGTGGCCTTCCAGCGGGGCGAGTACGCCGAGCTCTACCGGCTGCTCGAGAGCCGCCCCTTCCCCGCCGCCCACCACGCCTTTCTGCAGGACCTCTACCTGCGCGCGCGCTACCACGAGGCCGAGCGGGCCCGCGGCCGCGCGCTGGGCGCAGTGGACAAGTACCGTCTGCGCAAGAAGTTCCCGCTGCCCAAGACCATATGGGACGGCGAGGAGACCGTCTACTGCTTCAAGGAGCGCTCCCGCGCCGCGCTCAAGGCCTGCTATCGCGGCAACCGCTACCCTACGCCGGACGAGAAGCGCCGCCTGGCCACGCTCACCGGCCTCTCGCTCACGCAGGTCAGCAACTGGTTCAAGAACCGGCGACAGCGCGATCGGACTGGGGGCGGCGGCGGCGCGCCTTGCAAGAGGTGAGGGGAACCCGGGCGGCGCAAGTCCCGCTCTCCCGGGGACGTGCTCCCCACCAGCCTCCCTCTCCCCCATGCCCACGGCTGGGGTCAGCGCGCCGAGCTCCCGGGACACCTGCTCACACCTTCAGGTGCCCCCCAGGGCGCAGGGAATGCGTGTGGGACGGGACAGGCACACGCCCCGGGCCGGCTGCTCCTGTCGCGGAGGCAGGGAGACCTCTTCCCTCTGCTCCACTCAGAGCTGCGTCCTGCTCCCAGCCGTGTTCGTGGCTGGGGGGCGGCAATGAGAAAATGGGGGGCTGCGGAAAGGGGGACGGGCCCTTGTCCACCCACCCCGCGCGGGGGAGTCTTGCACGCCCCGGGGCTGCCGGGCCTTTCCCGGACCGCGTCTCTTCCTCACCCCCCCACCCCCCCTCGGGGCCCAAACAGCGTGGTCCGTCGTCTGTCTTTGTTGTGAAACGTGAACCTTCCCCAGCTCCGGTTTCCCTGTAACCCAAGCCCTTCCCCTCCCACCCTGCGCGCCGGCCTCTCACTCCCTTTTCTGACGCCCGGCGGGGGTTGTGGGGGGGCCGGGAACTGAGCGGGCGGCTGGGGCTCCGCTCTCCGGGAAGACGCGGGGCGCTCTCCGCCCGACTCAGGGGGTGCCCGGCTGCCCAGTGCTCAGCCTCTGGGGCCCGGAGGCCAAGGGGCTGGGAGAGGAGGGCCTCCCCCCTCCCATGGGGCCAGCTGTAGCTTTTATGGAGAGGTATCAATGCTGGACTTGCAGAGGCTCCGTCCTTGGGGGCCCTTGGGTGGTCTCAGGAGGTTTTATAACCCACCCCCAAGCTTTCGGCTGCAGAGGTTTGGGCTGGGGCAGGGTGGGGAGGGAGCGCTGGGCCCGCGCTCCTGCCGGCCAGTGGGGAGACAGGGCGTTGAGGGCCACAGCTCACAATCCTTTCTCTGGCCAGCGAGTCTGACGGGCACCCCACCACCGAGGACGAGTCCAGCCGCAGTCCCGAGGACCTGGAGAGGGGGGTGGCTCCGGTGGCTGCAGAGGCCCCCGCCCAGGGCTCTATATTTCTGGCCGGGGCCGCCCCTCCTGCGCCCTGCCCTGCCTCCTCCTCCATCCTGGTGAACGGGAGCTTCCTGGCGGCCGGCAGCCCTCCCGCGGTGCTTCTCAACGGCAGCCCCGTCATCATCAACAGCCTGGCCCTCGGGGAGGCCTCCAGCCTGGGCCCCCTGCTGCTCACGGGTGGCAGCGGCGCTCCTCCCCCACAGCAGCCCGGGCCCCAGGGGGCCAGCGAGGGCAAGACCTCCCTGGTTCTGGACCCTCAGACCGGGGAGGTGCGGCTAGAGGAGGCTCAGGCCGATGCTGCCGAGACCAAGGAGGCCCAGGTGGCTGCCGTGGGGCCGGCCGGAGAGGAGGCTGCGGGGCCTCTGCCCCAGGTGGTGCCCGGCCCCCCACCGGCCGCCCCCTTTCCTCTGCCCCCTGGACCCGTGCCGGCCGTGGCTGCTCCGCAGGTGGTGCCCCTTTCCCCACCCCCTGGGTACCCTGCCGGCCTGGGCCCCGCGTCCCCACTGCTGAACCTGCCCCAGGTGGTGCCCACCTCGCAGGTGGTGACCCTGCCTCCAGCGGTGGGGCCGCTGCAGCTGTTGGCCACCGGGCCGCGCAGCCCGGTGAAGGTGGCAGCTGCCGCGGGCCCCGCCAACGTGCACCTGATAAACTCCGGGGTGGGCGTGACGGCCCTGCAGCTGCCTTCGGCCACCGCCCCAGGTACCTCCCGCCTCGCTGGGCCTGAGTGGGGGGGGGGGGCAGGGTGCCGGTGCCGCCCACAGGCTCCTGGGAGGTTGGGCAGCCCGTCCCTGGCGCGCCCCGAGCCCTCCAGAGCCAGGCGGCCGGCCTGAGGCTCCAGCCGCACAGACGCAGTCCCCACCCCCAAGGGGCTCCCCGATCTCCCCGCCGGCCCCGCGGAGCGCCAGCTTCACCCCGCGCCTGGCCCCTCTCTCGTCCCCACAGGAAACTTCCTCCTGGCCAACCCCGTGTCGGGCAGCCCCATCGTGACGGGCGTGGCCGTGCAGCAGGGCAAGATCATCCTCACGGCCACCTTCCCCACCAGCATGCTGGTCTCCCAGGTTCTGCCGCCTGCCCCCAGCCTGGCCCTGCCCCTGAAGCCCGACCCGGCCATCTCCGTGCCCGAGGGAGCCCTCCCGGTGGCCCCCAGCCCCGCTCTCCCGGACGGCCACGCCCTGGGCCCGCTCTCCGCGCCGCCGCCTGTGCCTGCTCCCCCCCCCGCCGCTGCCAGCCTGCCCTTCTCCCCGGATTCCTCCGGTCTCCTGCCCGGCTTCCCGGCGCCCCCGGCCGAAGGGCTCATGCTGTCGCCCGCGGCCATGCCCATCTGGCCCGCGGGCCTGGAACTGAGCGCCGGCCCGGAAGGGCTGCTGGAAGCCGAGAAGGGGCTGGGGACGCAGGCCCCCCACGCCGTGCTGAGGCTGCCAGACCCCGACCCCGAGGGGCTGCTCCTGGGGTCCACGGCAGGCGGCGAGGCTGACGAGGGGCTGGAAGCTGAGCCCAAGGTTCTGACCCAGCTGCAGTCGGTGCCTGTGGAAGAGCCCCTGGAGCTGTGACCCCCCGGCCTCCCCGGCCCGGGCCTCATCGCCTCTGCTGCCAATGGTGCTCGAGATCCAAGACCGCCCGGGCCGCCTAACCTCTCCGAGCCCTGGAGGTGCCGGGGGGCTCGCCCCTGTCCGCTCCTGCCCGGGGACACCGCCCTCCGGATCGGCGGCCCCCTCTGTTACAGCCCCCTCCTTGCTCTTTGCCCCCAAATACGCGGGGAGGTTTGGGGCTCCTGACTCGGGGGCTCTGCCCCCCCTCAACCTGGTACTAGCTGTGAGCTGAAAGCCTGGCCACGTGGCTGATTTCCAGCCCCTCTGTGCCCTCGCCCTGTCACTCCCTCAAACACTATTAATAGCTCCGCTGACGTCTAGCGTTCCTAGAACCGCTTGGGGTCGGAGGGTGGAGGCCGGGCGGTCCTGTGCCCTAGACCACAGAGCCTCCAGGCTGGGTCCTTCCTGCCGAGAGGGGAGGCAGGTGCGGGGAGGCCCCCCGCCCCGGACTAGAGCCCCCATTCTCACATCCAGCCCCAGACCAAAGATCCCCTCACCCCTGGGGCAACCCCGACCCCTGTGTCTAGTTTGTATCATAAATCTTTATTTTTCTAGGACATGTTATGCCTCCATTTCAATTAAAATAAAGTTAATAGACAACTAGACCCTCCAGGGGCGTGGGCTACCTTCTACGTACGTTACTTGCCCGAAGGAAACACTGAGCCAGAAAAAAGCCCCACCTGAGATCCTGGCTTTCTGGCTGCCGCTCCCGAGGGGGCAGGGCCGGAGGGCAGCTCCGCGTGGCCGCTTGGGCAGGGGTGGGTTCTCTCCCACTGCGGGCCCCGGGGCCTCCAGATCCTGCAGGAGGAGCCCCCGCCCAGGGCAGAGGAAGCAGGGGACCAAAGGAGCCTGCCTGGTCTTTCTTACCCGTAACAAGGGTTCCAGTTTATTTTGTTGCAAACAATAAATAATCTATAAATAGAACAGGGGCCAGAGGAGTGGGGCAAGGTAAGAAGAACAGGGTTGAAACCACTGGATCCTGGGGTGGGCAGCGGAAGGGCAGGCGAGCCCCTTCTCCCGTAAACTTCACCTTACTGCCTTTCACTCAGGGCTCCCCTCCCGGCGCCCCACGGCTCCCCCAGAGGCACCCGGGCGAGGGAGGGGCTGCGGGCAGGGCGGTGGGGCGGGCGGGCCGGGTTCAGGCGGCCCCAGCGCCAGGCAAATGCACACAGCAGCGGGGGCCTTCAGGACGCCCCCTCCCAGCCTGCTCCAGGAACGGTGAGGTCCAGGAGGAAGGAGGGGCGCCGCAGGGTGACCCTCTCAGTGGTGTTGAGGGGGCAGCAGAGAGGCCAGGATTGGGGCACAGAGGGCCTTCTCGGCCAGCAGCTGGTAAAAGGGCTTAGGGGTCCCCCAGTCCTCATCCTCACTGCTGGAGCTGTCCTGCTTCACGATCCGGTTGTGCTGGAGGCTGAACCTGCGGGCTTTGATGCTGGGGGGGAGGGGCCGCCGGTGGTCATGCCGTCCCTGCCCCCCCCAGGTGTGCGTCTCCCCCCCACTCCCCCCAGAGCACAGGCCTCCAGGTCCCCCGTCTGTGCCATGGGGCTGGGCCACCAGAGCCCCACGCTCCTGTGTGATCTGTTAACAAGTGTGCACGTGGACTGTGTTCCAGGGGCCAATGAGAAAGGGGCAGGTGGCAGCTCTGACCAGGTGGACAGGAGGCGGGGGGCGGGGGGCGGGGAGGAGAGCTAGTAACAGGGAAATAAGACCCGGCTTCCTGCTCTGAGAAACTCCCCGTGGCAGGAAGGGCAAAGGGGGTTGCCCCTGCATTGGGCTATTTGCCCTTGTAAGCTCTGAGGTCGTGCACCTCCCCACCTCTGTCACACCCCCCAACGATCTCATAAGAGTTGGCAACACCCAAGTCTTGTACCCAGCAATAAACTCAACCTGTTTCCAATATCATGAAAATCGGAGCAGGTGTCCAGAGCCCGGGAGGCCCCTTTGCTCCGCCCTCCGCCCCCCGCCCCCCGCGCCCCGGGCAGGGACTCCTCACCGGTACGGTCTCCGCTCCTGCTGGGTCATCATCCGCCAGAGCTGGGCCAGCTCCTTGGTGGCAGCTGTGGAAGCGGTCCCAGGACAGGCTCTGCAACAGGAGGGAGGAGGTGAGGAGAGGGCAGCCTGTCCGGGCAAAGGCCCACAGTCTGACCACAGCAGGGCCTCGGCTTCCCCGCCTGAGAACTCGGATCTCTTCTGTCCTCTTTGGCCTGAAGGGCCTCAGGACATACCTCTGGAGCCCAGGTGTCAAAGAAGGGAGCTGGACGGACGGGTTGTCGGGAAGGGGACACCGAGTCTTGGGACCTGGAGGGGACCCCTGCCTTCCGGTCAGCGCACCGCTCCTCAGGGCTGAGCACCCGACCTATCAAGTCAGCCCCAAGAATTTGGCGGGAAACATGAGAAACGAGGAGCTCTCCTCCCCGCGGGTCGCTGGACCGAGCCCGGGGGTGACCCTTCACCAACCCCACCCGGCGTGCTTGAGGACAAAGCCCACCTGGAGGAGCAGGGCGGAGAGAGGGGCGAACGGCCAGGCGGCATCTTCTGAGCCAGGGCCCAGCCACGCCTGAAGGCCATCTACCTCGTCCCCTCTCAGGCCATGCGAGCCGAGAGCCGCATTCCTTTTTTCTCAGGTCTGAGCGGGGTTTTGCTGCGTACGACTCGCAGGCCTTGACCAGTGCAAGGGGACCACGGTTAGATGCTGGGCGACGGGGTGGGGGCGGGGGCAGGGCCAGTGGGTCATTTCCGGGAGGGGCAAATGGGTCAGACAGCAGGGGCACTGACCTCTTGGAGGCGGGGGGGGGGATGGGGGGATGACTGCGGGTCGGCCCCGTCTGGGGCCCAGAGGGACCCCCACCCACCGGATGTACTGCTTCCGGTTCATCCTGCAGAACATGATAAAGCCGTTGACGCACTTTTTCTTCATCTGGGTCGGGCAGGGGCCTTTCTTGTTTTCCTTGGGCTTCGCGGGGCCCCGGGCTGCCCGGCCCTTCCTGACCTTCCTCCCAGCCGCGGGCAGGCCGGTGGCCCGCCGGCTAGGGGTCCACGTGTAGTCCCCATCCTCGTCGCTGGAGGACGGCTGGGCGCCCTGCGTGGGAGACGAGATGTGAGCGCCGGCGGGCGGCCGGGGACACCCCACCCCCGCGGGTGGCTGTCCGGCCCTCACCTCCTGCCGCCTCCACCCCGACTCCGCGTCCGAGTCCTCCCAGCTGCAGCTGGAGGTCGACGGCGTCGTGCTGTTTTCACTTAGCGAC
This sequence comes from Ailurus styani, assembly GCA_002007465.1. NCBI lineage: Eukaryota > Metazoa > Chordata > Mammalia > Carnivora > Ailuridae > Ailurus > Ailurus styani. The sequence goes on along the minus strand of LNAC01000268.1, from coordinate 2,355,251 downwards.
AGGTAGCAGTGGTCCAGCGACACGGAGGACTGGCACTGGCTGCGGGGGCCGGTGGGGTCTCCGGGGGCCTCCGCAGGCGTCTCCTGGCGGGTGAAGGAGAAAGACGGGAGACCACGGGGTCCCTTCATGTCCCCCCCTCGTGGCTTCCCTCGGCCGGCACGGGAGCGGGAACTTAAGGCAGCCTCGTCCAAACAGCCCCTGGACTTCCAAGCAAGTGTTCCCAGGTCCCCACAGCGGCTCGGAGGAGGGGGGGTGTGGCTGGGGCTCAGGGGCTCGGCCCCCCCTCCTCCCCACACCCCCACTCCGGGCTTGACGTCATCAGGTCGGCAGCCCTATCCTGAGCACCAAGTTCACCAACAGAGCGGGGGTCCCCGCCGCTTGCCTCGCAGGGCTGAGAAGCACCCCGCCCCGTGCCTGGCGCCTCCTAAGAGCTCTGCTAAGAGGGACTACTTTTGTTTCTGCCGCAGATTCAGCTCCTGGTTGGAGGAGGCGGTGGAGGCGGCGGCCAGCTCATGTGGGGACCTGAGCCCCCAGCGAGGCCGGCGGCCGGCGGCCGCAGGTGAGCCCGGGGCCTGGGAGGGAGGCTCAGCTGAGGATTCCTGAGCTCAGTCTGCTGTTTTCAGTTTCCTCATCTGTCCACTGGGGTCACCAGAGACCCCGCCTCACAGCACAGCTGTTAAATTATGTGGGGTCTTTTCTGGGCACCCGGCAGCTTTTAGCTCTTATCCTTGGGGTCTGGTTCATTCCAAATGCCCCGCACAGAACGGGGTGCCTGGTGGCCGGCAGTGAGCGCTCACGGGCCGGGCAGATGAGGACGCGGACGGTAGGTGAGGGTCTGGAAGGAGGAGGAGGAGAGGGACAGCGAGCGGGTGGGGGCGGCGGCCGCCGGGCGCGGGGCCAGGCCGTCCGTGGAGCAGGGGAGCGATGCGTGTGGAAGGACGGGCGGCCACGTCTGCCGGCGGCGGCCTACCTCGTCCTGGAGCGCCCGGGGCATGCGGTCCGGAGGCGAGGACTCGGGATCTAGGAACACGTCCTCGAAGAGGCCTGGCAGGGAGGCAGAGCGGGCGGTGCTGGAGTGGAAAGGCCCCCCTCCCGCCGCCCCGGTGCCCTTCTCCGGGTCTCGGCTTTGGGATCTCCTGTCCCAGGACCAAACCCGGCTCTCGGGCCAGCTCCCCCGGGGCGCCTCAAGGCTGAGCAGAGGGAATGGGTCCCTGGCGCGGGCTCCGAGCGTCAGGTCACCTCACCGTTCGGTCTGAGGCCGCCTCCCCCCAGCCCGGGGCGCCCAGGACGGCCGAGGCCAGGGCGGCGCGCTTGGTGGGTATCTGAATGGCGTCGGGTCCGGCCTGGGAGCTCACCTTGGGTCAGGAACTCGGTGCCGTCCCCCAGGGTCTGCTCCGGAGGCAGCCTTCCCGGGGAGCTGAAGAGGGAGGGGCTGAGGCCTAGGATCTCGCTCGGGTGGCCTGTCACGCTCCAGCTGTTAATCTGGGGGGGCCCCAAGGCCAGCGGGCTCCCTGAAAAGGAAGCATCAGGCTTGAGGACGTGTCAGGGATGACCGTCTCGCCCCGCACAGCGGCCGGCATTAGGGAGATGGTGGAAGAGTGACTCTGTCCACCGCTCACTTTGAGGGCTTCGTAATGGAAATCGAGAGCCACAATGCCTGGCGTCATGTCATGGATGACCAGAAACAGAAAAATCAATGTCTGATGTGCCACAGCTGACGGACTGATGGCAGCTCCCTGGAGCTCTGTGTTAAGAAAGATTCCGAGGCAGAGTCTGGGCTCCACAGAGAAAGAGACGATTGGCTAGCAACCGTCTGCCGCAGCGACCGGCAGTGCGGGGACAGCGGGGACACTCACAGCCCTGTGCTAGGCAGACCTCGAGTCCCTGTCCTGCTTCCCTCCCACCACAGCGCTGCTCAGAAGTAAGTGAGCGGGAAAGACCCCACACCAGCCTACAGGGAGGAGAGATGGAGTTTCAGTCACCAGGGGGGCTGCCCTCCAGGGTCCAGGCAGGAAGCCAAGGGTCAGCATCTGGAGACTCCTTGTCCAGATCCTCGCTGGGATCGTAGCGCACCAGCTTCTGCCTGCGAGAGGTGGATTCGAGAGGCAGACCGTGGCCGGGAACTGCTCTGTGGCCTGGGCCCCGCTGTTCCCCCCCTGGGGTGTCTTGGTGTGGCCTGCTGGGGTCGCTCTGAGCTGGCTGCTGGCGGGGGTGGGGGGGCGGTCCGGGGAGAGCGGTGGGAACTTAGCTGAGGCGCCTGCCCTCAAGGGGTTTTGGGCTGGGGAGGAGAGGCAGCCATCAGGCACAGGGGGCAGGGCTGTGATGGGCAGTGTTGCAGGAGGACCGAGAGGGAGGACCACACTGAGCTCGGCCTGAAGGGTGGTGGTCTTCTCGGTGGACGAGGGAAACAGGCTTGCCAGGAAGAGGGATCAGGGGGTGAGGAGTCCAGAGGGGCAAGGCCGAGGCTCCCATGGAGTGCCGGATGTGTGGTGGCGTTTCAGGTCAAGTTCATGTGGTTGGGGCAGGGGTGGGGACTGTCAAGATGGCTGGGGCCAGAGAAGCTCTCGAGTGCTGACTGAGATATTGGGGCTCTGCCCCACGGGCACTAGGGAAGCCTGGAAGCCGTGAACTGGCGTGACTGAGGTCTGGGGTTGGAAAAGGCACCCCAGCAGCTGGAGGGGTGAGGCGGGAGGCCGGGAGGTGGGCGAGGGGCCGCAGCCCTGGGCCAGCAGCCCCGAAGCAAGGCTCTGCTTTGAGCCTGAGCCGGTCCCTCCGTGCCCTTTCCACAAACACCAGCGCGGACCTGTCGACCTCATTTCCCACGCCTCAGCCATGCCAGACCGGGCCCCCCAGCCTCCCCCGCTCAGAGTTCTTGGGGTTCCCTTACCTGGGACAGGGCTGGGTCCTGTTGAGAAAGTGCATCTGCTCAGCCCCTTGCTGGGCCTTGAAGGCTTGGTAGAGCCCATCACCCTGGCCACTGACTCTGCAACAGCAACCTGGGGGAGGAGAGGGCAAGCTGGGATGCTTCCTCCTGTGACTGGAAGGAATCCCGGGAGTCACAGATACCCGGATGGAGGGGTGCCCTGTTCTGTCACGGCCTCTCCCTCCCACGTCCTCGTAAGACCTCAGGCTGCGGGGCCTCTGCCTGAGCCTACGGGGCGCCCCGAAGGACCCCATCGGTTTCTAGAACCTCACATCCCTCTCAGAAGCTGTTAGGGAGCTCAAATCCTAAAATGGAATACTGTCCAGGAAGCCGACAAGAGCAAACAAGTAAGGGGAGCTCACCCTGCCCGCACGGTTTGGGGCCTTTTACATACGAGTCAGTAGCCCTTGGCCAGGGGGTACCATGATTATGCCCATTTTACAGTTAAGCAAACTGAGATCCTGAGATACCAAGTAACTTGCCCCAGGTCACACAACTAGCGGAAGAGCTGAAAAGCCTCCCTCTCTAGGTGGGGTGGGCGCCTCCTCTGGGCCCCCACGGCCTCCTGGGCAGGAAGTCTGGGTCGCTCTGTGCCCCTTCACTGGGCTGTGGCACCAGCACTCACACGGCCTGGCCCTGAGACGCTCAGGGAGCAGGGGCCAGATGAACCGATGGGGGCAGGACGGCTCAGGGCCTCCCTTGCCCGCCAGCCACCCCCCCGCCGTCTCACCTGGCGCTCTGCTGGGTGTGTCACACCCTTCCAAGGTGGCCCAGGGACGGGAGTCACAGGAGCCTGTCTTTCTGCCTGTTCCGTGACCCACAGCCTGGCACCAGAGCCATGCTGATGCCACCCACCCCGCCACCCACAACAGGGCCTAAAGGGAAGAAGATAGCAGGAAGGAGGCCCAAGACAGCGTCCCTCTAGCCCACGGCGGAGGCCCCAGCTGCTGGGCCCGGGCTCAGGATGCCGCGGGTGCCTGCCAAGCAGTGTAGAAGGGACTAAGTTAACAGCGAGGGAAGACAGCGACCTGAGACGTCACAGTGGCTGCTGTTCTCAGCCATGTCCAGTAGTGTCAGCCGGGAACTCCCCCCCCTTGCGGTCACCTTGAGACAGCAGTGATGCAAGGTTGGGGTGACAGCAGGAGCTGGCACATCTTGAAGGGGTGGCGGTTCCCCCCACGTTCCTTCCTTGCTGCTCTGGGGACGAGGTCACCCACTTCTCAGGCTTGTCCAGGGCCAGACAGCGGCGCGGGTTCTGGGCCCGGCTCTGGCGTTCTGGGGGAGCAGAGGGACGAGCATCAGAGGGGGCCAGCACGTGGCTCAGGTGGAGGAAGTCCTTGCTCTGGGGGCCCCCAGCCTATTCCAAGCTTTGCCAGGCCTGGTTGCTCACCAGCCCTTCCCAAGTAAGCCTGGATCCTCAGAGAGAGGTCACCTCAGCCGAGGCTCCCTGCCCTGCCCACACGTTCTAGTCACCTTGCGAGCTCTGGAATACTGATGCCCAGGTTCTACCCCAGGCCCCTGGAACCTGACTTTCTGGGTGTGAGGCTCAGGCATAGGCATTTTTTACAGTCTCCTGAATGATTCAACAGATAAGCCACCGAGACTAGAAATCACTGATTAGGTACAACGCCCATCTTATAGACGGGGCAACTGAGGCCTACAGAGGTGAAGGGACACGTGGTGAGTTAGCAGCAGGGCTGAGGCTGGCCTGGGGATGCTTGCTTTCCACACTTGTCTTTCCATCAGCCTGAGCTCCCTGATGCCCTGGCCGGGGACTGATGACAGTAAATGGTAACAGCCTCCCTTCGCCGCGCCCTGACGGTGTGCCTCTCCGCTCGGCATTGCTCCAGGGCTATGCACACAGCCTCCTGGTCCTTAACGCCACCCTGTGGTCCCCGCCGGGACGCTGAGGCTCAGAGAAGGAGAGCAAGCACGCCAGGCCTCAGGGCTAGCGAGAGAGGGGCCGAGGGCCCGGGGCGTTGGACCAGGTGGGACCACGGGACCTGGCTTCTCGTCCCGCCTCACTCGTACCTGACAATCGAGTGGGTTTCTTCTTGCAGGGTTTCCGGCAGGCTCCCTGAAGATGGGACTTGCGAGAGTTGGGGGAGCTTGAAGGGGTGGAGTGTCTCCGTCGAGCAGGACCTGAGGCCCAGTTCCGACCCAGCCCTGCACAGGGGAACAGCCAGGTCAGGTGCCTGCGCGTCCCAGTCGTGGGCAGAGGGCCAAGGGGGTGGTCATGGTCCTCCAGCTGACTTTACAGATGTGGAAACTGAGCTCCTGGGAGGAGATGGGGCTGGTCTGAGGCCGCCCAGCCAGGCGGTAGAGGTTCCCGGGCAAAAACTCAGGTGCCCCCAGGGCCATATGGGGTCCGCCAAGAAGGAAGACAGACTCGACGCTTCCCAAATGCTTTCCCGCTGTCGTCCCCATCCCAAAGCAATTCCTCTGCCTGCCCTCCTCTGGCAGCGAGGGCTCCACTGCCCACCCTGGCTCGCCCGGGCCTCTCCCGCAGGCCTCTCCGCTCCCCCTCCTCAACGTCACCCAAAGGTACCACTTCCATTCTCAGCCTCACTCTCCGTGCGAGATCGGCCTGTCTCCAGCCCAGATCACTCCTAAAGACCTCCTCGCTGACCTCCCCGACTCCAGTTTCTCACTTAATAAGCAATTCTGCTCCCTAGACATCAGGCACCTCTTCCTTTAAAAATATCTGATCATGGCTTTCCCCCACTTTTTACAGTCTTCCGGGAATTCTCATCTTCGTCTCCCTCCTTAGCCCAAGCCCCGCGCTGTGGAAAATCCACGTCTAATTCCGACCCTCCAAAAGCGTAACGACTAACAGGCTACTGTTGACGAGAATCCTTACCAATAACACAAATGGGCGATGAGCCTGTATTTTGGATATCCTGTGTTATATACGGTATTCTGACAGTCAACTAAGCTAGAGAAAAGCAAGGGTCAAAGGCATAAGGAAGAGAATAGACTTTCGCGGGACAGTACTGGATTTGTCTAAGAAAGTCTGGGTGTGAGTGGGCCCATGCAGCTCAAGCCTGTGTTCTTCCAGCGTCAAGCGTCCTAGTATCGGTTTCATTTTGCAGTGGAGCAAACTGAGGCACGGGGAGGTTAAGGTCATAAGACACGTGTCTGCGTCAGGATCTGGTTCGCAAGCCTGTGCACGTCATGCTGATGCTATGTGGTCCCTCCACGCACACCGGCTGTTGGCCTGTCCTGGACATTCCACACGTGTCTTCCCAGTGCTGGCATGCTCCTGCTCACGGCTCCTCCTGCCTGCCGGGGCTCCCCCGGGCTACCATCCACACAGGCCCCGTCGCAAGGCCCCAGACGGCCCGCTCGGACTTCCCAGCATCGGGGCCGTCTCTCTGACTGTCCGCTCTGCCAGGCTCTGAGGTCCCCAGGGACTGGGGCTCATCAAAGTCACTTGGTGTTCCTGATGGCTCTCCCTTAGTGGAGAGCAGGCCCTGGGAAATGGTAACTGAACTTACTTACCCCCGAGTCCGCCTTCCCCATTGGTGGTGTGGAATTTGAGCAAGGCCTTGGCCACATCGATGTTTCTCTGGAGGTACTGAATATACTGCAGGACATGTAGCAGAATCTCCTTCTGCCCCCAAAAAGAAAGACAGGGTTGAGCACAGGAATGGGGGCCTAAGACCATGTGAGGCAGCGGGGGACCAGAGACAGAAAGGCTGTGGGAGCCTGTCGCCCAGCCTGACAATTCCTCCAGTGGCAGAGATATTCCTAGCCTGTTTAGACCTTGCTGCAGCTCAGGAAACCGAGGCTTGGAGCGCTAGCATGACTTGCTAAGGTTAGAGAGGAAGTGGTGGATCGGAGATCTGAACTCAGTTCCACCTGCCTCCTGGCCTAGTTTTTCAATCCACACTGTTTGGCTTCCCACCCCTGGCCCTTTGCACGTGCTCTATTCTCTATCAGCAAAGCCCTTCTCTTCTCCCCACAGACTCCTGCACTGGCTTCTCCTCTGAGCCTTAGCACAGTGGTGTCCCCTTCCAGAAGCTTTCCCACCTCCCTGAGTCGGATGTCCCTCCTCAGCACCCTTGAAATGCCCTGGCCTAATGACCTATTCATGAATTATTATCTCTCATTGACCTTGAACTAGTTTGAGAGTAGAGGCTGTAGGTAAGTGATTTCTGTATCCCTCACTCACAGAATCAAGAGGTAGCTTTGCCCCTGATCGCTGATCCATAGCATGGAGCACAATGCCTTCTGCCCAGCAGGCATCACCCAGCCAGCCACCAAGTACCAAGTCGGTATTGCAGACACAAAGCTAAACAAGACTACTACCCACTGAGGGCCAGGTACATAGGGATGAACCAGACATGCTTTTGTTTACTTTCATGGCATTTTTAATCTAGTGAGGACAGTGGCCCTTTATAAACTCCTAAGTCACACAGAATTAACAACAGAGTGGCAAGTATTATGAATAAGAAATGTAATAAGAGATTCTGAAATTGGACTTGAGTGTCTGGAAAGACCTCCAGCATTTTTTTTTAAGATTTTATTTATTTGAGAGAGAGAAAGGGCACAAATAGGGGACCAGCAGAGGGAGGGGGGAAAGCAGACTCCTTGCTGAGCAGGAAGCCCGATGCCGGGCTCGCTTCCAGGACCCTGGGATCATGGCCTGAGCCGAAAGCAGACTGAGCCACCCAGGTGCCCAGCATTTATTATTTTTAAAGATTTATTTATTTATTTTAGAGATGGGGAAGGGGCAGAGGGAGAGAGAGAGAATCCAAGCAGACCCTCGCCTGAGCCTGGAGCCCAACGTGTGGCTCGATCTCACGACCCTGAGATCACAACCCTGAACTCAGACCTGAGCCAAAACCAAGAGTTGGATGCTTAACCAGCTGTGCCATCCCAGTGCCCCAGGCCTCCAGCGTTTAAGTGGAGACCTGAAGAATGACAGGAGTTAGCCTGGTGAAGAGGTGAGGAAAGAACACCAAGAAGTATTTCCTGGATTGAACTGGATCCCTAGAATACCAATAAATGGTTAGCAGTAATCTTCCAAACCCTGGATCAGGAAACATGGTCCCACAAAGGGGCTTGTGTGAAACCGTTCCATGAACTAGAGTACAGACGGTCACTGAAATGATGTGTCCTGATCCACGGAAGGGAGCTATAATTTAACTAAGGAATACATGTGACACAGGCAGGAGACTTTGGAAGGACCTGGATCCAAACTGCCACTTCCTGGCTGTGTATCAGGAGCAAGCCGCTGTATGTCTTTGAGCCTCCGTTTTCTCATCTGGGCAATGGGAATGAGGATATTCAGTGAGGCTCAGAGGATTATCCTTAGGACTGAATAAATTAGCATGTGTGAAATCACCCAACACAGAGCCTGATACACTGTTGCCTGATAACTGAATGAGAACGCTTTCAAGGTTCTCAAAGGATTAAATGAGGACCTTTTCTAAGGACCGTGGGGTTCTCAAGAGCAGACATTTTACCTTCAACCCCAGGCTTGGCTCATGATCGGCACTCACTACACTGAGTGTTTGTAAACTGTCAAGTAATATGAAATGTGATTAGTAGCAATATAAAAGTTTTATGCAGAAGGCCTTTGGGCATCATCTCAGAGTCTAAGACCGAAGGTTCGGGAAGGTTATCTTGGGGGCTATGCCAGAGGTTCAGATCCCCGAGAGCTTCTGAAGGCAAGATCGACAGGTCCTATGACTGTCTCAGCTTCGGGGATTCATTCATTCAGTCGCTCATTGATTCATTCAACACCTATTGAGCGCTGAGTGACCGAACGGCTGAGGATGTGGGTCTTCGGAATGAGACACATCTGACTCTCTCTCTCTGCCATTAACCAGCCGTGTCCTTCTGGACGTGACCCCTCTCCTCGCAATGGAGACTGAGCACACCCAGACGAACCCCTCAAGCCTTGGGGGAGGATTAAACGAGAAAACGTATCCAAAATGCTTGACCTTCTGGGTCTGACATCTAGAACCCTCAGTAAGTTGGGAGCAGCTGTGGTTGCTGTCTGCGGGCCCTGCGGGTGCTGGGGATAGAGAGGTTTCCAGAATGGTCCTTACCCCCTGCAAAACCCCTCATCTAAAGGGGTCAGAGATAAGGAAACAGCCCCAGGAATATGCCAAGGGCTTTGATGGTCAGAGAGGGAAGAAGCCACAGGACCACAGGGGCCAGGAGGCACTTCATGAGTCAGGATGGCGAGGAAGGACGCCGCAGGCCTAAGCCGCAGCCAGCCCAAATCTCAAACACAGGGAAGGCAATACGTAACAGCTCAGTTCATTCATTGATCGTCAGACGGAGCACGTCACACAGCCCTGCGACAAGTCGTGGTGATGCCCTCCAGGCAGACGTGTTCAGGGAGAGGCTGGGGACTGGCAGGGATGCAGGTTGTCCGTGGAGCAGAACCCCAAGGACTGAACCCAAGGACTAACCCAGGTCTAACCCAAGGCTAGTGTGTCGTTTGAGCCTCACAATATCTCTGGGGAGCAGACGTTAGTTTTCCTCGGATTATGGCTGAGGAACAGGATGCCTGGGAGGCTGAGAAGTCAGGGGCCCTGCCCAGAGTCCTGCTGTCTCAGGCTGACGGGCTCGAACCGAGGGCTGTTTGACTCCCCAGAGTGATGACCTTTACCGGGCTCCTTGCCAATCCTCCCCCCACCCCCTGCCGCCCCGAGCTCCCCCTGCTCCCTTTGCAAGGAAGGATCCCCCAGGCTTCTAGCAATGGGATCACAGAAAGCCCCACTCGGGGCAGGACCACGCCCATCTCGGTGTTGTCGCTGAAAGGGTCTGTGTTGGGGCCCAAGGACAAGGGGCAGTTACTGAGATTTTCAGATCTGCCTCCTTTTCACATCCACCTCCTCTCCCTGCATCCCCATACCTTGGTGAGCTTCTTGCTGCTCGTCTTCAGGGCCACAGGCAACAGCAATGCCAACTCATGAAGTTTGCTGGTGTGATTCTTCCTCTGCCTCCTGTTTGGGGCCAAGAGCTTGTATTGATTAGGATGTTGGCACCTGACCCCCCAAATCACCTGTCTCTGTGTTCCCCATCTCAGACAGGCTCCCTGCCCCAGGCCCCCCAGACAGAATCCTGGGCATCGCAGGTCTCATCAAACTCGCCCATTCCCCTTCCAGTCCCTTCTCTCCAGCCCCAGGCCCTAGCCCAGTCCACGTGTGGACGTCCCCCTTGCCTTCCCAGCCTCCCCCCTGGCCTCCTCCAGTCCGTCCTCTAGTCTGTCTACTAGCGTCAGGGTGAGCTTTCTGCAACACAGATCTGGCCACAGTTTTCTGACCTGGGCAATGGGAATGAGGATGTTCACTGAGGCTCAAAGGATTATCAGTAGGACTGAATACACTGGCATGTGTGAGATCATCCAGCACACAGATTCTGATACTCTAGTTGTCTAATAAGTGCTTCAAACCTCTCAAGGCCATCCCATTATTAAAGACCAAGTTGAAACCCTTAACCCGGCTTATAATGGCCCTCAGGCCCTGGCCCGGCTGACCATGCTGGTCTCCTCCCTTACAGGACAGGGGAGGTCCCTTGGCTAAGGGCCCTCAGCCCCGTGCTCCTGCCTTTCTCTGAGCCCTGCTCCGAGCTGAGAGCAGGGTGGGAGGGGAGGGGTGGGACTGTATCTCTAGCATCCAGAACAGGGTCGGGCACACCGTGGGAACTCGCGGCTTATTTGCTAAATAAATAAATGAGGGCATGACAGAAGCTGACTGTTGGGCAGACGCAGAACTTCCAGGACCGAATCCCTGCATTCATAATTCATATATACCCTTGCATACACACACACACACACACACACACCTCCACCTCTCTCTTGACAGATGGGGACACAAAGACTTGGAGTCTCTCTCCCAAATTCCGCACCATTGCCAGGACTCACGTGACTCCTTTGGGAATGGGCGGACACCCCCCTCTCCACCAATCCTTGTCTAGCCCCCCCTTAGGGCTCAGTACAATTGCCACCTGCCCCAGGAAGCCTCTGGTGACCTCCCTTGCCTTCCTCCCCTGCTCTAAATGTCCACAACACGTTTTCACTGGCAGCCTGGCCACGCCCCCAAACACTCCCTTGATTACACACAGGTGTTTAGTTCCTACTCAAACCCAGAAGCTGACCCTGCACTGGAGACCATGGAAAGGGAAACCACTGTCACTGCCCTCGAGGAACTGGGGGAACAGGGTGGGAGGTGCACTTAGCTCCCTAACCAAACCCTGAAATCCTAAAAGGATCGTTCTCACTCATTCAGGAATTACCTATTTTTTTTAAAGAATTTATTTGACGGAGAGCTTGACAGTGAGAGAGGAAACACAAGCAGGGGGAGGGGGAGAGGGAGAAGCAGGCCTCCCGCTGAGCAGGGAGCCTGATGCGGGGCTTGATCCCAGGACCAGGGAGCCTGATGCGGGCGGGGCTCGATCCCAGGACCCTGGGATCAGGACCTGAGCCAAAGGCAGACGCTTAACTACTGAGCCACCCAGGCGCCCGTCATTCAGCAATTACTTATTGAGCACCTACGATGGGAATGGTGTTAGGTGACAGGATTAAAAGTATAAAAACCAAAATACAATCCCTTCTAGAGCCCACAGGACCATCAGGGATAAAGTCATTAATCAGACTGTCACACAAACAAACATAAAATTCCAATTAGGACCGGAACCAGCTATATAACTTGCTGAGGAGGGGAGCCTTGCAAATGAAAATGTGGAGCCCCCTTTTTAAAAATTAAGGATTTCAGGGCGCTTGGGTGGCTCAGTGGGTTAAAGCCTCTGCCTTCGGCTCAGGTCATGATCTCAGGGTCGTGGGATCGAGGCCCGCATCGGGCTCTCTGCTCAGCGGGGAGCCTGCTTCCTCCTCTCTCTCTCTGCCTGCCTCTCTGCCTACTTGTGATCTAATCTCTCTCTGTGTCAAATAAATAAATAAAATTTTTTAAAAAATTAAGGATTTCAAGGGGGTGAGAGCCAGGCATTAAACCAAGCATCAGGCTCTTCTAAACACAGGGCTCTGTAACTGCAGGAATTTGCACACCCAGGGAGTTGGCCCTGATGGAGACAAGAAGACGGCTGCTTGAAACAGTGGCTTTGATCTAATCTACAACATTTCCCTGAGGAAGTAAACCTGGCCAGAACTGGTTCTGAAGGATGAGAGGAGACATATAGGTGAAGAGGGAACAAGCACATTTCCACTAGAGGGGACATGCGCAAAGGCCCTGTGGGACGAGGAAGCGTAGAGAACTCAAAGGAACTAAAGCTGCTGTGTCTGGTGCACAGAAGGCAAGTTGTCTTGTGGAGTGAGACAAGGCTAGAGAAGATAGGGACCAGATGATGCAGGATCTCAAAGGCTCATGGTACAGAAGAGTTTTTTGCCTTTATCTGAAGACCAGCAGGAAGCCATAAAAGGGCTTTACATAGGGGAGGATACCATTAGTGCAACCTCTCAAAATATATATATTTGTCAGCTGAATGAAGGAATAAAAAAAAAATCTCTGGTCTCTAGTTTACCTCCTGGTAGAAACTATAACTTTGAGGGGCAAGGACGTTGGGGTTCTTTCTTTGGAGAAAAACTGGGTAGGCTGACCTCAAAAGTCCTGTCTAGCCCTGGTATTTACTTTTTGCATACCACTTGCCTTCTGTTCTAGAACGACCCCTGGAAGCACCAACGAGAAACAACACAGAAAGGAAGGAAGAAAAAAGTGACCAGTCCTATTTAAGTTCAAGGTGTGACCTGACCATGGCTGAGAAAAAGAATTTCATATCAACTGTAGTCCCTGGTGTTTACTCTGGGTTTTGCAAAGCACTGAGAGCCTTCTCTGTGCAAACACAGAAGTTCCTGGGGAAAAAATTGGGCGGGAGGAAGACGGTGACGACGAGGCATCACAAAAATCTTGACATCTCCTGGGCAGGAGTCCTGAATAGGTGGGACTTGGGGTGTGCTCCCAGGGGCCTCTGGGAGCCCGGCACTTCCTCCCAAAGCTGCCCTTTTCCTTGCTGGATGGTTCTGGTTTCAGACAAGTTCTTTTCTCTAATTTTCACCCACTAATCCCAGCTCTGCCCTCTGGGTCTTCAGGGAACAGGCCAGCTCCAGCCACACACGTCCTTTTTCTGTTTCTCTAAACTGCCAAGTTTCTTTCTGCCTTAGGGCCTTTCCTATTCCCTCCACCTGGAATGTTCTTTTGCCCTGATTGTTGTATGGCTGGTTTTTCCTTTGCCATTCAGCTTGGAGCTTAAATGTAACCTCCTCAAAGAGGCCTTTCCGGACCAACCAATCTAGCTAAGCGTATTCTTGGTCATGTCCCCATATCATTTATCAGAATCTGCAATCTTCTTTCTTTATTATCAACACCATAGGGCAGGGATTTTTGTCTATTTGATTAATGGTTATATCTGAGACTGACTTATCCGGTAGGCCCAGTAAGCACAGTGCCTAAGTCTGGTGCCTCTTTTAAGGGCTCATGAAAATGTCTTAATTTCTTTTTCTTTTTTAAGATTTTACTTTTAAGTCAGCTCTACACCCAACGTGGGGCTCGAACTCACAACCTGGAGGTCAAGAGTTGTGTGTTCCACCACCTTAGCCGGCCAGGTGCCCTAAAAATGTTTTAATTTCTTTTAAAATCTATGCTGATGTTGTTGTAAACTATAATTTTAAGTATGTTTTTAATGGAGGAAGGGGCCTGGGTGCCTCAGTCGGCTGAGCATCTGCCTTCAGCTCAGGTCATGATCCCGGGGTCCTGGGACTGAGCCCTGCATCAGGCTCCCTGCTCAGCTGGGAGCCTGCTTCTCCTTCTCCCTTGGCCCCTCCTCTACACTTGTGCTCTCTCTCTCTCTCAAATAAATAAAATCTGAAAGAAAGAAAGCTAGCTTAAAAAAAAGAAAAATGAAGGAAGGGGCCCAAGAAGGAAAAATTGCCTAGAGCGCAGGCAAGTCATATGTGGCCCCGGCTCTACCCTAGCTCTTAGAACAATGATCAGCCCTTAGTAAGTGTTCAACAAAAAATTGTTGATTTTATGAATGCTCCTGTCTTCTGATGGTCTCAGCCTTTGAAATGGCAAATGATTCTCATTCCTGAGTTTTCTCATTCCTGAGTTTCCTCTTCCCTGAGCCAATCAGCCTAAACTCTCCCTAGTTCTTTTATTTTACAGGACCTAGAAGAGCCCGTCCAAATTTCTCGTATTAGATATAAGAAAACCAAAGCCCAGACCCTAATTTGCTTTGACATGTGCAGACATTTAAGAGTAAGAGCTTCCCCAAAGCGGGATAAAGCAGGGGGCAATTCCAACAGGCAGCCTCATAGTTGGTTATAAGCTCTGGCTTTTGAATAAGACAGACTTAGGTTGGAATCCCAGCTCTGCCATTTGCTGCGTGCCTTTGGACACATGTTTTCATCTCTCTGAGGCTGTTTTTTAACTCATTGATAAAATGGAAGTGGCTAGAAAGTTTGATCTTGTCTGGAAAGATCTTGAGCATAACACCTGGCACACTGAAAGTGCTCACAAAATGTTAAAGACAGAAGGTGGACAGTCATTTGTCAGAATTTTTTAGGGATAAGGGATGTTGAAGAATGGGATCGAAGTATTGTGTTAGCTAACTAGGGTTCATAAAGCTGTTGTTTTTGGTTGAGGGACATGTAATCCTCCTTACCTGGTAACACCTTTCTTTGGGACCACCCCTCCTCGACTCTCGGTCCATGTGGTTCAAAGAGATGGACCCCAGCCTCCCATTCCATTAGCAGCACAGAACTAAGGTCCAGCTAAGAAGAGTCACAGTGATTGGTTCAGAATTGGGGTCATAACCCAGGTTTGGCCAATCAGAATCAATGGCTCCCCAAAACAGGCTCTCTGCAGGGCCTGTCAGGGTGGCAGGATGCGGCCTGGGAGCTGCTGGGAGCCATCTTGCTCTCACAAAGGGAGAGCTTGCTTGGGAAGGAAGCCAATACAGGGCAACAGCAGAGCCCAGAGAGGCAGGTTCCTGGCAACATCATTTAATCCTCACCTGGAACCAGCCAACCCTGATGGCCCTGAATTTTTGGTTTAAAGGACCCAGTGAATCTCCTTTTATGCCTAAGCTGATTTTAGCTAGGTTTCTGTTCATGGCAACTAAGAGTTTTTATTAATACAATGACACCCCACACACACATCTGGAAAGGGGGGAAGACCCCCACCCCAACATTGTTGGTGACCTCTGGGATTCCAGGAGGAATGGGCAGTGGGACGGGCATTCTTCATTTTCTTCAGGATGCTCCTTCTGAGCACAGTACCTAAGTAGAGAATCTGAACAAAGCAGATGCTTAATTTTGGAGTTAATAAATGAATGAAGAGGGGCGCCTGGGTGGCTCAGTCGTTAAGCATCTGCCTTTGACTCAGGTCATGATCCCAGGGTCCTGGGATCGAGCCCTGTGTCGGGCTTCCTGCTCGGCAGGAAGCCTGCTTCTCCCTCTCCCACTCCCCCTGCTTGTGTTCCCCCTCTCGCTGTCTCTTTCTCTCTGTCAAATAAATAAATAAAATCTTAAAAAATAAATAAATGAATGAAGAGCTGGATGGACAGTAAGTCATTTGGGGAGATAGTGAGAATAAGATGAACTCTGGCTCCTTTTTCTTTATCCAGAAGGGGGAGGGAGGCAGGGATCTGATACGACCCTCAATCTCCTGTGAACATCCTCTCTTAGGAGATTCCTGACACTTGGTAGGTGCTTGATGGATGAATGAATACACGAATAAAAGAAAGGAAGGCAGAGCATTGACAAAACTCAGAATGTCAAAGCCTGCAGGGCCTTTGAGATGATCTTTGGCAACAACCTCAGCGCTCTCTCATCTTGAAGATGGCAGTAATATTCGCACCTACTTCCTTGTGGAGGTGTAAGGATTAAAGCATATCATACAAACAAAAGGGCTTAGCAAAGAGTCTGACAAACAGTAGATGCTCAGTAAACATTACTGTTATTATTCAACCAGAGTGGCCAAAGCTGGAACGGAGATAAGCAGGGGAGAGCCCTTACCTGTCACTGGAACCCAGGGAACATCCTCTGGGCCACCCAAGGGAACACGTGTGTCTGTTGGAACCCCACATCTGCGAAGAGGGGAAAAAGAAAGAATTATTGTTAGTCACCTCTGAGATTCCAGGAGGAATGGGCCACATGGTGGGTAGCCTTTGTTTTCCCTATGTTGTTCCTTTGAGCACTCAGAGGTCCCAGGAGTCCCCCATCCCCCTCAGATATGGGCCCAGAGACCAAATTCAAACCCTCAAACTCTAAACTGAAGTCCATGAATCCCAGGTTGCAAATGTGGGCCAAGTCGTGATCTGCACCTAAAACTAAAACCAGCAAATTCCCAAACTTTGACTTCAGAGCTTTGGTCTTAATAGTGAGATGTCAGACCACCAGGCCTGAAAACTGTGGTTTGAGATCTCTAAACGGTGATGTTAGGACACCAAAATTAGGACTTTAAACTCCCACAGTGAGGATCTAAAACCCAAAAAGGTGTCCTCCCAAGCCTAAAAACCGTAAGCTCTAATACTGAGATACTCTAGACCCCCAAACTGTCCACTTCTGATCTCCAAAGGCAACCTCAACCCAATCCCATTAAGATCACAGACCACAAACCTTTACAGAGAACCCAAACCCTAAAGTAAGAAACCCAAGCTCCCACAAAGCAAACAACAGTTTTCCACATTGACCTCGGATCCAAAAATAAGACCTCTAGACCCCCAAACTGTCACTTCAGACCTTCCAACTGTGAAGCCCCAACCTTACAGTTGAGATCTCACATGCGAGTCCCAAAACTGAAGGCCCAAACTCAACGTGGGGACTCCAGGCCCTAAAATTTAATCCTCAAAATCCCAAATTGTGACTCCAGACCCTAAATCTCATACCACATACTCTATACTGAGATTCTAGACCCTGAATCTATACTGAGGCTTCAAACCTCTCCAGTCAGAGCCCCAGGAGCCCAGATGATACTTCAGAATTCAAAATGAAGACGTCCAGATCCTAAAATTAGATCTTCAGATTCCAGCAGGAAAACTTCCAGTCACAAAACCCAACACCTTCAGATTCCAATGCTAGTCACATCTAGGTACAAAGCCAGAGATCCCAAATCATAGCCTGTGACCCCAAAGCCCTGACACTATTCAAACAGAGACTTCCCTGTCTCAAACTTGAGCCTGGTTCCCCAAACCTAGGCCCAGCCTCCAACCCAAACTCCAGCTCTGCTGCCCCTGGCCTGTCTCAGTCCGAGCACCCGGGCACGCCTGCCTTCCTGTCCCCCTGAAACTCCCGGAGGGCGACCACGACCACAGAGTGCTGCTCCTGAGCGGACCCCAGGCTCCCCCCTGGCGAGCTGTCCCCTGTCCCGTTCCTCGTCGGCCTCCAGCACCCGCCTCAGGACGTGCAAAATGGCGTGAGGCCCCCCTTCTGGTTTCACGCCAGCCCCACACTCGGGAGCCAGGTCAGACAGTGCCTCGCGCCTGTCCTGGGAGGCTGGCCGCGCGCGCGAGCCCCAGGCCGGCCCCAGCCACTGCGTTCCCCACCCGGCCGAGGGGTGGGCGCCAATCCCCTTGGAACGAGGCTCCTTGCGAGTGGCCTGTGGAGGGGAGCAAGAGTGAGCTCCTGAGGCCAGGCCACGCCCCCACCAGTTCCCGCCAAGGTGTGCTGGGCGCGAGACTGGAGAGGGGAAACGGCAGGGTGCAAGAGGCCATGCGCAAGCGCGCCTGGAGAAGGGCCCTGGCTTCTAGTTCAGCAGGAGCTTGGCCTCGCGCCTCGGGACAAAGCCTTTGAGGGAACGCGCCAAAGTGCCGACCAATCAGCGCTCAGTCAGCTGCCCGCCTTCCCAGCCGGGCACGCCCCCACCTGGCCACGCCCCCCGCTCCACTGGCTCCCCCGCCCCCCCCACCAGAGCCTGGGACTCCTAATGAGGAGGCGGGTTCTCCCCAACTGCCAACTCTCAGGAGGAAGGAGAGATCTGGTCAGTCTCCTTTCTGGCCCTCTTTCCCCCTTTCCGCCTCAGTGCATATCTAATGAGGGCCGACCGTGTGCCAAGGATCATGCTGGAAGTTGGGAATTTCACCGCGGGCTTCCCGGTGCAGTCGGGAAGGCTCACAAACCTTGAGAACCTAGTGAAGCAGGGCCTGCATTAAAGAGCCATACATTGAGAAAAGATTCAAAGAGGGGGGCCATTGGAATTGGCCCTTCGGAGCAGTTCCCCGATCTGCGTTCCTTGACAGAGCAAATGTTCTGTTTTCGAAAGCTCTTTCTCAGGGCCCAGGAGGGTGGACTGGGAGATAGAGCTTAAGGGGAAGAGATCTAGCGACCTCGTGGAGAATAGAGGCCCTCGTGTCCAACACACTTCAGTTCAAATCACTTTCTTGCTGTGTTGCCGTGGGAAAGAGGCTTCGTCTCTTTTGCCTTAATTTTTACAAATTTGAGGTAATACTTGGGTTGTCTGCGGGGTGTCTGGGTTATGGTTAGTATGCAGTAAATATTACACAACACTTATTTACACTCTTCTGGGTGCTTGAATGAAATACACAAAGGTGCCTGTCCTCGTGACGCTTCTATGATGTTAAATAGTTCCTAGTTCATGGGGCTTTCCTCTGTCCATAGGCTCAGTTTTCTCATTTGTAAGTTAGAGGAGATGACGGTGAGAAAACCGGGGGAAAGAGATGGCAAAATGTTTGAGAAAGTACAAGGCACTGTTAATTATTATGCTAATGAGCATACGGAAATCGATGAACTTGCTTCTTCCCAACTCTTCACCCCTCACAAACGTCTCTTTACAATTTGCTCCATCTCTTTCCAAGGGCCCCAGGCCAAAATGGAGGAGCCTGGACTCCATCTCCCAGTGCGCCCGGCGGGGGCGCTCTCTGCGCCTGCGCTGCAAGGCGCCCTCTCTGCCTCCTGGGAGTTAGAGTCATTCTTGTCCTCAGCCCGCCCAGTTTGCTTCTTTTCCCCACCTCCACGCTGATCACGCTGCCTTCTGGGAGGTGTAGTCCGTGGCCGCTCGGACTCCAATTCCCAGCGGGCTTCGGGGCGGGAACCCGGAAGGGGAGGCTGGAGAGGAGCGAGTGGGGGAAACCCGCGTAGCCGAGAGAGCTGCGGCGCGGGGAGATGGTGAGAACCCCGAGTCGGGGCCGGGGGTTCTTGAAAGCTGGGGCGGGGGCTCGGGACCGGGTGGCGAGAAGGAAGAGGCTGGGGCTAAAGAAGGGGCTGGACGACGAGAGATCGCTTTGGGGAGGGGTTCGGGAGGAATAGGAGCCGGAGGGAGTAGTAGTAGAAGAATGGGGGCTGGGGAGGGGTCTTGGAGGTGGGGAGGGAGTCGAGCTTTGGGATTGATTGTAGGGGAGCTCAGAGCTGGGAAAGGGAGTCCTGAGTTGGAGAAGGGGCTGGGCGTCCCGGCAGAGGCCCCGAAGGGAGCAATTTCGAGGCGGGTAACCTGGGGGTTGCGGAAAGGCATGGGGGTCAGAGCTAGATGAATGAGGCGATCCGTAGGCTCTGAAAGAGAGACCAGCTGTGGATGCAGTGGGTTAGGGCCTCTAGATCAGATTGGGGGCAGGAGGGCAAGCTGAGGTGGTGGGAGAGAGAAATCAATGGTAGAGTGGTGTGTTGATTAGGCTGCCCTACTGGATATGGGGTGGGGAGCGTGGCTTTAGGCGCCTGGATGCAACGATAGTTTTTGCTTAGACCACCCAGAGACTCCCGAGAAACTGGACAGTCACAGAACTGTAGGATAAGATGGCCAGAAGGGGCCTCAGAGAGAACCTTTTGCACCCTTATTTCTCCAGTAGGATCTCGAAAAGTGTGGTGCTTTCTCCGTGCTTTGGCAGTCCAGCGTTCAGATCTCTTAATCTGTCCCTCCTTTGTGACCTGGGCAAGTCTCCCCTCTCTGAAACTCGGTGCCCTTATCCGTGTTGTGGGAACAGCTTGCCACTGAGAGGGGAGGCTCCTTAAGGTTGTTACCTTCCCTTGCAATAAATCCGAGGTGTCAGTCTTGGAGCTGTTGGTGGGAAGTTCCCCACCCCAGGAATGTGACTGGGTCACAGGTGCTAATGGATTCCCTTCTTATCAGTCCAACCCCAGAGGCGTTTTTCTCAAAACCTGCCACTGATCTGGGCACACCCCAGCTAAGAAGCAGGCAGGGGTTCTCCACAGTGGATTACAGCTAACACTTACTGTTTGGGAAGTGCCTGGCCCTTTTCTTAACTCTTCAAGCAAGTTAACTCATTTAATTCTGACAACACCCCTAACGTGTAGGTGAGGTTATCTCCATTCCACCCAAAGGAAGCAGAGGCCCAGAGAACTTAAGCAACTTTCCCAGGGTCATCCAGCATTAAGTGATAGACTCAGGATTCCAACCTAGGCATAATGGCTCAGAATCTGCTTTCACCACTGTGATTTCACCCCCTCTCCTTGTACTGAAATACAGTGTTATGAGAAGGGCAGAGCCTCCAGAATGGAAGCAGTCTTCATTTCGAATTTTAGCCCTGCCATTCATTTGTCGTGTGACCTTGGACAAGTCTTTGGGCCTCTGGTTAGCTAGAAAATGGGATCAGTAACTCTGGGAAGGTTAGAGGGTTCAGGGAGGTAAGCACATAAAGTTCTTGGAGTAAGTCCTCAATACACACGAGTTGTCGTTTTTTTGAACAGGGAGTGGGAAACAGACTTGAGAGAGAACTCAGAGGACAGGGACCAGTGAAGAAGGCATCAGCCAGGCTGCCTCCTTTTCCTTCTCCCGCAGTCTGCCCCCATATCTGACTTTTCTTGTTTCCCACCCTCTGCCCCGGGGCTTCCGAGTCCAAGGGTGACTCCTCGATGGGGTGCTTAGAAACTCAATCTGTCCCCATCCCCATCTCCATCCCAACTCCCAGCCAGATATAAATAATTCACTTGCCAGTGCCCAGCCTGGCCCAACTCCAGGCATTTCAGCGTATAGGAAACATTCCTGACAATTGTGTTTTCTCCCTCCAACCTTTTGGTTATTCCAGCCTCGCTGGACAGTTTGGCAACTTTGTAATTCATCTTTAAACAGTTTGGTTCATTTGTTGTGAGGCTTCCTGAGTTTATCACAGAAATTCTCTGGCGCTGATAGGAAAGCTTATGGTTAAAAACGCTGGCCTCAGATAGGCTCAGGTTCCGATCCCTACCTCTGCTGCTGTGTGTCCTTGGCCACGCTGTGTTCCCACTCTGGCCCTCGAGTTCTCTCGTGCAAAATGGGGCCGCTTTCCAACCATGGGGCATTTGAAAAGAGTTGACGAGGTAATAAGTATAAAATGTGTAGTGCCTACGAAGCTTTCAGTACGTCTGAGGTCTTTTTATGATTTTCATTCTCTTAAGAAAAAAACCCTGGAGGATGTGCTTTGGGACCAGAACTCCCAGATTTGAATCCTGGCTCCATCACACACTAGCCACGTGACTCTAGGCAAGTCATTTAACCCCTCTGGACCTCAGTTTTCTCTTCTGGAAAATGGGCATGTATTCCCTGAGTGGTCTGCGGTGTTGTCAGAGCACCTGCTGTGTGCAGACACCCTGCCCTTGGGGAGCTCGTTGTTGGTTGTTGTCGCAAAGCTGGTGGCATTTGGGCTCATTTTTCCATCTTTCGGGTTCGGGTTTTCTCTTCCTGATTCATTTGCAGCCCCTTATGCTAGCTTTGCCTGCTTCTCATTGCGTCATTAACTTCAGGGGTCTTTAACACTTTGTCTTCAGCTCTCGGTGAATCATCTGAAAACCTCTCGGTTTGGGGGAAAGTTGGCCAGCCTCTCACTCATCCCTGTGCCTGTATGTCACAGCTGGGTCCCCCGAGGTCATGTGACACTTTCCCCCCCCTCTTTCCTTTATTCGTCTTAGAAAATGTGTTCGCTTTCCAAGTCATTTCGCCTTTTCTTAAAATCTTTAATGTGTTTTCCAGCCTGTGCTTGTCCGAAGCTTACTCATACAACATGATATTTTTACCATTTCTAATGGGGGTATTTCTAGCAGCTCTGGCACTCCCCGTATGATTCTTAAAACCACAAGTTTTCTGAAAGGCTTGGCTCGTCACCCGCTCTGCGATGCCATCCTGACCCCTCGATTAAGCTCAGAACCCCCATTTCCACTCCCAGTCCTCTGAACTTGCTATATTCGTTTCCCCATAGCGCTTCCCACCTTGGAACTTAGTCTATTTTTACTGTCCCTGTCTCCAATTAGGATGTCAGCCCCGTGAAGGGGAGGATTTCTGTCTCCTCCCCCCACTCCCGCACCCCCCACACCTCCCCACCCCTTCCATGCCCTGAACAGGGGCCTGGCGCACAGTAGCTGCTCTGTAAATATCTGTTTAATAGTTGAGACCCAATATGCAACAGTAACAAAGGGATGACCATGTTTTGACAACTATCAGGAGGGACCAGGTTCAGTTTCCTTTCAGTATGAAGTAAAAAGGGACGAAGTCTTTGGTTTAGTCAGTAATTTCCAAACTCCTAGATACTGAGTCTCCCCTTCCCTTAATAAGCCCAGAGCCAGAATACTGAGCCTCTCCTTGGTACCTGGCTGACATTGAGCACTCTGCTGGGTTGATCTCCGTGACTCATCAGGCAGCCCGTGGGTGGATACTGTTATTATCTGCGTGTTACAGTGGAGGAAACTGAGGCACCAAGGGTTAAGCACCCTACCTACAGACACACCCCCAAAAGTGGGAAAACTGGGGTGTCTGCAGGCCCTGCCTGGACTCCGTCTGCATCCCGGATCTCTGGATCCTGAGGATTTGGATGATTCCTGCTGACAGAGAGAGCTGTTGGAAAGGAAGGTTTGAGAGGGAGAGAGAGGGCAGCCAAAAAGCCGAGGGAGGGGCGAATCAAGATTGTGGACCGAGTGGGGAAGGGGGTGGGACTCCAGAGGGTGGGGGTTAGAAGGACCAGGGCCAGGAACAGGGGCCAGGAACAGAGCCCCGGTATCCTGCCACCGATTCCTGTGTGGCTGTGACCATGGGCCAACACATTCCCTGAGCACCTGCTCCATGCCCGGCCCTGTGCGGGCATGACCTGACTATGGGATGGAGGCGAGGGGAGCCAGGCATCTACTTTTTATTCCCTATCTTCTTTCTTTGCTTTATTCTGCTATAGTTGACATTGTTTCCAACTTCTTTTTTTTTTTTTTTTAAGATTTTACTAATTTATTTGAGAGAGAGAACATGCGAGAGCAGAGGGGAGGGGCAGAGAGAGAGAGACTCCCAAGCAGGCTCCATCTCAGGACCCTGAGATTCCCGAGCCAAGATCAAGAGTCAGAAGTTCAGCCGACTACCCACCCAGGCGCCCCTTGGTTCCACCTTCTTAGGGTGCACGCTTAGCTCGTTCATTGTTAGCCTCTCTCTTTCCTTTGTGCATTTGTGGAAAAAACAGGTTCTCCCTAGACCTACTGGAAGCTGTGCTTCCAGGCTTTCCCTTCACCTTCATCTGGGGATTCCTTTCGCCTCTCTTCTGGGCTAGACTTTTCTCTTTGATCTGATAGCTCCCTTTCTCTTCATTCGCCTCTCCATTTTGGCGAAGCGGATCCTCCGGTAGCTTCCTGAGAAGGGTTCCTGGACATGTATTTTTGCTTTTGCAAACTTGCGCCTCTCACCGAAAGGTTTCAAGCAGGGGAGTTGACGCGGTCTGATGTATGTTTGGAGCCTTCTCTCTGGCTACCATGGAAAGGATGGAGCCGGAAGAGCTAAACTAGGCCAGTGAGCCAAGTGCGGAGGCTGGAACAGCTGTGCCTTGGAGGAGAGGTCCCAGCCTTCCAGAAACCCACAGCGTGGAGGGGAGAGTAGGCCCTCACCCAGGTCATTGTCATTCAGCAGTGAGGAGTCCTCAGGTGGAAGAGATGCCCCTAGCTTGGGAAGACCCTGGAATAGCTCCTGGAGGAGGCGCCAACCTGCCTCAGTCCTGGGAGCAGGATTTCCACTCATGAACTTGGCTGGAACCAGCCGGCTTTTCCTAAGAGGTCCCCAGTAGCACATGTAAAGACGGACAGCGTGACAGTGTTAGGAGTCTCTGTTCAAACAAACACGCCTTGCACACCTCTGATAGGCTAGGGCATTCCTTCTCAGATGTGCATACGGATCCCCTAGAGAGCTGTGGAAGTGTCCGTTCAGCCCGAGAGACTGCATTCCTAACACACTCCCTGGGCTCCTGCTCCAGGCAGCTCACTTAGAGGAGCCAAGCGCCTGGTGCTCTTCTAAAAGCTGGGAATCCTACAGTGAAGTGAGGGGTGGGGGGTGGGGGGGTGTCCGGCCCTGGGAGGGGAAACTGACAAGAAACTTTATCAACAAAGTCTCTAGTGTATTAGATAGGGGTATGGGCTAAGGAAGAAAATAAATCGGGAAGAGAAAGGCAAGTGTCTGTCGGTGAGGGGGGCTGCCCATGTTTGAGACCGAGTAAGATGATCTGCACAAAAGTGCCACTCAGTGACTAAAGCTGCCCGCTGCTTCGGGCACTCCTGCCACAAAGCCAGGTCTGAGGGCATTCGCTTCGCCATTCCAGTGCCTCCACGTCCTTGAAATGAGGTTAAGAATAGTGAGATGATGGGACAGTTCAATGAGTTAATGTTTGTAAAATGCCTCAAGCAAAGCCTGGTTCCCAGGCGTGATGCCCGGGTGTGAACTGCCTTTGTGATCAGTTTCTCTCAATATATTCATGCGGGTCATGATGGTTTATTTGGACGTCTGCCCCCTTTCTCACGAGCGCCTCCTGGTGAGCTCAGTGTCTTCTCTGTGTGCCCGGCAGATGAGGGGTGTAAACCCGATTCTCAGATGGTTGGGGGCATCCCACCGAGTGTCCGTCCTGTGGTTCAGTTCCTTACTGATTTTATCTGTTCAACCCACCTCTTACTGAGAGGTACATTGCAGCTTCCCATACAGTTGTGGATTTGCCATAGTGTTTGCCATTCTGTGGTTTTTGCTTTATATATTTTGAGGTCATCTTGTTAGCACATGTTGAGAACTTTTATACAATGGGTCAGTTTGTTTCATTACCGTCTTTGTGCCTACTAATACCTTTTGCTTTTGTCAGCTGTTTCCGTTTTTTTTTTTTTTTTTTTAAAGATTTTATTTTGAGGGATGCTTGGGTGGCTCAGTCGCTAAGCGTCTGCCTTTGGCTCAATCATGATCCCAGGGTCCTGGGACCGAGTCCCATGTCCGGCTCCTTGCTCAGCGGGGAGCCTGCTTCTCCCTCTGCCTTCTGCTCCCCCTGCTTGTGCGTGCTCTCTCTCTCTGACAAATGAATAAATAAAAACTTAAAAAATATATTTTATTTTGAGTCATCTCCGTGCCCAATGTGGGGCTCGAACCCACAACCCTGAGGTCAAGAGTTGTGCGCTCTACCGACTGAGCCAGCCGAGTGCCCCCCCCATTGTTGTTGTTGTTGTTGTTTAGTGATATTGTCTCTCTTCTCTTTGTCTCTTAGTTCATATTTGTCTGGTCTTTGACATTTTTAAAAAATTTTCAGTCCCTCTGGGTCATGATGTTTTACAATAAACAGATCTTCACGGAGCATTCCCTGAAAGCTGACCTCGTGGAGGGCCTCGTAGAGGGTTCAGTGGTCGGGAAATTGGAAAATTCTGCCGTGGAGACCTAGGAGCCAGACAGAACCTGGGTGTGAAACAGAGTTTACCCTGCCAGGCCTCATAAAGTTTAGGACTTGTTGCAGGGGAGGGAGCTTTGATTCCCTCCATTCAGTCCCTTGCTGGGCAGTACTGCTGGGGACACCATGATGACCCTGATTGTTCTGGCCCTTGTGGCTCCACTGTCCCGTAGAGGAGACAGATCCATCCCTAGACACTGATAACTCAGAGTGGGCAGGGCTGGGACTTGGGAACCCAGAGGTCCTCCTCTGGGCAGGTGGCAGGTTCCCAGAAAGGGAGCTTGGGCAAGCCCTCTCTAATGTTAAAGTTACATTTGAGCAAAGATGCAAATGAAATAAGGAACTGAGCCATGTGGAGATCTTGGGGGGAAAGCTTTCCAGTTAGTGGGAACACCAAATGCAAAAGACCACAGAAGGAAAGAGCTTGGTGACTCTAGAGGAATAAAAAGGCAGGAGGCCAATGGGGGAGCCCAGAGATGGAGTCTGACCCATCCTGGGGGGATCAGCTTCTTGGAGGAGGGAATGGCTGAGCTAAGATGCCAGATAATATATAGCAAAGCAACAATAGAGCACAGCAATCCTGAATCAGATCCCTCGGATTCACATCTCTGCTCCACCACACACCGGTTCTGTGTGGGCAACCTGTCCTGCTTCAGTTCCTTTATCCCTACAGTGGAGAGGATAATACCTTCTGCTGAGGATCAGACAGGGCCTAAGTACTCTACTCTCTGTGCCAGATCTGGTGCTCACCTGGGCCCACTAAGGGTGTGGAGGAGTGGGGAGGGACAAGGCTGGACCTGCTGGGTACCTGGGCTTTTTCCCTAGGGCACTGGGGAGTCATGGTAGGTTTTGAACAGGGTAGGGATAGGGTCAGGTTTGTGCTTTAAGAAGACCTTTCTGGCTGTGACCTGCAGGATGGTTAGAAGCAGGCAAGGATGGGGAGGGGTGGTGTGGGGACAAGTGGTGCGGGGACAAGTGACCCCTTAGGGTGTCTCTTGAATCGGCCTGGCATTGAAAGGATCTAGACCCTAGATTGTTCAATAGGAATACAATGCAAGCCGTATGTGTAATTTAAAATCTTAAAGTAGCCACATTTTAAAAAGTCAAGAGATTAAGTTAATTTTTTTTTTTAAGATTTTATTTATTTCACAGAGGGAGAGAGATCACAAGGAGGCAGAGAGGCAGGCAGAGAGAGAGAGGGGGAAGCAGGCTCCCCGCTGAGCAGGGAGCCCGATGCGGGCCTCGATCCCAGGACCCTGAGATCATGACCTGAGCCGAAAGCAGAGGCTTTAACCCACTGAGCCACCCAGGCGCCCAAGAGATTAAGTTAATTTTAAGTATTTTATTTAACTGAATTATATCCCAAGTATTAACATTTTAACAGGTAATTAATATTTAAAAAGCATTATCGGGGTATTTGATATTCTTTTCTTGTACTAAGCCTGAGTCAGATTTGGGGCTCGTGGTTGGTAAGACTGAACGGAAAGGTGCGTTTGGCCACACAGCCTGAGAGCCTTGAATGCCAAGCTCAGAGGCTGAACTCAGTGCCGAGGGAGTCGTCGCAGGGTTCTGCCATTTGTTCTTCAAGGATGAAGTGATCCCGCTGTCCAGTTTTCCCCGCAGGGAATCTCGGTCTTCGGGGTTCCCAACCAAACCTGGGCGCTTATCTTTCTGCCGATTTCCTTCCGCCCTCAAGTCTCAATCCCGGAGCTGCTTGGCCCTTTAAATCTCCACTGTCAATCAGGGCTCCTGTTTAGAGGGAACGTCTTGTAATAAACCTCTCTGTGAATACCTCGGCTTCTGTCCTGGCCTTGTTTCTCCGTTTTAGCTAGGAGTTGGGAATTGTTCGACGCTCTCTTACACTCCACTGTTTCCACACCCCCATCACCTCTCGCCTACTCCTCCCTCTTTCGAAGTTGGGCCCTTTCGCCAAGGCATTCCTTATATGGGCACGGCCCCGAACGGCAGCCGCTCATTGGCTGGGGGCGTCACGCGCGGGTCTGTCAACAAAGGGGCGGAGAGAAACTCGTCGCGCGCCTACCCGCGCGAAGTCTGGAGGGAAGGAGTGAGGGGGCGGACCCTCTTCTCTCGAGCGAGCGCATGCGTGTGTGTGCTGCCACCCTCTCCCGCCGCTGGGGGGGCGGGGCTCACCGGTGAGGGTACTTTGGGGGCGTGTCTAGGTTTCCAGGGTCGTCTGAGTAGGTTGGCGGGTTGTGGGGGGCGGCTACAAAATCGGGGGGTTCCCTTTGCAGTTAAGCGGTATTTTGGGGCTTGAAGTGTTTGCGTGGGTGTGGGGGATACTTGGGGTTCCCTTGAGCTTAGGGGGAGCCTTGGGTCTTGGGTTTGGGTTCTTTTGTAATGTGGAAGTTTCAGTTGTATTGTAGGGGTCTCCTTTGCGGTTGGGGATGTTTGGTGGGGATGTGATTTGGGGCGCTCATGGGCAGACTTAGAAGCAAAGTGAATGATCCAGGAGTGTCAAGTCTGGAGCCAGAGTGCCTGGGGTTTTGCCTTCTCGAGCCCTTCCTACTTGTCTGACCCGCGATTTGGGGTTAAACCTTTCTGTGCCTCATCTGGACACTGGGACTAAGACACTGCTTGCTTCAAGGGGACCAAGGGGATGGGCGGGGGGAGGA
Organism: Ailurus styani; assembly: GCA_002007465.1. Taxonomy (NCBI): domain Eukaryota; kingdom Metazoa; phylum Chordata; class Mammalia; order Carnivora; family Ailuridae; genus Ailurus; species Ailurus styani. The sequence continues at coordinate 2,327,123 of LNAC01000268.1, read as the reverse complement.
TTAGCAGGAATCTCTAGAACAGTGAGCGATGCAGTAAGCACATTGTCATTGGTGAGGATTCTTAGGGAGTGTTTGTGGGGGCTTTTGGGCTTCAATAAATACACGGTTTGGGGTTAGTCTTATGTGTTAGAGAAATTTTATGTTTTCGTGAGGTTTTTTTTTAGTTGGGGGGGCTTCTGTTAGGAATTAGGAAATACATGTGGAGATTTAGAAAGTGTTTGAAGGGGAGTGTAGAATTTCAGGAAGCTGGTCTTTTGGAGCATGTGTGAGGTTGGGAGATTGCGGTGTATGTTGGAGTTCTTGGTAGACATCGGATTTGGGAGGCGTTCCTTGAGATTGGGGCCTTGTGTGCTGGAGGGGATATTTATAGGTTCAGAAGTTTAAATTAGGATTCGAAAGGGTCTGGATATTTCGAGGAGGGCATTTATCATCTGGAGATAAGGGTAGGAACTAATTGGAGGATTTCAGGGGGTAGCCAAGTTGTAAAGAGATAGTAACTATAGAAAATGGCTATTGCTGTGTTCGTGTCTGTTGGGCATTTAGATGTATTGGTGGATGGTAAACTTAGCCATCTATTGGTGGGGTCAGTCTATACTGCAGGGAGGGGTCAGCAGACTTTTACTACAAAGGGCCAGATAATGAGTATTTTAGGCCTTGCAAGGCCATATGTCCTCTGTTGCAACTACTCTGCCGTTGTAGCATGAAAGCAGCCATAAATAGATGAGCACGTTTCAGTAAAACTTTATTGGCAAAGACGAGCAGTGGGCCATAATTGCTGACCCCTGGTCTATGGCCATGTGGAAGATTTGAGGGTTTTTTTGTTTGTTTGTTTGTTTGTTTTATTTGACAGAGAGAGATCACAAGTAGGCAGAGAGGCAGGCAGAGAGAGAGAGGAGGAAGCAGGCTCCCCGCTGAGCAGGGAGCCTGATGCGGGCCTCGATCCCAGGACCCTGAGATCATGACCTGAGCCGAAGGCAGAGGCTTTAACCCACTGAGCCACCCAGGTGCCCAAGATTTGAGGTTTGGAGAGTATTTTTGTTTCAAGGTGCCCGGAGGGAGATGGGCCCAGGGGATGATAGAGATGGAGGAGTACGCTACCTGTTGGTCCTACAGTGGAGAGTGGTCATGTCAGACTCATTAGCAGAATTGCCTCCAGATTAGGTCATGCATAAAGTCGTTGCAAAATAAAATGATCATCGTTAAGAGAGCCCTGAACTGAAAAGTCCTGAAACCAAGTTTGAGGGCCTGGTTTTATGATAAGTAACCCTTCCCCAGTCAGTCTACCTGCGGGCAACTTGAGGAGGAAATTGGAAGAGAACAGGCCTTCTTATCCCAGAGGTCTGTGCCTGTGCTACGTGAATTCATTACCTACAGTCTTGTGGGTGCAGTTCTCAGGGAGCCCCGGGACTCGAACAAAGTGAAGAGCCAATTTCTTTTTTTCTTTTTCCTTTTTAAAGATTTTATTTATTTATTCATTTTAGAGAGCACATGAGTGGGGCAGAGGAGCAAAGGGAGAGGGACAAGCAGACTCCATACTAAGTGCAGAGCCTGACGTGGGGCTCAATCCCATGACCCTGAGATCACGACCTGAGCTGAAACCAAGAGTCAGACGCTCAACCAACTGAGCCACCCAGCTGCCCCAAAGAGCCGATTTCTTAAGGGCTTGGCTGGCTCTGACCTCAAATTTTCTTCCCCCACCCAGCCTACCTCATTCCTTCCTCCGTGGGCACAAGTAGCCGTAGCTGTGGGCAGGGCTGGGAATTCTTGTCTTTTCAGGAACAGGCTACTGGGTGAGCGAACGGAAGAAGGAGGAACTGTCTGTCAGTTGGTGCTTTCACTTAAGTTCAGGGTTATGGCCGCAGAAGGCCTCTGCATCCTGAATGAAGGCAGTGGACGGAGTATGACCTGCGGGGTTGAAACAAGCTGCCAGCTTTAGTTACATTCTGGGTGTTTTATTTATTTATTTATTGAAAGATTTTATTTATTTAGAGAGAGAGAGTGAGCGCGGGCCTGAGCCAGCAGGGGAGAAGCAAAGGGAGAGGGAGAGAACCTCAAGCAGACTCCCTGCTGGGGGAGGGGCCTGCCGTGGGGCTCCATCTCTCAACTCCAAGATCACGACCTGAGCTGAAACTAAGAGTCAGGCCCTCAACCCGCTGCGCCACCCAGGCACCCTGTTCTGGGTGTTTATTTTTTTTTTTTTAAAGATTTTATTTTTTTATTTATTTATTTATTTGACACAGAGAGAGAGATTACAAGTAGGCAGAGAGGCAAGCAGAGAGAGAGGAGAGAGGAGGAAGCAGGCTCCCTGCTGAGCAGAGAGCCCGACGTGGGCCTCGATCCCAGGACCCTGGGGTCATGACCTGAGCCGAAGGCAGCGGCTTTAACCCACTGAGCCACCCAGGCGCCCTGTTCTGGGTGTTTAAAGACCAGCCCTCGTTCCCTCTGCAACCCTCCCATTTGCTCACCTGGGCAGTGGGACAGGACTAGAGTTCTTAGTGGGCTCATTTGGTCTGTCCCCTCAGGAGTTAAGGTTGGGGCGGTAGGAGGAGGGCAGGCTATTCCCCCCAGCTCCCCAACCTCGTCTTCCCTGTCTCCAGGTAGCCCGTGGAGCCTCCCCTGACCGTCCAGGTCCTGAAATGCGGTGAACCCCTGTCTGCTACCGTTTCCCAGGATGGACCGCGGCGGCCTCCTGCCCTTCCAGCTGTGGTGCCCCCGGCCCTTTGGCACCTACTCACAGAACCAGCCCCGCCCGCCTACCGCAGCCCTCAAGCCGACGGCCTGCCCAGAGCCCGGCAGCGGGGCTGAGCCAGACCACGGGCCTGCCCACTCCGAGAACACCCCGCCCGCCTTGGCCACGGAGGCCCCTGCCTCCCAGCCGGCCCCGCTCCTCTCAGCAGCCGCTGCTGGCGATGAGGGGCGAGTCCTGCTGGACACCTGGTACGTCATCAAGCCCGGGAATACCAAGGAGAAGGTGGCCTTCTTTGTGGCCCACCAGTGTGGAGGGGGCAGCCGGGCCAGCTCCATGAAGGTCAAGGGGCACTGGGGCAGTGACAGCTCCAAGGCCAAGCGGAGGAGGCGCTGTCTTGAGCCTACGAAGGCTCCCCCGGACCCAGGGGGCCCAGAGGCACCCCCTGCCGCCGAGGGGGCCCCCGCCTCGCCCGGCGAGGACGTAGACCTGCTCTCCGTGGCGGAGATGGTGGCGCTGGTGGAACAGCGGGCCGCCCTGGCCTTGCAGAGCTACCCGCGCCCCGGCACCCCGGCGCCTGTGGTTTTCGTGTCAGCCGAGCAGGGCGGGCCCGCCAAGGGGCTGGGGTCCGAGCGGCGCTCCGGTGGCGGGGACTGCAGCCGGGTGGCCGAGGCCGTGGCCCACTTCGAAGCCCAGCGGGACAGCCCTCCAGCCAAAGGCCTCCGCAAAGAGGAGAGGCCCGGGCCGGGCCCCGGGGAGGTACGCATTGCCTTCCGGATCTCCAATGGCCGAGAGCCCCGCGCCCCCGACGGCAGCTTGCCCAACGGGAGCGGGGGCCGGCCGGGCTGTGCCTACCCGGGCAGCCCCGGCCCTGGGGCCCGGGCCAAGGACAAGATCACCTGCGACCTGTACCAGCTCATCAGCCCCTCCCGGGACGCCCTCCCCAGCAACGTGGAGTTCCTCCTGGCTCGGGCCGACGAGGCCAGCGAGGGGGAGACGCCCGTCCCTGCCAGGCCCGAGGACACTCCCCCGGCGCCCCCTCCGCCCCCAGCCCGGGACTGCGGAGCCTCAGGCTTCCACGTGGATGTGGTGGTGACGGGCGTGGTGGACGAGTGCACCTTCTTTGGCAAGGACGGCACCAAGCACGTGAAGGAGGAGACAGTGTGCCTGACGGTCAGCCCCGAGGAGCCGCCCCCACCGGGCCAGCTTTTCTTCCTCCAGGCCCGCGGTCCGGACGGGCCCCCCGAGCCCCCGCCGCCCGACTCCCCGGCCAGCGCGCCGGGCCCGGACGATGCCGAGGGGACCGCGGACACATCCCTGTGCCGCCTGTACCGGCACGTGTCGCACGACTTCCTGGAGATCCGCTTCAAGATCCAGCGGCTGCTGGAGCCGCGACAGTACATGCTGCTGCTGCCCGAGCACGTGCTGGTGAAGATCTTCAGCTTCCTGCCCACGCGGGCCCTGGCGGCCCTCAAGTGCACCTGCCACCACTTCAAGGGCATCATCGAGGCGTTCGGCGTGCGGGCCACCGACTCGCGCTGGAGCCGCGACCCGCTCTACCGCGACGACCCTTGCAAGCAGTGCCGAAAGAGATACGAGAAGGGGGACGTGTCGCTCTGCCGCTGGCACCCCAAGCCCTACCACCACGACCTGCCTTACGGACGCTCCTACTGGATGTGCTGCCGCCGAGCCGACCGCGAGACACCCGGCTGCCGCCTGGGTCTGCACGATAACAACTGGGTGCTG
>LNAC01000268.1:2284995-2318106 GCA_002007465.1 Ailurus styani | reverse complement strand
CCCCCATCCCACCCTCGCCTCCCACCCCCACCTGCCCCACTCTAGCTTGCCAGTCATTTGAGCCCCAGAGGAGCTACTCTTTGCCAACCAGCTGTTGGTCCAGCACAGGTGATCTCTGGGAGACGGGACACGAGGTTAGGAGTTGCAGCTGCAGGTGAGCACGTGGGCTCTGTAAACAACTGGATCCTAATCCTCAGCCCTTGCCGCCTCCTTTGCAAAAGGAGAACAGGAAATTGGACCGACCTCAGGACTTGGGCAGAGATGACGTGAGCTGATACCTGTGAAGTGCTCACGGCGCCTGGCACGCGGGAGGGGCCCGGTACCGGTCAGCTGCTGTGGAAATCCACGAACGAGGACCTTCCACTTATCCTCTCGTTTGAGATCCGGAGCCTCAGCCTGTGAGTTCTCTCTAGCCCCGAGCTGGCTTGGAAGGCCCGTACTCACCATCACTACGTGACCCTCCCCGCTGCCTACCAGGGCTCCATCCAAGTCACAAAACCGGCAGGCCCAGAGCCCGGTGGAGGTGTCCCTCTCTAGGCGCCCTAGATACTTTGATGGTTTTCCATTTTATGGTTTTCTTTTCAGTAGGTTTGCTAAGCTGCTGGGAACACACCGCACTGTACCCTTAAGGACAGCAGGTCCCCAACTTCTGTGATCGGGAGACTTCCTCAGTGGCTCATTACAGAGTCCCAGCCCCTCCCTGGAGTTCTGATTCAGGAGGCCTGGGGTGGAACCTGGGAGTCTGCATTTTTTAATAAGCACCCTCATTGAGTCTGAACCTTAGTTGGGTTTGGAAGTACTTCCTCAACCCACAAGTGAAAGGGAAAGGACGGTTTGGTAGAACTCGTAGGCAATGAATCCGTCTTACTCATTCCTCCCACGAATACACTCAAACTGTCAAAACCTAGCATTTCCCAAAGTGTCTTCTGAGGTACCCTAGTTCTAGGTGCTTCCCCATAAAGGGTTTCCACGGTGAAATACTTTGGGGAAACAACACTGCACTCTATCTTAATCTTGAAAATTCACATTGTACAATGAAGAAACTCATTTAATGTCTCATCCTGTGTCTTCGGTCCCCTTTTTCATGCAACACCTCGTTATGCTAACTCTGTAGGATATGTTTCACAGAAACACTGGTTTATTGCCCTTGGGTCTGGCTGACTCGAGTTCCCAAATATTGGCTTCCACCTCCTCTGTTCCTGCTTCCAAGCACATCCCCCGTGGACCCCCCACAGGGCAGTCCGTGGACATAAAAACACAAACTGCAGAGAATTCAGTCGGCGGGGTGCTGTTACCGGTCCAGATGCCAGTCCAAGGTGTGCCGACTATAAAACTGAGAAGAGCCTTTGGCCCCTGCAAACCTTCCGACCAAGCGCTTCCTCCAGGACGGGGTCTAAGTCCTTACTCCTTTGGCTGTCACCCCCACAGTGGTCTCGTCTCTTCCACGTCTTTACAGAGTGGCAGCCTGAGACAGTCAGAGGAAAGAGGGTCTTCGAATCATAGCACAAATAGAATCCATACCAAAGGACAGGACAAGCCAGCATACCCCAGGGCAGCCTGCCCTGAGCTCCACTGGTTCCACGTGACCTTGGCACGTCCTGGCGGCCGGGCCCCTCTCCTTCAGAGTCAGCCGCGGAGGCTAGAGCCCCAGATACTCGGCCAGGAACACGGCGAGGATGCGGCTCAGGTTGTGTACCGTGGGGGGGTGCAGGTTGTACTCAGAGTCGTGGGGTGTGTGCCAGACGTCAGGGAAGGGCATAGAGATGAGGTGGAGCACCGGGACCCCTGGTGGGAGAGAGGGGAGGCTCAGTCCGGCTGACCCAGGAGCCCAGCCCCGGCCCCGGGGAAACCTGCCTCACCCCCACCCAGAAGATCCTCTGTCCTAGCACTTGAAGAACTCTGAAGGGTGATTTTAAGCATGTGAGGGCAACATGTTAGTTTAAAAAAATTTATATATATATATATATATATATATATATGTATCTCCAGTTTATCTATTGTTCTTACACACAAACTAGAGAAACTCAAAGCATAAGGGGTTATGCAAAGACCAGAAGGGAAAGATTTCTCTGATCTCACATTGCCAGGTATATTATTAGGCTCTTTTTCTCTTTATTAATAGCTTGCACTTTTTTTTTTTAAGATTTTATTTATTTGACAGAGAGAGAGCACAAGCAGAGGGAGAAGCAGGCTCCCCCCTGAGCAAGGAGCCCAATGCGGGGCTTGATCCTAGGATCCTGGGATCATGACCTGAGCTGAAGGCAGAGGCTTAACCAACTGAGCCACCCAGGCGCCCCATAGCTTGCACCTTTCTAAAAAAAATTTTTTTATAAGTAATCTCTACACCCAGCCTGGGGTTCAAACTCATGACCCCGAGATCAAGAGTCGGATGCTCTACCAACTAAGCCAGCCAGGCACCCTTCTATTCCAGGCCCTCAGCTAAGGCCACACACACCCTTTTACCCTTCCAGTAATCCTTTACAATAATCCTATATTTACCCCTATTTTATAGCTGAGGACGCTGAGGCACAGAGGCAGGCAGAGCGATTTGCCCAAGGTCCTGCCTCCGGTAAACAGCACAGTGAGAATTTGAACCCGGGCCACCTGTCTCCCAAGACTGTGTTCCTAACCCCTGCACTACGATGGGTTCCCATCCCATCCTTCAAGCACTTCCCTCTGTTTGTCAAGATTTTGCTAAATATCTGCCCACCCACCCCCTCACTGGGCAGAACCCCGGCAGGTTACGGCCCATCACTGTATCCTGGACACCCGGCCCAGGACCTGCATTGGGAAATAAATCACCGAGGGAATCATTAAAGAAGGCACTGTCAGGAATGGCGTATTTGTGGAATGAGTAAATTAGAGAGTAAAAATTTTAAAAGCAGTTATTAGCACTTACTATACTATGCCATGCAATGCGTGAGAAGGTATTTTACCTAATCTCATTTAATCCTGCCAACCCTGTGATTACGAATATACACAAACAGGTGTGTTTGTATGTATGTGTCTTTCTGTTTTCCAGAAGAAACGCAGGAGACAGGTTCAGAGAGCCTGAGTAATCTGCCTTCGGTCAAATGATGGTAAGTGGCAGACACTAGGACCCAAGCCTGTCTGATTCTTTTTCTTTTCTTTTTCTTTTCTTTTTTTTTTTTTTTTAAGATTTTATTTATTTATTTGAGAGAGAGAGAGCACAAGCCAGAGGGGAGAGGCAGAGGCAGAAGCAGACTCCCCGCTGAGCAGGGAGCCTGATGCGTGCCTCAATCCTAGGACCCCGGGATCGTGACCTGAGCCGAAGGCAGACGCTTAACTGACTGAGCCACTCAGGTACCCCAGCCTGTCTGATTCTAAAACCTATGTTCTGAACCCCTTTACCAGATGTCTTCAGCCCTGGCTATGTGACAGAATCATCTGGGAGTTTTGTAAAAATAATGCAGAGACCCGAAATTGTGGTTCAGTGAAATGAAAAATGCCTGAAATGCAACTGGGCATTTTTTGAAGCTCCTCCACGATTCTGTGGGACTCCCAGGGCCTTGAAAGACAAGTACTGGAATCTATGATCACTGAGGCCCCAACAGTAGTAGCTAATACTCTCTGAATGCTTACTGTGTGCCAGGCACTGTGCAAGTAACGTCTGTACGTGAATGAGCTCATTCATTCAACAACTCTGAGATGGGGCTCTCGGTGTTCTAATTCTACAGATGAGAAAGTCAAGGCACAAAGACGTTCAGCAACTTGCCACCCATCCCCAGTCCTAGGAAGGGGCCAGGGCCAGGTCCCCCCTGTTCCTCCCTTGGACACCACCCCCTGTCCCCATAGCAAGTACCTCGGCGGAGGAAGGGGATGTGGTCATCTTCTACAGAGCCGGGGGCCTCCCCAGGCTGGAAGTACATCACTTCCTGGGGATGAGCTTGGAGCAGGTTCAGGCGGTGCAGTCGCTTCTCTGGAGGCGGTGGGGGTTAGAAAGCAAGGGTCAGCCCCTCAGGGTCAAAGGGTCCGCTGCTCACAGATCAGGGCAGGGCAGGGGCCTGGGGGTAAAGCACTGACCATACCCACAAGGATGCAGTTAGCTAGCCCTTACCATAGGCTCACTGTGTTCCCAGTCTCCTCTATTCCCTCTGAGCCTAGGACGGTAGATACCCCTATTATTGTTACCATCGTGCCCATTTTACAGATAGGAAATGGAGGCTCAGAAAGATGAAGTCACTTGCCCAGTTTCACTCAGCTGGGAAGAGGCAGAGCCAGAATTCAAAGGCAGGGCTACTGGACCCCAGGGCCTGTGTGGAATCACCGCACTTGATTGCTGTGGGATCTTTGTGTGTTTCTGGCCTGGTGCCTTAGAGAGAGACCAGGGAGGTGGAGGGCAGCCCGGATGACCCCTCAGAGGACAGGCACCTGCCCTGCTGGGCTGTCCCTCCTGCATCCCAGGCCGGTGCCTGCCCCCACCTTCACGCTTACCGATGCTCCGCAGCCGATGGAACCAGCGGGCCGTGTGAGGGAAATGACTGTAGAAGTTCGGATTAGGGGCACCCAGGAGATCGAGAAGCATGAAGAGCTCCTAGGGAGAGAGGCCAGGTGGGATGGCGCCAACCTTGAGTCGCCCTCCCCCTCCCTTGCCAGAACCCAATGGGGCCCTGGTCTTACGATAGCCTGGATCCTGGTGGGGCCTGGGCTGTGGGGGGCAGACTCCATGAGCTGGGCCAGGTGCCGGGAGCCATAGAGGGAGTCCTGGGGCCCCCACTCCTTCAGGGCCTCTTCACCGTCCAAGAAGAGCAGCTGCAGAGTCACCGGGGCTTCCTGTGGGAGCTGGGGGTCAGGGCCGGCTAGGTTCCAGCCCTCGGCCTTGACCCATCCACATTTCCTGCCCCCTGCACCACTGAATAGGGCAAACTAGGTCTTCTCACGTGTAAAGCGTGGGGGCCAGAAGAGCAGGCTCTGAGCCAGACCGCCTGGGTTCAAATCCTGGCTCAGCCACTTCGTAGCCAGGCAGTTATGGGTAAGATACTAACTTCTCAAGGCATCAGATGACAAAATTGGATTAATTACAATTCTAATTATACAGTAGGATGCGAATCCAGGTCCTGGAATAGCGCCTGGCACATAGTAACTAAGAAGGGGCGGCTCTGATTATTACTGTTATTCTTTAGGATCCTTTAACAGAAGAGACAGACCCACAGACAAATCATTATGCAGTGAGATGCACTTGGGACGAACGCTTCCAAGAACTCTGGGGTTCTAAAAGAGCATGGGAAGGGAGTGGGGGATAACCTGGCCCGGGGAGCATGTTGGGTTTCCTGGGAAGGGACGTCTGCACGGAAGTGAGCAGCAGCTGGCCTGGCAAAATGGGGCAGAGGGGAGAGTGTTCCCAGGCAAGAAGCAACAGGGCCAAGCATTGGCACCAGAGCCAGAGAGCTTTGTGAAGAGGCCTGAGGGATAAGCAGGTGCCAGGGAGCTTTGTTATAGGGGGTCTGAACCACGGAAGGGGTCTGCGCAGGGGAGAACCAGGAGGACATTTGTGCTTTCTTTCATTTACACATTCCACACATTTCTCTTGACATCATAATTTATGCCAGGTAGTCTTCTGGGCTCAGGGAATACAGCAGAAAACAAAAGCTGCCAAATCCCCACCTATAATGGATTTTGATCTAGTTGGGGAGACGGACAAACACATCCATATTAAACATCGTAAAGGCTTGGGATACTGACGGGGAGCTCTTTCAGGGTGGCTGGGAAACCATCTCGGAGGCGGTGACATCAGAGTGGACACTTGAATGAAGGGTGGGAGCCAGCCAGGAAGGTGTCTGCGAAAAGTACATTCTAGACAGAGCAAATAGCGGGTGCAAACGCTCTCTGGTGGGAGTGAGCCTTGTAAGTCCGAGGAACTCGGAGGAGGTGGGTGGGTGGCTTGAGTGGAGTGAGGAGGGACAGGGGAAGGAGAGGAGACTCACAGGCGTCTGTAAGAACTCTGGCTTATGTCTGCAACAGGGTGGGAGCCATGGGAGGGTTTTGGGCAGAGGAGAAACGGGATCTGACGTTCAGGGGAGGGAAAGATCCCTGTGACTGCATGTATGGAACAGAGACAGGAAGACAAGTCCAGGCAGGGAAGGGTGGGGAGCTTGGACTAGAGTCGAGGCAGCCCCGGGCTCCCACCATTCCCTCCACTCCTCACCTGCTCCTTGGCTCTACTCAACTCCCTGTCGAGGGCCTGGGCCAGCTCCAGCAGCAGGGCGCAAGGCACAGCCGAATCCGTGGCCCCCACAAAGGGAGCCGACCCAGGTGGGAAGAGCTTGGAGTCGTAATGGCAGGCAAGGGTGAGGTGACGGGCAGCGCCTGGGTCCAGCGTGGCCACCACGTTGCCAAAGTCCAGTGGCCCCAGGGGTGTCGAGGCTGTGAAGGGGTCCAGTTCCACATGCCAGCCTGCGCTCAGGGTCTGCAGTGTAGCCTCCAGGAACTAGCAGCAGGAGAGAGGTGGGAGGGTGGGTAGGGACTGGGGAGGAGGTTGGGAGAAGGGCCATGTGACCTGAGCCATGCAGAGCAGTTGGGCTGACTCCTAATCCCCACTTTGGTTTAAGTCATTCCCTTGACATGCTTTTGCTTGAGGACCTACTGACTGCCAGGTGTGTTGTGACCCTGCCTCTCGATGCCAAGGCTAATTCCAGCTCACTCTTCGATAGCACTCACTGTGTGCCAAGCCCTTTTTAGGAACCCTGTAGGAATAGGGACTGTCGATGGCTCCATTTCATAGATGAGGAAACTGAGGCACAGAGAGGTTAAGAAACTAGTCCACAGTCACACTCCAAGTGGCTGAGGTAGGATCTGAACTCAGGGGGTAAGTCTTCAAATGACCGGACGCTTTCTGGGAGTGTGCCAGCCCTGGAGCCAATCTGAAATTCGGGTTGAAACCCTAGGTATACCATTTATTAGCTCTGGGATTTGGGCAAAATGCCTAACTGCTCCGGTCCTCAGTTGCCATCTGCATAGTGAGCATTACCTGGGTGCTCACCTCACAGAGCTGTTGCCTAGCACACAGTAAGCTTTTGGGGGGAGCACAGAGGGCAATACAGCCTAGTGGTTACCAACGTGGGACTCAAGATTCAGATTAGCTCCAGCTCTGCGTCTTATCTGCTTGGGGGATCTTGGGCAGAATGTCTATTTCCTATTCCCTGGCAGGCTGCGGGGTCAGGGGTTGGAAGGTGGGGCCCTTTACCTTTCTGACTTGGAGATTGCCGGGGCTGCCCGGGGTCCGCACAACCAGCAGGGGGCGCAGGTAAGTGTTCCAGAGACGGTGTGGGTCCAGTTGCCCCACCACCCTCCGCAGCCGAGCTTCGGGGAGGCTTCCGATCAACCGGCCCTTAGGAGTGGATGGGATAGGGAAGAGAAGAGCCGAGCGTGAGAGCAACCCCCATTCCGACCCCAACCTGGACGCCATCGCCCCTAAGAAACGCCGGTTCTTCTTCCTAATTCGAGACTCCAGCATCGGAGGTTCCCAGGATAAATCCTAGACTCCGGAAAAGTCCCTCGAAGCCCCTGAGGTCCAGCCCACCCCAATCCTGACGGGGGAATCAAGCCCGAGACAGAGAGGAAGGACTCTTCCAAATAGCTGACTTTCAGATTGGAACCCAGAACTCCCAAGTCTTACTACTCCAGACCCTTCCTCTTGGGGAGAACCACCTATTGCAGAATAAGCCCGAAGCCTCAGTTCTTTCGCAACGGGCATGCGCTCTAACGATGGAGCCCGCAGCACCTGCAGCTAGGGCCATACGACACGGCCACGTCAACCTGAGACCGCAGGGAAAGGGAGGCGGGGAATGAGGGTTCCCGCGGTGCCCGCGCCCCTGCCCGGCCTCACCCGCAACTCCCGGCCCCGCGGCAGCTCCTCAGTCTGGCGGAGCCAGCCGCTCCAGACGGTGTAGAACGCCGAGGCCACGGCCAGGGACAGCAGAAGCAGGGGCAAGAAGTGCGCCCGCGGGAGCAGGCGGCGTTTGGGCGGTGAGGGTGGCTCCAAAAGGCCACGTTCCCCGAGCCGTAGCCGGGACCGCCCGCGGCCCCCGGAAGGCATGGCAGCTTCGCCCAGAAACCGGTCCCTGACCGCGGATAGTTTAGGCCCAGCCAAAGCCCACCCCATGGAATCACCGGACCAATGAACAAGAAGAGCGGCTGCACCATCCCAGCCTCCCTCGATCAGTGAAGCCAATGGGGACTCTCGTTCTGAGAACACGCCTCCTTGTCTCCCTGGGGTTTTGGGGGTTGGTTCCCCCGAGGATTGCACAACCCCAAAAGGGAGCGCGAAAGGGGTAGGCTCCGCCTCAGCGGAGGAAGGGAAGCCAATGAGAAATGTTTGATCATGGAAACATTGGACCTAGGCGCAGCTCCACGCCCCTCCCGTATGAAGGCAAAGGATTGGTTACTCGGAGTCGGAAAGATCAATAGACACGTAATAGAACAGACCCTGAAGGAAAAGGGGCTGTTCCGTCCCTGAAGCGAGGAGCCGATTGGCTTCGCGGAGGCCGCGCCCCCGAAGTCAGGGCCGGCGGGCATTTGGAATGGGGTGTCCTTTCCCTCCTTCAACCTGTGCCCCTCTACAACGAAAGGATTTGAGTCGAATCCTTTTTCTTCGTCTCTCCATTGTCGTGAACATCTGCCCCGTGTGGTCCTGCAAGACCTCGAACTACTAAGCAACGCTTCTTCCTCACCTCCGCGCGGGGGCTGGCGCGGGTCGCTATGGCAACAGGCCACGCCCCCCGAAGGTTAGGAGGGCGCAGGCGCCGGCGGAAGTGAGCTGCAGGAAACGGAAGTCCCGCCTGTCGTTCGCTCTTCGGAAGCAGCCGCAACGCGGAGGAGAAGGCGCTGACTTGGGACCGCGGCTACTACTACCATGTGAGGCCAGGCTAGGCTTTGGCGGCGGGAGTGGGGTTGAGGGCGTAAATGTGGCCGCTTACCGGTGGCGGGCAGGCGCGGGACGAAGGCACAGGTTTTAGGGGTAAAGTACGCACCTTTCTCCTGACGAGTTTGAGGACGGGCATGGAGCCTTCGACGGGTCCTGAGTTCGAGAGAGAAGGCAGCTCTCTCCGTCAATGGGCTGGGATTTCTCAGATAATTGGTCTTACTGAAATGGGTTTTAAGAGGAAGCAAAGAACCTGGGAAAGGGGAGTGCGGAGTTTTAGAAAGAACGGCTTGAGGTGCGGGACTCATCCGGACAGTTTGAGCTGGAGGCGGTTGGCTTTTCACCTCATTTGAGAGTTTTTCGGCTCACGAGTCGCCGAAATGATTTTCCTGATTTATTTATTCAATCAGCAATTACTTATTGAGCAATCCCGTATGGGGGCACTGCTTTAGACACGTGGGGATACATCAGTGAATACCACCCCCGCCCCATAAGAGAAAAAAATCTCCCCTGCTGCAGCTTACGGGATGGGAAAAGGCAGGCAGTGAATACACTGATAATAAACATGTAAAGCATATGGCGTGTTAGGTGACCAGAGCCGAGAAGAGAAACTGGAGCAGGGTAAAAGCAACAGAGAGTGCCAGTTTTGAGAGGAGCAATTTAATAACCAGTGCAGGACACATTGAGAAGGCGACAGTTGAGCAAAGTCCTGAAGAGCCTGAGAACCACAAAGATACCTGGGGAGGGTAAAGACAGAGGGACAGCAAATGGAGAGGCCCCAGGTGAAAGTTTGCCTAATATCCTAAAGGACCGTGTAGGCCACTGGCTGGATCAGAGGGATGGGCAGATGCAGGGCATTGTAAAAACTTTGGATTTTACCTCTTACACGGAGATGGGAGCTGTGGGAGGGTTTCAAAGCATGAGAAGATATGACTTAGGGTTTTTTTTATTTTTTAAAGATTTTATTTATTTATTTGACAGAGAGAGATCACAAGTAGACAGAGAGGCAGACAGAGAGAGAGGAGGAAGCAGGCTCCCCACCGAGCAGGGAGCCCGATGCGGGCCTCCATCCCAGGACCCTGAGATCATGACCTGAGCCGAAGGCAGAGGCTTAAACCCACTGAGCCACCGAGGCACCCATGACTTAGGTTTTGATACAACTTTTCGGACTCCTCTGGAGAACAGACTGTCAGGGAGCATGGGTGGAGGCAGGGAGACAAGGCTCTTAGGAGAGAGGTGATGGAGGTTTAGGGCATGGTAAGAAAGGTGAGATTCTGGGTATATTTTAGAGACAGATGACAGGATTTGCTGCTCACAGATTGAATGTAGGATGTGAGAAGAGTCAAGTTGATATCAGAGTTTTTGCTCAAGGAACTGGAAGGCTGTGGATGGAGTAGGTTGGGGTGGTTGGGAGATCTGGAACTCAGGTGAGAACGTGTAAGGTTAGCAATGGCTGTTAAGCATCTGAGAGGTGATGCCAAACAAGAGGGACTGAGCAGGAGGGTGGGAGTGTTGGGGAAAGGTTGGGGAGACACCAAGTTCAAGGCGATGGGACCACACATGCTCCACCACTGGGCCCCCTCACCTACACCTTCCATGCTTGCCCACTCAGGAGCCTTCTCAACAAGCCCAAGAGTGAGATGACCCCAGAGGAGCTGCAGAAGCGGGAGGAGGAAGAGTTCAACACGGGTCCGCTCTCTGTGCTCACGCAGTCAGTCAAGAACAACACCCAGGTGCTCATCAACTGCCGCAACAACAAGAAGCTCCTGGGCCGCGTGAAGGCCTTCGACAGGTGAGCGCCTGGGTCCTGGCATGTGTTCTGTCCAAGCCCAGAGAGGTGGTCCCAGCTCCAGTGTGAGGAGCCTGAATGCAGTGTTTTCAGAGTCCTGGAGCATAAGTGCCTTCAGACCTTAAGGTGCGACGGTGTCTTGTGGTCCCTCCAGCTGTGCAGTACGGTAGTGCTGGGCATGTACTTAGGAGCCAGGCTTCCTGGATTCATGTCCCAGCTCTGCTTCTTAGCAGCCAGGCGACCTTCAGCAAGTAATTTTATCTCTTCCATACAGTGATGCTAATTCTGGTGGTTGCAGAGATTCAGTGACTTAATTCATGCGACCTGTAGTAAAGTCGTTAGAAGTACAGCATCTGGGGCACACAGGAAGCGCTTGATCACTTTTTGCAGTTATAACATAGAGTACCCATGCCCAGTACTTTTTTTAGGCTCCAGAGATACAGCAGTGACTAAAACAAAGATGGGTCCTGTACTCAGAGAACTTATGCCAAACTTAAGTAGGGAAGCCGAGAGCAAGCACATAAATAATTTGTCATAAGAAAAGTAAAGCTAGGGGCGCCTGGGTGACTCGGTCAGTGGGCATCTGCTTTCCGTTCGTGTCATGGTCCTGGGGTTCTGGGATTGAGCGCCGCATCAGGGTCTCTGCTCAGTGGGGAGTCTACTTCTCCCTCTCCCCCGACCCGATTCGTGCTTGCTCTTGCTCACTCTCTAGCTCAAATGAATGAATTAAGTCTTAAAAGAAAAGCCAAGTGAGCGTATGGAGTGCTGGGAAGGAGGTGCTGTCCTAGACTGTAATGCGAGAGGCCCCGTAGAAAGAGGCAATAACGGACAGACCTGATACAGTGAAGGAGCAAGCTAGGGTCCGAGTGTTTTGGCCAGATGGAACAGCAAGTGGTTTTTTCTCTCTGGGCCCCAGCGTCCTTGTCTGCAAAATGGGCATCATAAAAATGCCCCTTGTAGGATGGATGTGAGGATTAAGTATTTCTGTAGAAAGAGTACTCGGCTCAGTAGCTAACATGATAAATCAGCCTTCAGTTAGCATTTGGGAAGTAGGGTAGTGAAGTGTAAGTCTAGAATGTTTTTGCCACAAGCTGTTATGTGACCATGAATGAGTCTTTTCACTCTGAGCCTCAGTTTCTTCTCGAGGACAATGAGAATGAGAATGAGAATAGGAAGTGCCAAGCTCACAGAGGTAGATAGACCTTAATTTGAACATGGGCTCTGCCACTTCCAAAATGTCATCTCACTGCGCCTGGTGTCCTGCACTGGAAGCTGGAGGTGACCCTAGTGTTTACCTCCTCGGGGTGAGATGCAGGGAGGATTGCAGGTTCCGTGCTTGGAAGAGGGGCTGGGCACTTAGCAAGAGCACAGTGGGTGGTGGTTTATTTATATATATATGTGTGTGTGTGTGTGTACACAATTTTTTTTTAAGATTTATTTAATTTGCAGTCTAATGAAAATTTTCCATCCAGTCTGTTCCCAGTCTGCCCAGGTCACCCCACTGCCCCCCCGTCTCTGAATGTCTTCCAGGATTCTGGATTGTACAAGCAAGTGGGTGGTATCGATGCTTCTCCCCTTTCTTCCCCTCAAAAGAATCCCTTTCCTCGCATACTTGGCATTTGTCAAGTCCCTCCTGGACATCACTCCATAGCAAGGCACAGAGTTTCTCTGCTCTTCTTAACTGTTTTCTGTTTTTCTTGCCACTCGGTAACATTTCCTTCTATCCCTTCGCCTGGCTTTAATTTTTCTTCATAGCAGGTAACATAATCTGACAATGTGTCGGGTCTGTCTGTTGCCTTGCTTAGCATTCTTCTCTCCTCACTAGAATGCAGACCCCGTCAGGGCAGGTGTACCCTCTGTTGGCTTCAGCGCTGTATTCATGCCAAGTGCTTGTGGAGCGAGCTAATCCATCCCGTCCTCACATGTGTCTACCTGGCACCCTTAGGAGACAGGGACCACGCGGGACGGCAGTGGGGGCGTCGTGTACCATCAGAGGCCCCAGGGGCCTCTGGTTCTGCAAAGAGAAGCAGCTCCTCGGCTGCTGCCTTCAGATGTATTTGGAGTTCAGAAACACAAGCCAGACCCGTTTTGGTTACCTTTACCTTGGGCCAGGGCCCTGTCTGAGTCTTTACAAGAATGCCCTGTTGATTTATCCTCACGGCAGCCCTATGAGGGACGCACTGGGAATGGCTCCACTTTGGAGAGCAGGACATTGGGGCCCAGAGGGGTGAAGTTCTTTGCCCAAGCCTCAACCCGAGGACTGGCAGAGGTGGCGTGGGAGCCCCAGCTGTCCTGATCCCAGGCCTGCACCTTCTTCTACGGGTGCTGCTGGAAGGCTCCCCCCTCACTCCCTGTGCCTCCCCCCGCCCCAGGCACTGCAACATGGTGCTGGAGAATGTGAAGGAGATGTGGACCGAGGTCCCGAAGAGCGGCAAGGGCAAGAAGAAGTCCAAGCCAGTCAACAAGGACCGCTACATCTCCAAGATGTTCCTGCGTGGGGACTCGGTCATCGTGGTCCTGCGGAACCCGCTCATCGCCGGCAAGTAGGGGCCTCCTCCCTGCCATCAGAATTCCCGCCCTCATCCTGCGAAGACCTGCCCTTTGTAATGGGAATAATAAAGTCCTGTGTTTTTTTCTAGTGACATCTGTCTGTTCCCAGAGCCTGGCGAGCAGGGAAGACTTGGGGAAGGGAGGCAGCTAGGTGTGGGCTGGTTGCTGGGGTCAGGACCTCTCTGCCCCTCCTGGGCCTCGCTTTCCCCGTCTGTGAAGTGAATGGGTTGGAGACAGAGAGCTCCCTTTCCTCTCCTAGCTTCTCCTCATCACCGCATCTCTCTCTTCCCTCCCTCTGCCCCTCTCTCAGTAAGTTGAGGTCTAGCTCAGAACTTCTTGCAGTCTTTTTTTCCATTTTTTCAGTCAGGAAACAGTCCCGCAAGTGCCACCTCTGCCAGGTCTGTGTTGCAGTGCTGGGGACCTGGCAGCACCCAGGAGAGCTCCGACTGGCCCTCACTGAGAGGGAGAAGGAGGATCTAGTTAGAGCAGCCAGTACCCAAGTATTGGTAGTTATCGCGACTAACAGCTGCCGAGCTGATAGGGTGCCAGGCCTTAGCCTCTGTGCTGATCTGACTTCCACTCAGCCACCGTGAGCAGACACTGTTAATGATGACCTCCATTTCCTGAGGAGGGAACTGAGGTACAGAGAGGGGCGACCCAGAGAGGGGTGCACAGCCAGGAAGTGGTGATGGTGTAATTCAACCCCACCCTGCGCCAGAGTCTGGGGCTTAACCCTGAGCTCCACTGGCCTCAGATTACAACTTCATTACCCCTGGGAGGAATTCTCTGACCAATGTGGGGAGATAGAGGTGGGGAGGGGGGGCTCACTTATTGGGGGGGATAAGGAAGATCCTGGTCTTGCTCTGATGCGCACACTCTGTGCTCTCCCCCACCCGTGTCTCTGTATTCTGTCTCTGCCTGCATGTCTCGCTCTGTTCTCCAGATAAGACCAAACACCAGGTGGGTGTGGGAGTTTGCAGGCCTCAGATCAGGATAAAATGAGATGTCTGATACACTGACTTGTGGAAGGTGCATCCTGAGTTAGTCCGTGGGTCCATTAGTGACAGAGCGAGGGACCCTACCGGAAGAAAAGGCTTGACAGCTGTGAGGTTATAAAGGGGCATGTTTACTGAGTGGCCCACATCTAATGGGAACAGTCATCTGGTGGGTAGATACTAGAGCCATCCCATTTTACAGGTGAGCAGCTGAGGCCCAGAGAGGGTGAGTGACTGGCCCAGGGTCACTCAGGAAACGACGGAGCTAGGTTACCTGTAATGCGGGGGCAGTGGTGCTGCTGCAGGAGGTACTCCTCCCCCACTCCCCACCGTTGCAAGGATTCAGTTCTCGTGTAGGAGCTGGGACAGCACAGGCTCTGGAGTCCCAGTCCTGCCTTCAGATCCTTGTGCTGCAGGCTGGCAGCAGAGGTTCCAGCCTTGGGCACCCTGCTGGGCCTCAGGCTGAATTTCCTCACATCTTCACCCACCCCTGCCCCAATGGCTTCTAATCACCTCTTCCTTCATTGGGTGAAAGCGAGAGCAGAGATTGCAGGAAAAGCACGCATCGTGTACCAGGAAGTATCCTAAGAATAACTCACCACAATCTCAGACAACCATAGTATGTAGATACCATCTTTATACCCACTTTCCAGAAGTAGGAACCGAGGCTGGGAATTTTTCCCAAGTCACACAGCTAACAAGTAGCCAAACTAAGTTTGGACCTGGCTGGTTTCTGCAGTCTTACCCTTCCTACACTACCTTTTAGAGAAGCAGCCCTCAGAAAACGTGTGGCACACACACACAATTTTAATTGTATACACTGTAAGTAGTTAAGTACCGGGAGATCACGTGAACAATCACAATAGGGGTTTCTCTTAGCCATGGGGGACAGGGGCGGCATAGTGTCTGTGTTCTTGTGGCAACACATGGCTGAAGAGACTGCAAGGCTCCCACAGGCACGCAGCCCGCCTCTCGTTTCTCCTGATGGCCTGGCCAAGAAGATTCTCCCACCCACCTCCCATGCACAAAGATACAGCTGTATCTCGTGCTCGATTGACAAGGCCCCTGCCTTTGAGCGCCCGCCAAACCCATGCGGGGAGCCCAGCACGACCCCATGCTTGAAGGACTCTGTTCAGCTGCTGTGGGGACATCTGTCCAGGGGGCTGGGGACCTCAAGGAAAACAACACCCAGGTGCTAACTGAATCTAAGTGTAGATCTGAGTGGGGGATGGATTTAGAGTCTTATGTGTATACAGGTGGTCCAGATACAGGCTGTCAGCTTCTCCCCAGTTCTCCCAGTTCCCCAGGGACCACCCAGGAGTCAGGGGAGGCTCGTCCATCTGGCCCAGCCAGCAGTGGTCCTGCTTTCAGCTCTCGAGGCCTGCCGTGAGTGGCTCCTGTTTAGTCTACACACCAAATCCTCCTTTCGGGCCCCCCAGTGCTGCCCACATTTCTCTTTCCATCTCTCGCCTCTCCTGTGAGCTCCAGGGCCTTTTTCCCCAGCCTGACATGTCCAGAGGCCACTCCTGGCTCTCCCCACCCTGAACCCCACCTCCCTCTCTCCACCATCCCAAACCTAGGAGCCTTCCTTGACTTCTTGCTGCACTTCCCTCACGCGAAGCAGCGGCAAATCCTCAGTTCTACCTTTAAAATAGCGCCAGAGTCTGCCCACTTGACACCCCTCAGCAAGTGCCTCTCCTGCTCCCAATAATTTGTCCCCTCATATGCCAGGGTTGGTCCTGTCTGTTCCTCAGGCAGCACCAAGCTCTTCCCTGCAGAAAGGCCTTTGCAGATGCTGTTCCTTCTGCCTAGAATCTTCTTCCCAAAGCAATCTCCTTCACCTCTTGCAGGCATGGCTTAAGTGTCACCTCCTCTGAGATGCCCTCCTGGACCACCCCAGGCTCCCTTCTAATTTTTCATCATTAGCCATTCCACAGTGTGTGTCTAACTTGATGTTCTGTCTTTGCTGCCCACCCCCCCCCATTGTGACCTGCGAACTCTAGGAGAACAGGGACCTTGTCTTCTGTTTCCCATCTCCCACCGCACCCCAGTTTCTCTAGCGCCCTCCACGCTGGCCCTGATACACAGTAGGCGCTCAATAAATACAGGCGAACTCGAATGGACACAGAATCCCCACTGCCTAGCAATAACTTTCCAGCACCCGGCTGGCCTCATCCCCAGGCCCTGGCAGGGTCCCCAAGGACAGGGCGCGGTCAGGGGCGACCCGGCAGGGACCTGAGCTCGAGGGCAGGGTCCCGGAGGCGCGCTCCGGTGGCTGGTGCCGCTCCTCGCCGAGGCTGTGGCGCAGGCGGCGGCGGTGCCAGCAGCGGCGCATCTCCGACTGCACCTGCAAAGGCGTCGGCGCTTAGAACGTTCCCCGCGCTCCCGGCCGTTTCCTGTGCGGCCGCCAGAGGGCGCGGGCGGTGCGCCGGGGCTGTCCTACCTCCTTGTTGATGAAGCAGTACAGGACGCTGACCAGGAAGCCCTGCAGGAAGGAGGCGTGGGAGTTAAATCGAGAGTGGGGGCAGGATGGCAGACACCCCCTGAGTGACTGCAGACCCTTACTAGGTCCCAAACCCCCGCAGCTGCTGCCACCCCGATCCTAGACCGCTCCAGTGACCCTCTCCCTTGCCCCCCTTTGTCCTCCCAGGTTTGCTGAGCAATGGGGGGGTTAACAGGGGACCAGGCTGCCAAGATATGAGAACCGCTTCCCCACTTTCTGACCCACTTGGGCAAGCGCTCAACCCCTCTGTGCCTCAGTTTCTTCATCTGGAAAATAGGGTCATAATATAGTGGTGGTTGTGAGAATTGAGGTAGTAATAGGCAAGAAGCTGGCGTGCCTGGTACATACCATTAAACCTTTTTCTTAAGCTTGTTATAACATTATTAAATATATTACATATTAATAAATTAATTTTACTTAAGAATTATCTTTATATAAGTACACATTTTACATATAAACTTTATAAAACCTAATTACTAATAAGTTACTTGATAAAGTAATACAAATCAATTATTTATGTGAAGATCTAACAAATTGTGTTATTAATTTCCATGATCCTGTTAAAAATCTAACTCTGATCACATCCCTCTGCTCCCGTGGCCCCCGACTCACTGGGGAAAAAGCCGAGGTACTCACTTGGCCCAAGGTTCTGTGTGGGTACCTCACCTCTCTGTCCTTATCTCCCCTTGCTCCCTCTGGCCCCCACCGCCTCAGGCATGTTGGCCTTCTTCCATCAGGAAAGGTACTCTCTCCCCCATCAGGGATCTCGCACTTGACTTTTCTCTTCCTGGACCATTTCCCCCAAATATTTGCCTGACTGACTTGTTCCCCACCTCCGGGTCTCTGCTCCAATGTCTTCTCAGTGAGGCCCTCACCTGCCATCTATAACCCCATATTTTGTCTGCTCCTCTCTTTTCTTGCTTTCTCCCCCCCCCCCACTTCTAGGTACATCTCTCCACCTGACATTCTGTATATTTTATTTACAAAGCATGTTTAGCCTCTGTCTCTCCTGCTAGAGGGTAGGGACCGTTTGGTTCTTGGCCTCGAAGAGTGCTTGGTACGCAGTAAGGGCTCAATACATTTCTGCTGAATTTAATGAATGAACAGCCTTGTGAGGTGAGATTAGTATTGTTCCCACTTAGAGATGAGGAAACCGAGGCCCGACGAGGAAAAGCGGCATGGCGACTAGGGTCAGGCAGGCAAGTGCAGGGTTGGCCTTAAATTTTGGAGTGCCTCCTTACATTTTGCGAAGTGGCAGAGCCTGAACTTGGCCCTGGTCCTGTGGGGGCTGCAGAACCCTCCATCTGCACTAGGGGGCAGTGCTGCTGAGGCTCCCTGGTCTGTTCGCCTCCCCAGCTCTGACAGAGCTAGCTCAGTTTTGAGCAGAATGTAGAATGAACATGTGAACATGTTCACACCCCATTCAGCGGCTGCATCAGTGGACGACTGCGGGCCCCCTGGCCCTCTGGAGAGGAGGGCCCCAGGACGAAGGGTGTAGCCCCTGCACCCGCCTTAGCGCCTTAGCACCTGGAACGAGCTGAGGAAGATCTCAAAGCCGAGCTTGGTGAAGCGCAGGGCACCCCGGGCCTGTTCCTCTGTCACCGGAGCAAACACCACCTCGTGGACGCCCAGCAGGGGCACCAGCGTCAGCGTAGAGCGAGCCAGCCTGGGGGTAGAGGGTGGCAGTGGGCCTGCGGCCCCAGGTCCTCCACGTGGCACCCGCCCCTTTCCCTCCATCCTGGTCCCGCTCCCTCACCTCAGCCGGTAGTCCGGGCAACGCATCTGTCGTGTCCTCAGCTTGGACACGAGGATGCCAAGAATGCGAATGAAGATGAGAAAATTAATCTGCAGGGAGAGAGAGAGGCTGAGCCAGCCCCATCCTGTCCTGGAGGACAGAGGGTGGTGCCCCGTTTCCCAGGGTGGGAATTTCCAGAGAGTGGCCTGGAGGAGTCAGGGTCGGCCGTACCAAGATGGTTATGAGGATAGGGGTGCGTATGATCCACCAAATGGCCTTGACATCGTTCCGCTCCCAGCACCTGGGGGGAGGGGAGGAGAGCTAAGAGAAAAACCCCTGGACTCCCGGCATCACACACCCTTTCTCGCCAGCTCCGCCCACTTTCCTCAATGCCACACCCACATTCCTTTAAAGCCCCGCCTACTACCCAGGCCCCGCCTCTACCCTGACCCCTTCCCGGACAGAATCTTGCCTAGCTCCCCATTCCTTTAGATCTCACCCACCCCCTCCAAGCCCCTGCGTGCCCGTGCCCTCCGAACCCCCCCACGTTTCCTTCACAGCCCGCCCCCGTCCCTCAAAGCTCCGCCCACCTCCCAGGCCCCACCCCAGGCCCCAAGACTCACTGCGTGTTCTCGTACAGGTACCTGACGATCACCCAGGGAATGACGAAAAGCGCGGGGGCCCCTGCGCAGACCCGACCCCCGCCCCCCACCCCGCCGCAGCTGTCAGCGCGCGCACGGGCCCGGCCAGGCCCAAGACCCGCGGAAATTCCCCCGCCGCCGGGGTGGGGAGGCAGAAGCCCAGAGAGGGGAGGAGATCCCCTGAGGTAGACCAGCAGGGGAGTCGGGGAGTGGAGGGGCGCCGGACTGGGCAGGGGACAGGGTCGGGGCTCACCCCAGCCGAGAAGCAGGTAGCTGCGGAAGTGGCCCCCCTCGGAACCTCCCACAAGCACCAAGAGACTGTGTAGGTAGACACCCTCCACCAGCAGCCACGTGTAGTTGGCACCCACGCAGTACTGGGTCACGATCTGGGCCGTGCGGCAGGCAGCCAGGGCCTGGGGGGGGGGCGACAGGGGGAGTCAGGGCCTCCTAGGTGTCCCCAAGCCTTCTTCCTCCACCTGGTCGTCCTTCCACTATTCATTTTCCCCTCTGCATCACCAGAGGATGGTGCCTGGGATTGATTTCTCTCTTCTATTCTCTTCCCCTCTGTAAGCTATCCTGCTTTTACCTTTTTTACAATTGATATCTTCCATCTTGCTATCAGAGCTCCCCACAGACACACACACCCGGGCCCCCAAATATGGCCTCTCCCACCCCATCGCCTTCTAAAAATTGAACTCGACTACCTCACTATCAAAAAGTTTCTCCCAGCCCGTCACCCTTGTCCCTCCAGCACAGGGATTCCCCCACCCCATAGCATCTCGCTACCAGAAAGATTTTCTCACCTGGGCCCCCAGCCTCTAACCTCCCCCACCTTTGTCTCACAGTAACAAATTGGTATCTACCAAATCCCCTCCCCTACCAGTTAGTTTCTCCCATCCTGCCATCCTCACCTCCAGCAGGAGACTCTCTCATTGCTAGAAAAGTCCAGGGAGGGGTGAGATAATGAGAGCTAGGCAAGGAGAAAGTCCCATATAGGAGGTGATGGGATGGGTGATGGAGGAGGCTGAGTTGGGAGGGCCCCTCTCCAAATGTGTTTGGAGAGGTCAAGAGAGAGAAACTGTTGATGGTGTAGGAAGTAGTAAATGGGCTGGCAGCCTCTTGGCCCCACCAGAGGAGGCAGAATCCCAATTTGAGAAAGAGAGGGGGGCTGCTCACCGGGTTCCACAGGACAGGGGCCTGGTCCCCTGGGTAGGGGCCCGGTGGAGGTAGCAGACGGTCTCGGGTGAGGATGGCCGCCGCCCGCAGCATGAAAGATGTGAACAGGTTGATGTGGATGTAGTTGCGAGTGCAGCGTAGCCGCCTAGGGGATTTGGGACACAGTCTGGGGACCCCTGGAGACCCGTTCTCAGCCACACAGAGCCCCTTAAATCACTTCCCCACCCTTCCCACAGAATCCCCACTGGAGGCTTGTCACTGGTGGAGCCTGACCACCCCATCTTACTGGGCACACTGAGGCCCAGGCTCTGCCACTGTGACTCAAGTCTGGGGGTCCCACCTGAAGAAACTCAAGATGAGCAGGGCTAACAGCAGTGTGGCCAGGGACAGGGAATAGCCCACGGTGTACATGACCTGCAGCCGCTCCAAAATCAGCCGTTGATCCTAGGTCAGGGGCGGGGGGATGCAGGAGGGTAGGAGGACACAGGGACAGAGTTTAGTGCTTCCCCCCAGCACCAGAAAGGGACCCTGCTTATTGTTCCTGCCCAACATCCCAGTTTGCTCTTGGGGATCCAACTACCCTTGCTCAAGTGGGGCCTACTTTGCTCCTCAGTCCAGGGCTGAGCATGTGATCAACCAATCAGAGCATTCTATATAACCCCCTGCACATGCAGACGCACACATACATACACCGTGATTAGTGCAGGCTGGACGCATGACCCAAAGTATCGGTCCTGGGACATTACATCAGAGCTATTAAGGACAAAGTTCAGTCTCCCCACAGTCTTGCTTGGTTGGTGGGATGTGAGCCTGGTGCTAAATAATGAGGGCCAACTTTCCATCCACCGAAAAGATGAGATCATGACAGAGAAAAACAAAGTCATGGTGAGAGACAAAAAGATTCCCTATAACAGCATTTGAGCACCTAGATCCAGCTATGCCTGAAGCTGTTGCCTCATACTTTTCAATCACAGAAGCCAATACATTTCTCTTTCTTTCTCCACCCAGCAAGTTTAAGCTGGGTTTCTATCGCTTGGAACCTAGAATCTTGAGTAGTATAAGGGGTTTCAGACTCGGCGTGAGGCAGCTGCCTTTTCATCTCTCCATGCACATCCTGACCTGAATCGCTTGCTGCTTCTTACCTGAAAGGCCCCATTCTTTTCTGGGTTCTCACACTGCGAATGGTCTCTCCAAGGTCCCCACTGGCCATCACTGCCGCACTGGCGGAGGACAAAGCCTGCAGCCACTGTGGGGGAAACAAAAGAAGGGGTCAGAGGCACAGAGAATGAAACAGACAAAAAGTAAAGACAAAGGCGGAGATAGCCAAAATGATGTGCTGATAATAAACCCTTATGCGTATTAATTAAATTGATATTCAAAACATGCCTATAAAAATGATACCATCATCAACCCCATCTTACAGAAGAGGAAGCTGAGGCATAAAGAAGTTAAATAAGTTGCTCCAGGCCAAATAGCTAGTTAGGACAGGAAAACCAAGACGCCCAGAGAAAATAACCCTGTGGTCCTCAGAGAGATACAGAGACAGAGAAGGGGCATTAAGTGACAGAGCCGGGTCTGGTCAAGCAGGGGGAGACACCCAGCCGGACAAAGAGGAGCAGGAGATCAAGCGTAGGTGAACTCGGGGGAGTGGTGTCTAGGGAAGGCCAGGAGCTTATTTTGTCAGGGATGGGCCCGGGGTCCAGGGGGCACCTCACCATGACGGTGCCAGGGCAGGTACCAGGGGCAGGGCGCACGGGCAGTGTCGTTGGGGGCAGCGTAGTCCCAGCAGACGTACATATCGAAGGACGCGTTACAGGCATGGCCTGGGGTGGGCGTTGGGGCCAGAGTTCAGGTGGACGGACCGCACGTTGCGCAAGGCTTCTCCGCTGTTCCCAAGCAAGCTCTGCCCTGGCCCCGCCCACCTGGGGTGGTCCAGCCCCCGGCTCCGCCACAGCCCCTCCCACCAGGCCCCAGGCCCCGCCCCATTCGCCGTCCACTTCGGGCTCCACCCACCTGATGCTGCCCCGACGGAGACTCCGCCCATTTCGAGCTTCTGCCCTGGCTTCTCCCACTAATCCGAGTTGCGCCCCAGTTCCCCAGCCACTCAGGTCTAGGTCCTTCCCACTGAGGCCACACATCACCCAGGCCACTCCGATCCAGCCCCCCTCTACCCCAGACTTCCTCAGGCTCCGTCCGTCAGTCCTAGCCCCGCCTCAAGCACACCCCTCTCAGCCCTAGTCCTTCCCGTCCCCCCAGTCTCCGCCCCCCAGTCACACCTGCTGGGGGGTCCAAGGCTTCCAGCGTCTCTTGGCACTCTCTGCGGTACCGTTCCCAGCGCTGATACAGCTCCCCCGCCGTCTGCCCGACAGAGCCTGTCTACGGAAAGAGAGAAGAGAGGACCCCCCCCAACCCCGACCGATCCCCGCTCCCAGGCAGCACCGTTCGCGTGGGCTAGAAACACCCTACAAAGACTTAGAAACCTCTTCTAGGTCTCGAGTGGTGCCTAGACCAGGGGAGTTACTGTGGGGGGCCGAAAACCTTCAGGAAAATTAGAGGAAGGAGTGGCTGGAAATCACTAGGAGGATTTGAGGGAGAAAGAAGAGAGACTGGAAACAACTTGAATCTGGACAGGTGGGGCAGTCTTAAAACTCTCTCTGCGGCGGGGGAAGGCTTAAAACTGTCCCCAGACTTCCCTCCTAGGCTTGGACTCCTGTGGCTCCTCGGGTCCTCACCTCTGCCTTCCGAAGCAGCGGCTTCCACCACAAGAGCAGCACTAGCAGCCGCCAAGGCGGACAGTTCAGCATCGTGAGGGAGGCGGGGCATGGGGGGCGAAGAGTCTGGTCTAGTAGGGGCAGCCCGGCCTGGAGGGTCAGGGGACAGAGTTAGGAGCCTCTGCCCTCCTCCTCCAGCCCCGGCGCCACCGCTCCGCGATTCAAACAGGCGGACTAGGAGGCAGTGGCCCCCTTCCGCCCCCACGAGTGATGAATTGAGGGGTGGGGGGAGAGTGGGAGAGGCCAAGACCTAGCATGTGATTCCCAGGCCCGCCCCAACTGTTGCTGAGGCAGCCGCGGGGGAAGGGGGTGTTTGCTGAGGGCGCGGTTGCCCTAGAGCTGCTCCGGGCGGAAGCGCTAATGTCATCCGGAGTCTAGACCTAGAGATTCTGGGGAATCTGAGGACTGCCCTGGAGAGGAGGGCATAGTAAGCGTCGGGCGTGGAGCTTGGAAGGACCTGTAGCGGTCCGACTCTCCGAGCCCAGAGGGTTTTCCAATGGCAAATAGGATCCCGACCTTGTAAAACTTGCCTGCTGTAGATGAAGCCCAGAGTCAATGGAACAACCCTCTCCCTAGGGACCAGAGAGGAGTCAGACCCTGGGCTTAGGTTTGCAGGGGCCCAGATGCCTGAAAATCGGTCTAACCCCAATCCCTCCCCCCCACAGCACCATGTGGAGAAAGGGGGAAGCAGGGAAGATCTCAGATGGAGGCCCAGAAATGGATGGAACAGAAATATAGAGACTGAGAGACATCCAGACTGAGCAGAATGAGACACACAGCAAGAGATCAGAGAGCAAAAGACAGATAAAAATATGGGCTAGGAGACAAAGAGGGGGGTAGAGACATGGAGAGAGACACAGAGAATGGGGCAAGGAGAGAAAAAGGTACAGAAACAGAGCCATCCAGAGGCTAAACAGGGATCGGGAGACATGGAGACAGAGATACGGAGAGACGGGCGGACAGGAGAACAGAGAGCGTGGGCACAGAGAGACAAAGAGACAGACAAAGGCATGGGCTAAGAAACAGAGAAAGAGGGAGCCCAGAGGCTTCAGAGGGACATGGGGGAGGGGGAATGGGCTGGGATCGGGAAAGCCCTCACCTGTCCCCAGATCTGCTCTTGATCACTCACTCCGGCCGCTGCTGCCGCCGCCTCCGCTGCTGCCTCCGCCGCCTCGCCTGGGCTCTGGAAGAGGTGACAGCCTGGGGTGGTGGGAGAGGGCGGGGCCAGGGAGCCGGAGGGGGAGCTCTGGGGCAGAGACCCGGAGGAGGGGGGGCAGTGGCGCGCGAAGAGAGTCACTCAGGGTCACGTGGAAAAGCAGTCACGGAGCCAGGGTCACAGTCTCTCACACTGTCCCCCCATCCCACCCAGCCATGGCACACAGCCGCAGCCCCACTCAGAGAGCCGCGGTCTCCCCCCCAGGCTGACAGCCATCCACAGTGACAGCCGGGCGCCCGGACTGCCGGCGCCTCTGCTCACAGAGCCACACAATCGCGGCTTCCCACAGTTCTCGGGACACCGTGTCAGTCGCACAGTCACTGGCTCTCGTCGCCCCACTGGCCTGCGGTCCCCACTGGGTCCGCGGGGCCGCTCAGCACAGGCTTGGGCACGGCGGAGAGGCTGGACGGATGACCGTCGGTGACATACGGACATACGCACAGCGATGCGCCGCGCGCTGTCCCTCTGTCCCTGGAGCAGTCCTGTAATCCCTGACCTGCCCCCGCCTGCGGGCCCCACCCAAGGTCACACAACCAGACCCATCAACACTCCCGCAGTTCCCACGGTCACCAGAGTCCACAGTCACACCCCGACAGCACACCTTCCCCAGCCGCCAATAAGGCCCACGCTCTCAGGGTGTCTCGTCGTCACGCCGCCACCCTCACACGGTCACACCCAGTGCCACGGTGGTAGGGACACACGACTCTGCTCCCCGTCCTCACCTGCACTCACGAGTCCCAGAGACGCACACACCCCATGCCACTGTGCCACCCTCACAGCGCCCGGCACAGCCCCACGGACGCGCACGGGATCGCACCGCCATCACGCCCGAGCCCATAGCCACACAGGGTCTCACGGTCACAGAGGCCGCCGAATCACACACCTTCCCCCAGTCTCCACTTCCAGTCTCTTCCTTCGTTCTAAAATATGGGGAACGGGGAGCGGGGAAGCCTTGGAAACTCGATGTTCTCACCCCCCAGTAACACAAACCACCAATGCACGCTCATTAGTCACACTTGTAACACTCAGGAGCACACACTCCCCCGGGACCTAGCGGATAAATGGGGCAGAGGTGAATGTGCCCAGTTTGCAGAAGAGAAACTGAGGCCCCGAGGCGCCAGCAGGGGCGGGGAGTAGGGGGGATGCAAGATCTAGCACCAGGAGCGGGAAGGAGACGAGTCTGGGAGAGGGAGGTGGTCAGAGGGGTGGTCCTGGCTCCCCGGCCTCCAGCTGGTCTCCCTGCTCTCTGCCCCACATTCCTGACGTCCTCTGGGTCCTGGGAAAGGCTCCGTTCATGGAGTGGAGAGGGAGAGGGGTCTGAGATAGCCGAGCACCTCCGGGGAGAGGCCGGGCTTGGGAGGGAGTCTCTCCTTGGCCCCAAGAGAGCCTGGGGGCGCCACTTGACTAGGGCTGGGAAGGTGGGGGGAGGCTGGGAAGGGGGGGGAGAGGCTGGGGAAGGGGGGAGCAGTGGAGAGTAATTGAGGTGGTGAGAGAGACAGGAAGAGAAACCAAGGGCCCAGAGAGACCAGAGATAGACAGGAAGAGACAGAGACAGAGACGAGAGAGACCAAGAGAGACAGACAGAG
Source organism: Ailurus styani (assembly GCA_002007465.1). NCBI lineage: Eukaryota > Metazoa > Chordata > Mammalia > Carnivora > Ailuridae > Ailurus > Ailurus styani. The sequence continues at coordinate 2,292,263 of LNAC01000268.1, read as the reverse complement.
AGGAAGAGATTGAAAGAGACAGAGGGCATAGAAGTACACACACACACACACACACACACACACACACACACACAGATCGAAAGAGACAGAGAAAGATACACAGAGAGACAGAGAAAGACAGAGAGACAGGGCGAGAGACAGAGACAATGAGAGAGACAGAGATACGGGGGAGGGGCACAGGAACAGAGCGCAGGCCACACTGAGAGGAAGACAGGGAGGGTGGAGGGAGAGGGAGCCTGAAGGATGGGGCCTGAGAGGTGAGCGAGCCAGGACTCCGCTGGGGCTCAGAGGTCCTCACCCGCAGCCCTGCGGGGGACCCCCCTCAGGCAGAAGCATGGGGTGCACAGGAGGGGTGGTGCCTGGGTCCCTGACTGGTCCTCTGCAGTCTCCCAGGGTCTGGGGAGGGGCAGCAGAGACACACACACACACATACACACACACACGGACACACGGACACACGGACACACGGACACAGCCCTCCCTGAATATCGACACCTCTGTTCTCCGGGTCTCTCTCTCTCCCATCTTTAACCTTTCTCCTTTCTCTCCCCTTGTCCCATCTCCTGTCGGTGCTCAGGGTCTCTCAGCTTCTCTCTCTCCACTGCCTCAGGTCCTGGGTCTTTGCAGGGTGCTGTTGTCGCCCCCCCCCCAGCCAGGAGCAGGCAGTGCCCCCCAAGGGAAGGAGCTGGAAGGCCTGCGCCTGCCCCGCCGCCGGGGCTGTGGCCAAGCAGAGCCTGTGGGGAGCAGGCAGGGGCCCCCCGGAGTGCCAGCAGATGGTACGGGAGAAATGAGGCAGAGAGAGATGGGGAGAGGGGGCACCCCATGGGGACCAAGGCCAGAAATGGGAGGCTGAGGTGGCCCCCCTGAGATTCAGGACTGCAGATAGATGAGGCCTGAAAGACAGAGACCCACAGAGACACGCACTGTGCGCACACACAGATAGGATCCAGGAACCCAGAGACAGAAAAGAGACTGAGATCCAGAGACAGGGACCTCAAGAGACAAACACAAATGTGGGATCCAAGCGAGAGACAGAGACAAAGACCCAAAGACAGACTGAGACGTAGAGACATGAAACCCAGAGAGAGACAGAGACATGGGGAAGCATAGAGCTGGGAGACAGGAAAGAACAGAGACAGAGACCCACAGAGATGACCCAGCGGAGAGACAGAGACCCCCAGACAGGTATCCAGAGAGAGTCAGAACCAGGGATGAAGAGATGGTCCAGAGAGAGGTCTGGAATGCAGACAGGTGGGACGGGGGTGAACTCTCCCAAAGACACAGTCAGGGACGAAGCAGAGAGGCCCAGCACCCCTTGCCCTCTTCCGGAAGGGGGTGCTCCCCCCACGCCCTGCCTCTTGTTTCCATAGCGACCTCCCCAGATCCTGAGGGCAAATATTGTCCTGGCTGGAAGCAGCGGGGCTGTGTTGACACAATCTCCTGCTGTTGAAGTGGGGGCTCCAGGGGCCCAAGAGGCCAGGCGGGAGAGCAGGGGGGCTCTCAGCCAGGGGGCCCCACAGACAGCTCCCACCCCTCCCCCGCAAAGCAAGGTGTAAACCTCCCCACCCTGGGAAAAGAGGCGGAGAGATTCGGCCTTGGCTGCCCCCTGGTGGTGGTGCTGCGAAGCTCCTTTCCTAGCGGCAAGAAGAGCAGGCTGGTCTGGGCATTTGCGGGCGGGTTTCTAGAATCTTCCCCCAGCCCCTGCTCCGGCCCAGGGCCCCTCTCTCCCCAGTCACACCCCGTTCTTTTCCCATCTGCCACACCCCATCCCACAGGACAGCTAGGCAGCCAGAGTGGTGATGCTAAAGCACAAACTGCCCCAGTCCCTCTCCAGCTTAGAACCTGCCATGGCTCCCCAGTACCCTCAGGAGGAAGATCAAGCTCCCCTCCATGGCCTCCAAGGCCCTTGCTGCACTCCTCAGCCTTTCTCTCCAAGATGTCCCTGCTCTTCAGACTCCTCGATCTTTTTTCCAGCAGTATTCTCTGCCTCAAGTGCCTCCACCCAATTTTTGTTTTGTTTCCCAAGCCCACCTCAGAGGTAGCACACTCACTCATTCATCCATTCAGCCAATAAGTACTTCCTCTCCCAGACTCTGAGCTCTGCAAGGGCAGGATCCTGGCTCTTTCAGTGGCTTGTGGGGCCCCAGTATGGCCCAGAGCAGGGTTTTATTCATTTTACTGGGTACTTGTTATATGTCAGGCCCTGGCCTTGGCCATGCTGGGGGCTCCCAGGGGCCCGGCCCTCCTGCCTAGCCCAGTCATAGACCCAAACAGGAAGACAGACTAACAGAAGGAGAGGGAGAAAGAGAAACACAAAGAAAGAAGAAAGAATCAGAAAGACGGGGTGTGTGGGGTGGGGAGCAAAGCTGTTGGAAAAACAGAATGTAAGATCAGAAGTAGGAGTAGCAGAGAAGGGAGGTCACTTGCTCAAGAGGACATAGCTCATAAGTGGGGGATCAAGGACCCATTTCCAGAGACATCACAGGAGACAGAGAGGAGAGAAAAGTGGCCCAGAGAAGGAAACCTAGGGGTAGAGAGAAAATCCGAAGCCAGACCTGGGAGTCCTGCCCTCTCCGCCCAGGCAGAGCCGCCTCCTCCCCATTCCCATCTTCCAGGCTTTTGACATCTCCCTGCGAAAGCACTTGTAATAAAACTCGCTCCATTAGCTGTACCCAAAAGCCACTGTGCTGAGCACTTGACAAGCCCAAGCTCACTGAACCTGCTCTTCTCCCCTGGGAAATGGGTGCTGGAATGGCTCCCATTTTGCAGAGAAGCAAAAGCTATCTGGGCCAAGGTCACTGAGCTTACATGGATCCTGACCCCTCGAGGGCAAGGATGGACTCATCTTTGTATGTCTCTCCCGACCCCCTAAATACACACACACACACACACACACAAGCACACAACTCACCTGGCTGAGCTCCTCTGCCTGTGGTTCCACACCCCTCCCCCAACACACGGAGCTTGTAGGATCTGAACTCTGGGCTCCCACTGGTATCCCGTCTGGGGCCAAGCCAGTAACAACCCTTAGCACACTGTAGCCCATGCAGAGTTCTGAGATCATAGAGGTAGAGGGTGGGAGAAGTGGGTGTTTGGGAGGCAGGATATCTGGTTCTTGTCTTGTTTCTGTCAATAACACAACCAGCTATGACCATAGAAGGATAATGGCCCACATCTACTTTGGCTATCACTTTGAACTCATTATTGACCTTGGTGCCTTTAAAAGCAGTAGGTGGGGCGCCTGGGTGGCTCAGTGGGTTAAAGCCCCTGCCTTCGGCTCAGGTCATGATCTCAGGGTCCTGGGATCGAGGCCCGCATCGGGCTCTCTGCTCAGTGGGGAGCCTGCTCCCCCCCCCCGCCTGTCTCTCTGCCTACTTGTGATCTGTCAAATAAATAAATTAAATCTTTAATAAATAAATAAATAAAAGCAGTAGTGTTCCCTGAGAAAAGGAGTAGTGTTCCCTGCTATCATTTACGGGTGCCTACGTGTGCCAGGCACTGTACTCATATGTGATTTACATCTGTGCCCTCAGTGGGGCTCATGGAGGATACAGGAACAAACTGCAAACATCTCCCCACATCTTTGAGGTCCTACAGGATCTGGTGGGTCCGTCACCTCCCCAACCCCATCTATCTCCTGCTTTCCTCTCCCTCTACAGCCCCAGCTTCATTAGGCTTCTTGTTGCCCCAAGAATATGCCACACTCATATCTACCTCAGGATCTTTGCACCTACTGATTTCTCTGGCTGGAAAGCTACCCCCCCCAACTTCATGCATGATTGCTTCCTTGTCATTCACATCTCAGCTCAAATGTCACCTCCTCAGAAAGACCTTCCCTGACCCCACTCTCCCTAAATTAGCCTCACCCTCCTGTCCTTGATCATAACACTCTTTCTAGTCTCTGGAATATCAGGTTCTGAAATTATCTTACCAGCTCCGTGTGTGTTTCTTCATCTGTAAAAATTAGGGCTCGTGCTGAAGATAACTTGAGTGTTTGGCATGTAGTAAATGCTCAATAAATGTTAGCTATTATTACTTAATTGCTTACCTTTTCTGTCACCCTGCAAGATCGATGAGAGGAAATTCTGGCATTGACTTGGTTACTAATGAAACGCCAGCACCTAGAACAGAGCTTGACACACCATAGATGCTCAGTAAACATTTTTGTCTCCCCCCTTTTTAATCAGTAAACATTTATTTTAAAGCTTTTACTTATTTATTTGACAGCACGAAAGCACAAGCAGGGGGAGCGGCAGAAGGAGAAGTAGGCTCCCCGCTGAGCAGGGAGCCCCATTGGGCGCTCGATCCCAGGACTCCGGGATCATGACCTGAGCCAAAGGCAGCTGCTTAACCAATTGAGCCACCGCAGGCGCCCCAAATCAGTACACATTTTTGAATGAATGAGAGAGGTAGGCACGATATGACCGCCCAGGTTTCAGATGTGGAAACTGAGGCTCAGGGTCACAACCAGAAACGGATGGAGTCAGGATTTCAACTCAGGTCCATCCTTTCCAAAGCCCCTGGCTTTCACGGTCTGCCTGTGTGTCCTGTAAATCTCTTTCCGCTTTGGAGCTCTCTTCTCTTTCCTACGCAACACGGTCTGGTTAAGACTAGGTGCTGACCCTCAGCGGGGGCATTAGGGGAAGGTGGTCCACTCTTCTTTAAATCCATTGTCAGGTTTTCTCCCCTCCCCACCTCCCCCAACATCAGAGCCAGCTCCGGCCGACACCGCCAGCCTTCCCAGCGTCCCAGCAGGGCCTATGTCAAAACCCGGACTGGATCATGAAGTTGTGGGAGACGGGGGCTGTCGGAGAGGAACCAAGGGACCGTCGATAAGAAAGAGGAAGGAAAGAGGAAGGAAAGGTTGGGGAGAGATGTCAGACCGGGGGGAGGGCCCTAAACCCGGGGGCGGAGCTAATCCTAAAGGCTGGCAGGGTCAAGGGCTCTAGGCGAAGTACCATAACCCTCGGATACCTTGCGGGCGGTGCCAAAGGCTCTGCCGACAGGAATCGAACTTTAGCTCCCGCAGGATTCTGGAGGCGGGGCTAAGAGCCGGGGGGCGGGACTACATCGAATAAACAAGGACTCTAAGAATCAGAGTTCGAGCGCAGAGCCAGCGGATATCTAGGCAGATCTGAGGCTCTAGGGTCTGGGCTTGGTCCTGCAGAGGAGACTTTTGGGAAATTCAGTAAAAGATTAAGGAGAAGGTTTGGGGGTTATGGAGGGTCTTCCTCCACCCTCTCTTCCTCTCAGAGCCGGGGGCTACGCTTCAGGCTGAAGAGCAGGGAAGGCCCTGCCCCTTCCAATCCTTCTGCATCCCTATTGGCTGAGGGGCCTGCGCGACAGGCTCTCATTGGTCCTGAACTGGCGAGGAGGGGGTCTAGGGAGAATAGGCGCCGGTAGTGGGCGGGACCAGACGGTACCTAGGGGGATCTAGGTTCAACCAATCCCGGTTCAAGGATTGTGTTGGGGGGCCTGGCAGGGGGTGTCCCGGCCCCCCTTTCTCGGCATCCTGGGGGATGACCCCGGTGCCAGGCCCGGCGCCGGCCGCCTGATGCCGGGCGGGCCGAGCCAGGGATGCTGGAACGAAGGGCGTTGCTATGGCAACGGGAGGCAGGGCCTGGAGGGGGGGACCGGGCCCAGGCTGGGGCCGCGGGGGCCGGCGGTGGCTGTGGCGGGGCGATGGCGGAGCGCGGCCCGGCCTTCTGCGGCCTCTACGACACGTCCTCGCTGCTTCAATACTGCAACGGTGAGACCCCTCCTCAGTTCCGACCCTGGCTCCGCCCAGGGCTGGACCCATTTCCTCCTGCCCCAACCTCCTCCTTCCAAGTCCGCATCCTCGCCCCTTGCTGAAGATCTTCCTATAGCCCCCCTCCCAAGAGGACCCTGACCCCAGAGCAAGGTCCCTGATCCTCAAAGCCCCGATCCCAGTCCCCCACCTGCCTCGACCCTCCCCTTCTCCCGAGGTGGCTGGATGAAGAGGAGGGGGCAGAACCTTCAGGAGCTTGGGGTCAGAGGGGGCAAGCCTGAAGGTCTGGAACGCTGCCCTTTCCCCCCTCAGTCCTCTGGGAGCCCCCCCCTACCTGGCAGAGGGACTGATAGATTAGGGGGAGTTGGGATTTGGTGTTGGTTTGTGGGCTGGGTGTGGGAGCAGGTAGGATGCAGAGGATTTAGCCTCCACTGTACCCCCAAATTCTCAGGCCCTACCACTCCTACCCATTAGGACTCACCCCTTCTTCCTAGATACCCCTTCCTTCCACCTGACGGGCCACTGTGAGTGTCAGGCCTAGATGAGGGGAGCAGGAGGTGGAGGGGAGGTGGAAGGGAGGCGAAAAGGAGAAGCCAGGGCTGGTCTCTGGGCAAAAGGGCTGAGCGTGGGAGGATGCTCAGGTGGGAGCCAAAGACTTGAGTTAAGGGGAGGAGATGCTGGGGGGACAGATCCAAGGCCTCAGGATGCAGCTGGCCTCTCTGCGTGGGAGCTTGAAGGACCAAGGTGAAAGCATCTCCGTTTCACTCAGGGGGCCCTGAGAAGGGACTATCTTCCAGTTTGGAGGCTCACTCCCCTGGTCACACTGGAGTTGGCAGAGGACCAGATGCTTATTTTAGCCTCCTCTGCCCCTTTAAGAGGCGGGATGCCTAAGCCCAGGTCCAAACCTGTTCTGCTGCTGCAAGGCTGTGTGTTCAGGCACAAGTAACTTCATCTCTCTGGGCCTCAATCCTCCTCCTCCTCCCCTCCTCCTCCAGTGGAGGTAATACCACCATCACTAGGGTTGCCTGGAGCAGTAGGTATCATAATAATAGTTAATTATATTCCGGATTTACTGAGCACTGTACCAGGAGCCAGGAAACAGTCCTAAGTGCACAGTGCTAAGTGTTTCGCATGAAGAGTCTTGTCACACGTAAGCTCCCTATACTGCTATAAGGGGCCTCTCTCTCTCTCCCCTTCCCTTTTTGGGGTGTGTGTGTAGTATTAGTAGTGATAGGTAAGAGGGGGTCTGGCACGACGAGGTCATGGGGCCCTCCTGCCCCTTCACCTAGTGACCGGATGAGTCTCCCACACTCCCCCAGCCTCCGTTCTTAGTTTCCTCTTTGGAAAACGTGGTCCCAGCAGGACCCTGAGAGTCCCTTCCCTTAGAGTTCTAAGTCCTGACAGCTCCCTTCCTCCGACTTCGGGAGGCCCCCCCCTTCCTCTGCAGGTCCAAGCACCGGACCGAAGAGGCGCTGGTGGGGGGCAGGGCGGGCGAGGCCAGGCTGGCGATTGGGCCGCC
>LNAC01000268.1:2254764-2275264 GCA_002007465.1 Ailurus styani | reverse complement strand
AGAGAGAGAGGGGGAAGCAGGCTCCCCGCTGAGCAGGGAGCCCGATGCGGGTTTCGATCCCAGGACCCTGAGATCATGACCTGAGCCGAAAGCAGAGGCATTAACCCACTGAGCCACCCAGGCACCCCAAAATTAACCTGTTTAACCAAAGCTCTAAACACCCAACATTTTATCAACTCGATTGTTGAATTCCATGTACATAAAAGTTATTCCTTATAAAAGTACGGATTAGATGGTCTCAGGATTCCTGAGCACATGGTGACTGCAGAGAAAAAGCTGAGGCTAAAGGAGTTGAATTTCTTAGGGACGGGTCGTTTCAAAAGGAAAGTTCTAGAAATCCTTTAAAGTGTGTATCTGGCTGCCGGACAGGGAGTATATTTGAATGTGTTTCATATAACGTGGGGCAGGAGCTTCGAAAATTTTAAAACAGGCCTGCATGGGAAATGCCCCTGGGGGCCAAGTGTTCAGGGGATGGACCCTGACCCACCTTCTCTGCCCCCCTCCCCTCCTCTCTCCTCTTTCTAGAACGGGGGCAACCTGCTTTGTGCAGTGGACGAATCCAACGATCACATGCTGTCCGTGTGGGACTGGGCCAAGGAGGCCAAGTTGGTGGATGCCAAGGTGGGGTGACTGTCCTCATCCTCTCTCCTTGGGGTGCCTCTGTGGGACTGGCTGGAGCTCAGTGGTTAGGAGACACTCACGTCTAAGTTTAAGCTTTACTATTGGGTGGCTGTGTGACTTCGGGCAAGAGGCTTGCCTCTCTGAGCCGTGATTACCTAATCTGTAAAATGGGGATAATGGTAGCATCTTCCTAGTAGGGCCTTGGCTTTGATGTTGGGATGTAGAGGTGCTGGATCAGGTCCAACAGAAAGGTCGGTACGAAGCAGCTACTGACTGTAGCCTTGCAATGTCCGAAACATTGACTGCCTCTCTGTGTGGGCCTGACTTCTAGATTGATAATCTGTGGCGTGGTAGAGGGGACAGCTACTTGCCTCAAGGTCACGTGCCTGTTTTGGGCAAGGGGCAGAAGACCTGGGTTCTGGATGGGGCCCACAGTTTGGGGACAGAGACTCAGTGTTTGAGAAGCCAGGCTCTGGAGTCAGACCTGTATGAGTTGATTTTGGGTTTGACCCTTCCCTAGCTGTGTGGCCTAAGGCGGGGACTTCCGCTCTTTGAGCCTTACATCTTCATTGGTGATGGAGAGCACTAATGAGCCTCAGCTCACAGGGTGCTGTGAGGATTACCGGAGTTAATGGATGAGCTGCTTAGCACAGTACTTGATTCAGAGTTGGGGCGCTCCAGGGTCTGCTGTAACGTTGATGAAAATGCCAGTAATGCTTGCCTGGCTGGCCCTGTCTCCTATACTTTAGTTTGCCTGTATAGTAAAGACAATCAGGCAATCAGGGTGTGCAGTGCACAACCCGCACAACTGTATAGGGCAGTCCTATGTGGGGTGGCCCCGGTGGCTTTGAGGTCCTCATTCAATCTTCCTCACTCCCCAAAGTGCTCCAATGAGGCCGTGCTGGTGGCCACCTTCCATCCCACAGACCCCACCCTGCTCATCACCTGTGGGAAATCCCACATCTACTTTTGGAGTCTGGAGGGGGGCAGCCTGAGCAAGCGGCAGGGGCTCTTTGAGGTGAGTGCCAGGGGTGCGGGGACAGGCTGGCCCTGAAGGAGGCAGGCAAACACAGCCAGGTGGACATCAAAACAGAGGGCCCCAGAGGGTTCCAGAGGGTTCTAGAGGGTTCCAGAGGGTGCCAGAGGGTTCTAGAGGCTGGAGATAATGGGAATGCCAAAGTGATTCCTTCCGGAGCCTCGGTTTCTTTATCCATACTGTAAGGATAATCCTTAATTCTCAAGTTGTGAGGCTTCAATGAGGTGAATAGTATACCAGCGCCTAGCAGATGGTAAATGCTCAGTAAGCAGTACTGTGCTTGCCAAGAATATGGAAAAACACCGAGGTCAGAGGCCAACTGACCAGAAGAGATGCGGACCCAGACAGAGACACACTGAGCAGGAAGCGGAGGGCCTGGGAGAGAAGATGCAGGGGCACCTCTGACAGGGCTCGCCTGCCTTTGGTGAGACCTGGGGTTTCTCCCCAAAAAGGGAGGCCTGAGAACACCGGGTACAGATAACAGATATTGAGGAAAGGATGGGGCAAGGCAGAGAGAAGGACATAGAGACAAAGGATGGGGAAGGAGGGGGAAGAGAGAGGGGCAGGGGCGGGGCAGGGGAGCCAAGGATGGAGAGGGGGAAAGCTGGGGACAGAAAGAGGGGGAAACCGGGGATGGGGAGGGGGGACCCAGGAATAGAGGACAGGGGAGAGACAGGGATGGAGAGGGAGAGTCGCGGGCAGAGAGAGGACAGAAGAAAAGTCAGAGAGGAGGCAGGAAGTGGGTCCGGGGGTGGGCAGGGGAGACAATGGGGTCAGAAGCTCTCGGCTACAGAGTGATCCATGGAGGCCGGTTGGAGATGGCATGCTCCACGCTGGGCCTCACACCCAAAAGCATGGAAAGGATCCCCTGGACCATGGTCCTGGATGGGGCTGAGCTCAGGAAGGCTCTCTGCTTCAGCAGCCTTCTGACACCTTCCCCTTCTCCACCCTAGAAACACGAGAAACCGAAGTATGTGCTGTGTGTGACCTTTTTGGAGGGTGGCGATGTGGTCACCGGGGACTCTGGGGGGAACCTCTATGTCTGGGGCAAAGGTCAGTGTCACCCCATATGTTTGATCCTCCACCCAGTCCTCCCTAACCCCTTTTGGCTGAGCCTTCCTCTGCCTCAGCTTGTGTGGAACGTCTGATAAAATAGGCTGAATCCTTACTTGTTTAATTCCCATCCCACCCCCCATCAAGGCTCAGCTTCGTATCCCCATCTCCATGAAATCTCTTACTCCCTACCCTTGACCCCTGCAGATCCCTTGCAAATCTCGGGATCAAGTTTGAATGATAAACAAATGAGCTGGTTAACCCTTGTGTGGGTGGATGGATGGATGGATGGATGGAGGGATGGGTGGATGGATGGGCGAATGGGTGGATGGAGGGGTGGAGGGGTGGATGGATGGATGGATGGAGGGGTGGAGGGGTGGATGGATGGGTGGTTTATCCCAGAGCAGTTAATGAAGAATAAGGGAATAAGTGAAGGGGTTGTCCTACTCAGTGAATTTAAGGTTGAGTGAGTGAATGCACTGTCCTCCTTGATGGTGAATGGTTAGGTGAATGAACAAGTGAACAAATGAGTGGTTGTCCCAACCGATGGATTGGTGCGTTGTCCCAGCAAAGGCTTATGGGGTGAATAAAAGCATGCCCCAGCCTTTGCATGAATTGTGAACAAAGAAATGAATGGCTTGTCCCAGCCGATGGGTGGCATGAACCAGTCAGTGAGTTTTTTGGCGTGGGTACGTTTGCTTTCATATGCACGAGGCTCCTTATTCAAGGCTGCACTGAATATTCCCATTTCACAGATGAAAAACCGTAGGCTCAGAGAAGGGAAATGACCCAGCAGGTAGCCACGCCGGGCATCCTGCCCCAATGCACGTGAATATATGGGAGATAGGCCTGAGTCAGGTGACACTTTGTATTAGTTGCCTCTAACTCCCTCAGGACAACATCCAGGTTCCTCACTAAGGCCTCCATGGCCCTGCATGGTCTGGGCCTGCCTTCCCTGGTCCCTTGCACGTTACATGTAGTCACAGCAGATTTCTTTGTGAAGACTATTTACTAGGGAAAGAGAACAAAAGTGTGCATGTGTGTGCACAAGCAGGGTGGGGTGGGGAGAGGGAGAGGGAAATAATCTCAAGTAGATTCCATGCTGAGCGCGGAGCCCAAGGTGGGGCTCGGGACTCGATCTCACGACCCTGAGATCATGACCTGAGCTGAAACCGAGAGTCAGACACTCAACCGACTATGCCACCCAGGCAGGCGTCCAAGACCAGATTTCTTATAGTTCCCTAAATAGTGCATGCTCTCTCTTCCCTTTGCACACCTTGTCCCTTCTGCCCACAGCACTTTTCCGCACTCTGTTGTCCTAGCTGACTCCTACTTATCCTTCAGATCCTTCCTCAGCCATCTTCTCCTCCAGGAAGCTCTCCCTGACCTACTAGGCTGGGTGTCCTCTCTGGGATCCCACAGTCTCCTGGGTTTCCCCATCCTAGCCCCAACCACCTTGGGTTGCCACTGACTGGTAGTAGATCTGTCTCTGAAATTGAACTGTGTGCCCCATAACGGCAAGATCTGACGTTGTCTTGGTCAGATTGTATCCCCAGTATCGCCCAGCATGAAGCTGGGCCCAAAGTAAATTCAAGTAAAATAATTACTGATTGAATGTGTTCATGGATGAATGCGTGGATGGTCAGATGAACAGATGAATGGATAGATGGGTGAATGGGTATGTGAATAGGAAAACAGATGGCAAATGGGCAGATGTTTGAATAGAAGGATGGATTTACAGGTGGATGATAGTTGGATAAAAGAGGTGAATGAATGGATGAGAGGTGGATGAATGAGTGGGTGGATCAGTAGACAGGTGGATGGATGGATGGATGAGGGGGTGGATGGATGGATGAAGGGGTGAATGGATGGATGGGTGGGTAAATGGATGGATGAGTGGATGAATGGGTGGATGGATAGATGAGGGGGTAGATCGATGGATGGATGAGGGGATGGATGGGTGGATGGGTGGGTGAGGGGGTGAATAGATCCAAAGTGGATGGGTGGATGGGTAGATGTTAGTTCAGATGGTTTAATGAATGGATGAGAAGGTATTGGAATAGATAGGTACTGAGTAGGTGAATGGCTGAATGTAGGATCGAGCATTGAAGGTGCATTCAGGGGTCCGTACAGGGGTGGTCTCCCCATGCTGATCCCTGACCACCCCTCCTCACCCCCACAGGTGGGAACCGCATCACACAGGCTGTGCTGGGCGCCCACGATGGCGGCGTGTTTGGGCTCTGCGCCCTGCGGGACGGGACGCTGGTGTCTGGAGGGGGCCGTGATCGTCGGCTGGTCCTCTGGGGTTCTGACTACAGCAAGCTGCAGGAGGTGGAGGTGAGGCGGGGGAGAGGCTCCTAGGAAGGTGAGGGGACCTCCTCCCATCCCATCAGGGCTCCGACTAGACCCTCCTCTCCCCGGCTGCTCCCCCCACCCCCTCTCTGCGTGTGTCCTACCCTCGTCTGCCCCTACCGCTCCCCCTCAGGTCCCGGAGGACTTCGGCCCAGTGCGCACCGTGGCAGAGGGCCGAGGGGACACCCTGTACGTGGGGACCACCCGCAACTCCATCCTCCAGGGCTCTGTCCACACTGGCTTCTCGCTGCTCGTCCAGGTGAGCACCTCCCCTGTATCTGCCCTCCTCCCCGTGTCTCTTCATCTCCCTTCCCACTTCCTTTCTCGCCACCCCCCTGCCCCATCCCTTTTCCTCTGGCCCGGCAAAGCCCACTCACCTTCCCTTTACCTGCACCCACCCCATAAGCCCGCCCTTGTCCCAGGACCACCAACCCAGAGCTCCGCATGTCCAGCAGCCTGCTGGCACAGCAGAGGGGCCCCAGAACCCCGCTGCAGCTGTGCCACCCCCTGCCCCTCTGATCAGGGTGGTAAGTGCCCGGGCACGTGGTCCCACTGGCCACCTGCATCTTGGGCCACGCACCTCCCAGGTCCCCCTCCCTGGATCCAGGAAGGCCCTGTGGAGCCTGCCTGTTTTCCTTCTTGCAGCTCAAATGCTCAGTCCTCCCTCCTGGCCTGCCCAAACCCTACCCCGCACCCAGTAACCTCCCACCCCTACTCCATCCCCCACCGAGGGGCTGGGGCCGAGGGGCCGGTAGTGTGTTAGGGTGGTTCAGATCAGGAATTCTGGGGCGTGACTGCCTGGGATCAAATTACCTCCCTGTCACTCCCTTGCTGTGTGATGTGAGGCAGTGAGGAGCCACTGTGCCTCTGGGCAGTGGGACGGTAAGGTTTGTAAGGACCCCGTGAGTCCATTCCCATTCAGCATTTAGGATGGCGCCTGCACAGAAGTCTTGGCCAAAGTTACTCCTTGATGGGTGGTTCTGCTTCCTCCGCTCCTTCCGTGCCTTTTCCCTGTCACAGGCGAGCTGAGGGCCATGCTCCTGCTTCTAGATCTCTCTCTGGCTCTGGCTGCCGTGGCACATGAACCCTAACTTCCAAGGGTTAGAGGGATTTTCTAGACATCCCAAGGCCAGAAGGGACCTTAGAGACCCCTCCAAATAGTATCAGTATTACATATGGTTGATTATATCATTAATAGGTTAATGTATTAGGACTTTATTCACATGAGTCGTTATACTAACGTTAACAATTACATCATCACTGTTCATTGTTAGTTCATAGTATGTTAATAGTGTATGTTAATAATAAGAATAGTTAGCCACTTCCGCTTCGTGAGCGCTTCGTGCTAGACACAAGCACCAGACACTTTCCATCTATGATTCAAATGAGCACAGCAATGTCTTGAGACACATATGGGGATGAGTCCCGTTTTACAGAAGATTAAACTGAGGGTCCAGGGAGAAGTCACCTGACCTGCCAGTCACAGGGAGCTGAGGTCAGACTCCCCAGGCCAAGTACCTTCCATGGGATCCCACAGCCTTCTGGATGTCCCCTGACTCCCAGGGTCCAGCTCCCACCCAGCATGGCTCTCCCCCCGCCCCCCTACAAACTGGAGAACAGAGGCCTGGGGAGAGAGGCAGCATTTGCTTCGAGCCACACACTAGGGCCCGGGGCTGCTGGGTCACAGCCTCCTCCAGACACTGGGGAAAGGCTCTTCCCTGGGTCCCCTGTGGCCTCAGTGTGTTGCTAGGGCTAGTCCAGCACTATTTTTTTTTTTTAAGGTCTTACTTATTTATTTTGAGAAAGAGAGCATGAGTGGGGGAGGGTGGGGGGGTGCAGGGGCAGAGGGAGAGGGAGAAGCAGGCCCCACTGTGCAAGGAGCCCAGTGCGGGACACCATCCCAGGACCCCGGGGTCATGACCTGAGCCAAAGGCAGACGCTCAACTGAGCCCCCCAGGCCCCCCTAGTCCAGCACTACTTTCTGGCACCAGGCTCGGTGGGGAAAGGGCCTAGATTGGCCGTCTCCACGCTGCCGTCTCCCCTTTCCGCCAGGGCCACGTGGAAGAGCTGTGGGGCCTGGCCGCGCACCCCAGCCGGGCACAGTTTGTGACATGCGGGCAGGATAAGCTGGTGCATCTGTGGAGTGCGGAGTCCCACCAGCCCCTGTGGAGTAGGGTCATTGAGGTAAGGGGACGGGGAACCCAGCACCCTGTGCTAACAAAACCACCCATCTCAAGGTGTCTGGGCTCAGCGCACCGAACGGAAACCACCTCAAGCCTTTTTAAGCAGACAGGGATTTATGTGTATGCATATATATATATATTTTAAGGTTTTATTTATTTGAGAGAGATGGTGTGCACGTGCAGAAGTGGGGGGAGGGGCAGAGGAACAAGCAGACTCCCCGCTGAGCACAGAGCTGGACACCAGGCTTGATCCCAGGACCCTGAGATCATGACCTGAGCCGAAGTCCAATGCTTAACCCACTGAGCCCTCCAGGCGGCCCAAAGCAGAAGGGGATTTAATGCAGGAAGATGGATGCTTACAGACTTGGTCAGAAGGGCCGAAGGAGTGGATTCTTCCCCAGGAAGGAACCCCGGAATCCACCTCCCTCTGCCATAGTCAGGAGCACCAAGTTCAAGAAAGTGCCATCATCCTTGTGCAGGAACCAGGAAAAGCCAGGGTCTCTGTGAGGATTGGCCCAGGAGCTGCCCCATTCAGTCCACGTGGCTCGCCAACGAACTTTAAAACATCAGCAGAATTAAGACTTCAGGGCCTAGCGACCCCTGTATTAGGAAGAACAGATCATAAGCATCTCTATCGCTGTAGAGGCTTCTGTCGGACTGACTTGCCCTCCGACCAACCCAGCACTGGCCCCATTTGCCCTGCATACTGGATACTCCGCACTCTTGCCATTCAAGGCCACCGACTGCGCGCTAGGGTAGCAAATGCCTTTGCTTTCACAGCCCAAATGATGGGTGGAAGAGCGGGGCGTCTGCCTTCGGTCTTCCGGAGCTCGCAAGAGTGCAATGCATTGCCTGACCCAAATCACAGTGGGGACCCTAGCTGCAAAGGATTCTGGGAAGTGTCATTTTTAAGCTCCCCTGCCTGCCCCCCTGGGACACTAGAATATCAGTCCGTCATATCCCCCACGCCACTCTTTGAGGCTTTGCTCCAGGAATGCTGGGTTACCTCTGATCCTACAACACTTGATGGCCTTTGAACTCCTCTGAGTCAGGCAGGGTGTGCTCTAGAAATTGTTAGGGCCGGGTAGCATCATCCTCTTTCTGGTGTCGAACTACCCAGGAGTCCCTAGAAACACAGAACCCTTCACCCCCTCCACACAGTGATTCAGGAGTTCTGTATTTGGGACCCGAAATCTGCAAGCTGGTAATGAGCTCCCTTAGATTCTTCTGATTCGGGCACCTTGTCGACCACGACCAGAGTTGCTGGCTTTGCACGGTACCCACTTCGTCCTTTTAATTTCTCGCAACTTCCCCGAGGCAGTGGGGATGACAGACCCCCCCCCCTTGGAAAGAGGCACAGAAAGGTTAAAAAATCACTTGCCCATTATCACTGGGTAATTATAGTCATAACCAGCCTTTGTGCAGCGCTTCCTGTAGGCCATCTGGCTTACCGGCTTACTGTCCTAAGGACTTCGCCTCCTGCGTATAACAGTCCAGTGAAGGATTGCTATTACCCCTTTACCAGGTGAGGCAGGCCCAGCTCAGACAGAGAAGGTTATTTGAGGAAGCGTCAGAGCTACCGTGTGAACCCAGGTCTGATTCCAGGGTGTTCCATTACCCTGTGAGCCAACCAGATGCCCCCAACATTCAAAAAATGGAAACTTCACAAAGATGTGGGGAGATTGGCTCTTGGACCTGCCTGGTGAGGAGTTGACAGAATTTTATGGAAAGCAAGTCGCCGTTATCTCTCAAAGGTCTTAAAACTGAGGATACCCTGAGTCCCAACAATCTCACTTCTAGAAAGTTACCTAGGGAAGTCACAGGTGAGTAACGCTGGGCGAATTTAGCCCAGGACTATGAAAGGCTCCAGTCAGTAGTGACAGCAGGAACGTTTTCTGTCTGAGCTGACATGGTGCAGGAAGGCAGGGTGGTTTGGGAACATCTGTGGTAGCAGAGGAAGGTGGCGGCCTTTGGGTCAGGCTGAGAGTTGGCTCTGAGGTCAGGGAATGGTGGCTACCGGGTAGGTTGGAGACCCCAGTTCTCAGCCCTGCCTCCTCTTTCCCCTCAGGACCCTGCCCGCTCTGCTGGCTTCCACCCCAGTGGCTCTGTCCTGGCCGTGGGCACGGTGACTGGCAGGTAAAGCTGTGTTGGGCATTTGGGGAGAGCCTCTCTGCTACCCCTGAGAACTGTCCCTTGACACCCATCCCCCTGTCCTATGTCCCCAGAGCCCACAGAATCTGTAATGAAGACTGTTCACCAGACTGTTCTGACATTTGTCTGGAGTCAGCCTCTCCCCCAAATCTTTTCTGGGACCCCTCCCTCAGGCCCCACAGATTGCTGGCCCCCCCCCACCAGATTAGCTCACACCCCTCCCCCAATCATGCCTTCTCCTTAAAGATGGCTGCTCCTGGACACAGAGACCCATGACCTGGTGGCTATCCACACCGACGGCAACGAACAGATCTCAGTGGTCAGCTTCTCCCCAGGTAAGCGGCGGGGCCCAGGGATCTTAGAGAAGCCAGGCCCGGGAACTGAGGCTCAGTCACTAGCAGGGGGAAGGCGTCTGTGTGGCAAGGCCGAGGGGCCGGTCTAGGACTGTAGCGGGGTCGGAGCTTGGGACAGCTAAGGAGTCTGGAATAGCGGGGGGCTGAGTCGGAGAGAGAAGGGGGTGGAGCCTGGGTGCCTCCTCATAGCCCCCCCTCCCCCTCCCCCAGACGGGGCGTACCTGACCGTGGGCTCCCACGACAACTTGGTGTACGTGTACACGGTGGACCAGGGCGGCCGCAAGGTCAGCCGTCTGGGCAAGTGCTCGGTGAGTGGGCCATGGCCCCCAGCCCGCGCCGCCACCCCGTCCAGGGGCTGCAGAATTAACCAGTTTTCTCCTCCAAGGGAGCACAGCTTCAACGCTACTGACTCTGCCCTGATCACTTCAAGGAGTCTTAGCCCCGCCCACACATTGCCCCCACCCCCACCCCGTGTCATAAGCCCGCCCCTCTGTGTCTAGCCGTGCCCACCTGTTCTAAACTCCCCTTGTGTTCTAAGCCCTTTCTGTCTGGCCCCGCCCATCGCAGTGTGGCCCCGCCCATGGGGGTCTGGCCCCGCCCCCGCGCTCCAAAGGCCGTGTATCCTTCCTTTTGGCCCCCTTGTGTTCTCACCGTACCTCTGTATTTTGCCTTCCACCTCTCCTGGTCTAATCCCACCCCGGCCGGCTCTGACTCCACCCCTTCCCTCCCCCCTCCCCCCGCAGGGCCATTCCAGTTTTATCACCCACCTGGACTGGGCCCAGGACAGCAGCTGCTTTGTCACCAACTCTGGGGACTACGAGATTCTGTACTGTGAGTGCTCTGAAAGCCAAAGGCCGCCCTCCTTCAGCTTCCCTGTTTCCGTGTGAGATTTCTGTAGATTTCCCTGACTTCCGGGAAGGGGCGCAGGGCTTTCTGGCCTCTCTCCTCCGGCTCCTGTATTCAGGGGCTGTTCTGATTGACCGGGTCTCCAGGCTTCGGATTTGCTCCCCTTTCTGGTTCAATGGGTGGGGCACAGGTTTCTGAGCAGATGCCCCTGCTCAGGCCTGGGGCTGTAACCACCCAGGTTCTAGCGCCTTCAGCCAAGTCTGGAGAGGTGGAATGAGCCCTAGGATCTTAGCCCCCTGTCTCGGACCTCCGTGCCCCTGGACTGTGAAATGTGTGGGTGAAGTCAGTAGTTCTTTGTGCTCTGAGCACCCCCCTTCCTCCCCCACCCCCGCCCCCATTTTCTGCCCCAGGGGACCCGGCTACCTGTAAGCAGATCACTAGTGCAGATGCTGTGAGGAACGTGGAATGGGCCACAGCCACTTGTGTCCTGGGATTTGGAGTGTTCGGTAGGTTCTGGAATGGGGGAGGTCCCACTGAGGGCAGGAGTTCCAAGAAACAGCCTTGACTGGTGGTCTTCAGAATCTCTTATTGGTTATCCCTGGGCCCAGTGCAGGCCCTGCCATCATGAGCCTCACAGTCCAATGGTGAAGACAGACCTGTCCCCAGTCAACCCAGAGTAAACTGGTTTGGGACTGGGCTACCACCTGACCCCAGCATGGGAGGGAGTCAAGGAGGGCTTCCTGGAGAAAGGGCTATCCAAGCTGGACCTAGAGGATGAGGAGGCAGTGAGGAAGGAATGCAGCCCCGAGGCCTAGGGAATCATATAGCATGTCTCCCACAAAAGCAGGGAGGTGGCAGAGAACTTGGCATTTGGAGAAATCCTAGAAGGCAGGAGGGCTAAATCATTGTAGGGTTCAAGGGGAGCCCTAGGGAGGAGGAGGCTGGAGCAGCGTGGGGCAGAACCTGGGGTCGTGCTAAGAAACCTGGGCTTTCTGGAGCGCCTGGCTGGCTCAGTTGGAAGAACATGTGGCTCTTGATCTCGGGGTTGGGAGTTCACCCCACCTGGGGTGTAGCAATGACTTACATAAATTAAACTTAAAAAAATTTTTTTAAAGTGGCATCAGCAGCCTGGGCTTTCTCCCAAAGCCACCAGGGAGCCACAAAAGGATTTCAAGCAGTGGAAGGCCAGGGTCAATTACACATTTAAAAAAGATCATTCCAGTTCTCATCCCTGGCCAGAGACAGGCTAGGTGGGGAAGAAGGCAGGCGGCTGGGACCTGCTCCCCTCAGGGGTCCCTGACCCCAGCTGACCTCTCACCCCACCCAACCCCTCATCTTGCCCACAGGGATCTGGTCCGAGGGAGCAGATGGTACTGACATCAATGCGGTGGCCCGCTCCCATGACGGGAAGTTGCTGGCTTCAGCTGATGACTTTGGCAAAGTCCACCTGTTCAGTTATCCCTGCTGTCAGCCCCGAGTGAGTCCCCCCTGGGGGGCTGGCAGGGTGGGGATAAGAGGCAGCCTTGGGGTGAGAGTGAGGCAACACGCTCCAGGCCTCAGTTTCCCCATCTGTACAAGGAGGGCAGTGACTTGATCCCAAGGGTCGCTCTTGACCTCAAAGTCGGTAACTTTCCGTCTCTAGCGCCAAAGCCCTTCTGGAAGTGTCTGCGATTCGGAGCTCTTTGGTTCTCTGATCCTTATTCACACCAGAAGTAGTCACTGAGCTCCTACTGTGTGCCTGGCATGACCAATCACCTTCTTTCACTTCTTTCTCTCCCTCTCCCAGGCCCTCAGCCACAAATACGGCGGACACAGCAGCCATGTGACAAACGTGGCCTTCTTGTGGGATGACAGCGTGGCCCTGACCACGGGGGGCAAAGACACCAGTGTGCTGCAGTGGCGGGTGGTCTGAAGCAGGGAAGGAGAGTCCCAGGGACGTGGGGCCGGGGAGAGGCAGGAGGCAGGGCTGGAATTCTATTTTCGGGAGATGTCTATTGCCGAGTAGAGTAATATATACCCAGAGTATGTCTATAGCAAGGGGGTTATGGGGGGTGGGAGGGTAGACTGCCAGAAGTCTCTATTTATCGGGGTGGGAAGAGGGGCCACATTGCTTTGGGGGAGCCATTAAGGTGTTTGAGTTGGAGTGTTTTTTTAAGTTTATTCTTTTATATCATCCAGAAATAAAGACACATGCACTGACGCAGAGGGTCAGGGTCTGTGTGTGTCCGTAGAGTCGATGGATTTAAGCGTGTGCGTGGGGCGGGCAGGGTACATGTCGATGACGGTGTTTGCGGTGAGGGACCGTGACTTAGGTCTCGTTGGTCTTTAAGCCTGACAGGAGCCAAGCTTGCTCTGACTTAGACCAAAAGAGCACTCAGTTGGCCCACATCGCCAACCCAGAAGGGCAGGTGTGCTTCCTGGCCTCAGGGCCATCGAAGCAGATTCGAGGGCAGTCAGGATATTCCCTCCCTACCTGCTCTGACCTTTCACGAGTCAGCATTTTTCTGGACCAGCATCCTCTACCCCATAGAAACAAGGCTTCAAGGCTCATTAATTACCAGCCTTGGGCCTCACATCGAAATATCCCAGGGAAAAGTTGTGATTGGCTCATCCGCAGATCAATCAGCGTGGCCTGCTGCTTGGGCTACTGTGATTGGCTCCCCTTGGGCGGCGATCAGGGGGGACGTGGGGTTGTGTGTGAATATGGCGGCCTACGCCTGAACCACACTTTGAAGCAGGCAAGGGGACTTTTCAGAGAAGCGGGCAGATGATGCAGTAAATGGGAGATGGGGTATGAGGACCCTGGGTTGCAAGATCCAGAAACCCAACTCTGTCCAGCATAAGTAATTATAATAAAAAGAAGTTGCCAGGTCATGAAACTGGGTGATCCGGGAGGGGCCCAGCTGGACTCGGGGGACTCAACTGTGGTTATCAGGGCTCTCCTCTTGGGGATTTCTCATCTGACTATGTGTAACATGGAGCACGTTTTTAGCTTTTTATAGATCTTTAACGTAATATACAGGGAGGTACACTCATCAACAACATACAGTCTCCTGGACTCTCAGGCTGATCTAGCCAGGCAGCCAGCTCCCAGATGGATAAACAGAGACCTCCCCAAGCCCCCCAGAAGCCCTCTCCCAAACATTGCCGCCCCCCCCCACAACAACCACCCCCTTGACTTCTCACACCACAGAATAGTAAATCAGAGGACAAACTGGTTCCCTAAAGGGCCACATAGTGAATGAATACTTTAAGACTTTGTGAGCCACCCCATCTCTGTCCCAACTAACTCAGACATTGTCCTACCAAAGTGACCACAGATAGTGCATACAGGACCGAGCTGGACTATGTTCCATAAACCTATTGATGGATACTGATGTTTGACTTTCTCGTTTTCACCTGCCATAAAATGCCATTGTTTTGATTTCTTCTAAACGTTAAAAAATATACAAGCTGGGCGCCTGGGTGGCTCAGTGGGTTAAAGCCTCTGCTTTCGGCTCAGGTCATGATCCCAGGGTCCTGGGATCGAGGCCCACGTCGGGCTCTCTGCTCAGCGGGGAGCCTGCTTCCTCCTCTCCCTGTCTCTCTGCCTGCCTCTCTGCCTACTTGTGATCTCTCTCTCTGTGTCAAATAAACAAATAAAATCTTAAAAAAAAATATATATATACAAGCTATCTTAGGGCATGAGCTGTACAAAGACTGGGCAGGAGATAGGGAGGGAAGGAGGGAGGGATTTATTATAAGGAATTGGCTCGTTCTTAGGAGGCTGATAAGTCCCAAGGTCTGTAGGGTGAGTAGGCAGGCTGGAGACCCAGGAAGAGCTGATGTTCCAGTTCAAGTCCAAAGGCAGGAAAAAGCCAAAGTCCCAGTTGGAGGGCAGGCAGGAAGGAGGATTTCTCTCTTACTCAGGGGGAAGGTCAGCCTTTTTGTTCTATTCAGGCCTTCAACTAGTTGGATAAGGCCCACCAACTCTGGGGAGAGCAATGTTGTTTACTCAGTCTACTGATTTAAATGTTAATCTTGGGGCGCCTGGGTGGCTCAGTTGGTTAAGCATCCAACTCTTGGTTGTGGCTCAGGTCATGGTCTCAGGGTCATGAGATGAGCCCCACATGGGGCTCCATGCTCAGCGAGTGTGGCGTCTGCTTGGGATTCTCTCCCATTCCCTCTCCTTCCCCCTCTGCCCCTCCCCCCACGCTCTCTCTCTCTCTCCCATCCAAGTACTAACCAGGCCCGACCCTGCTTAGCTTCCGAGATCAGACGAGATCGGGCACGTTCAGGGTGGTATGGGCGTAGACTCTCTCTCTCTCAAATAAGTAAAATCTTTAAAAAAAAAAAAAAGACTACTTTTGCAAGATATCTCTGGTACTTATGGTTCAGTTCGATCTTAACTATTAACAGTCACAAGACCCTTTAAGAATGTAATAAGCAGTACATATTTGATCCTTATCAAAACTGTGCAGGTCAGCCTTCTGGGCTAAAGGTGGACATTTTTTCTGCGTCTGTCCCTCACCATTTCCCCCCTGACCAGTTTTCGGTCCTTGAATCTTCAGGGTTGTGGAAGGGCAAAGGGCACATAATCTGCAACTTGTTGCAAGCCAGCAAGGGTCATAGAGATGTACCGACACATGTGGACCTAAATTGATCACTATCCCTGCAACCAATTATTATGGGAGGCCATTTTGGGCCAAAAAGTCAGGAACTGCTTGCATGCATCTCGACAGTAGGAGAGAACAAAGCAAAAGAGACAACATATTAGGATTACTATTATAATAGGGGCGCCCGGCTGGCCCAGTTGGAGGAGCATGGGACACTTGGTCTTAGGGTCATGAGTTCAAGCCCCACCTTGGGTGTCAAGATTCAGAAAATGAATAAACTTTTTTTTTTCTTTTTTAAGATTTTATTTATTGGACAGAGAGACACAGTGAGAGAGGGAACATAAGCAGGGGGGAGCGGGAGAGGGAGAAGCAGGGTTCCCGCCGAGCAGGGAGCCCAATGCAGGGCTTGATCCCAGGATCCCAGGTTCATGACCTGAGCCGAAGGCAAACGCTTAACAACTGAGCCACCCAGGTGCCCCAAGAAAATAAATAAACTTTAAAAAAGGATTAATATAATAATAAAAATAAGAAGCGTGGTAAGAAGACCCTTTGGGGTGGACCGCAGTCCACCTCCTGACCAGGAATTTAACCCATCATTAAGTGCCAATGTAGAGTCTTTAAGAGAATCAATGCGGTTATTCATGTCAGTAAGTAATCCTGTTATATTTTGTCATAATCTGGAGCGTAGATGCAATGTTCCATTGTCACAACAGCACACATTCCTCCCTGTGCTGCTGTTCAGACATCTCACGCCATTCCGTGTTGCAGAATTGTGTCACATGTTTGGATTACTTTAGTGTTTAATAATGTAATGCTACTGCGGTGCCTGGGTGGCTCAATCAGTTAAGCATCTGACTCTTTTATTTTTATTTTTTTAAGATTTTATTTATGTATTTGAGAGAGAGCACAAGTAAGGGAGAAGGAGAAGCAGGCTCCCATGCTGAGCAGGGAGCCCGATTCGGGCCTCGATCCCAGGACCCTGAGAACATGCTCCGAGCTGAAGGCAGATGTTCAACTGACTGAGCCCCCCAGGTGCCCCTCCATCGTTGTTTTCAGCATGGAAGGTTAGTTGGACACGTAAGAGTCTTGGTGCTACGGGCCGTGCATCCAGACGTAACCTAGGGCACATCTTCCAATCCAGCCTGGTGGAAGCCACACCCCCAGTTTGGCCCCCATAACCACTGCGTTACATTAAGTACCAGCCATCTGATGCTGGGTCACCTTGTCCAGCCAGTAGCAAGCCAAATGGTTTGCAAACCTGTAAAAATAATGGTGTGGTCACAGGCTTCTGGGGGGAGTACTATTTGGTGAGTACTAGTGGGCCCTGAATCCAAGGGTATGGTTTTAAAAAGGCCACTTTTGAAATTTGTAGGTGACTCTGTGTTGGGTTGGGTTAAAGGTGGCTTCTGTGTGCTTGGCTAAAGCCTCTACGTGTTTTTTGTTTTTGTTTTTGTTTTTTTAAGATTTTATTTATTTATTTGACAGAGAAAGATCACAAGTAGGCAGAGAGGCAGGCAGAGAGAGGGGAGGAAGCAGGCTCCCCGCTGAGGAGNCCCTCTGAACAGGGAGCCTGATGCGGGGCTCGATCCCAGGACCCTGAGATCATGACCTGAGCTGAAGGCAGAGGCTTTAACCCCCTGAGCCCCCCAGGGGCCCCATGGGTTTTTTTTTTTTTTTTTTAAGATTTTATTTCTTTATTTGACAAAGATAGCACAAGCAGGCAGAGCGGCAGGCAGAGGGAGAGGGAGAAGCAGGGTCTCCGCTGAGCAGGGAGCCCAATGTGGGACTCGATCCCAGGATGCTGGGATCGTGACCCATGCCGAAGGCAGCGGCTTAACCAGCTGAGCCATCAGGTGCCCCTAAAGCCTCTACTTATAATCTTACATCAATAGAGGTGGCTCTTGGTTCACATATGCCTAAGGGGTAAAACCATCAAGAAGCCCTCTTTGCCTGATGTCCAGCCTTTTTTTTTTTTAAAGATTTTATTTATTTATTTGAGAGAGAGAGAGAGCACAAGCAGGGGGAGTGGGAGAGGAAGAAGCAGGCTCCCTATTGAGCAGGGAGCCCAACATGGGGCTTGATCCCAAGAGCCTGGGATCGTGACCCCAGCCGAAGGCAGACAGACGCTTAACCCACTGAGCCACCCAGGCCCCCCTGATGTCTAGCCATAACAATATCCTAATTACGAGGAATCACTTGTCCTGGGAGCTAAGGGCATCACCAAGTGCATTCTCCAATCCAGTTATAAAGACGGTGGGGCCAATCCTTTAGTTCCACAAGTTCACAGTTAACCCCATGGAGTAGGCTACCCTCTTTCAAGGAGTGATTTTGTTATCCCAGCCACATCAAATTGACCAAGGTGACAGCTGAGTTACACGATTACTGGGGAGTCCATCCCATTGTCTGACTGTTTAAATAATCATAAGCCCACGGTGTCCCTTTTACTACCCGCACAGAGGAATAGTCTGTATTTGAGCTCTGATGGCAATCTCTGTCTCTGAAGCTTCCCTCAGGCTGTCTAGCTTAAGCAAACAACAGACGTTTCAAGACGGGTTAGTCAGAACTTGAATCTAACATCCGTAATGTTGTGTTATCGAAACATAATTTTTCTCTCTAAATTCACCCTGATTTCCAGAGATTGCCAAATCAAGACTAATTCATTTATTTATTTATTTATTTATTTATTTATTTTAGAGAGAGAGCACAAGGAGGGGAAGGGGGACCAGGGAGAGGGAGAAGCAGGCTCCCTGATGAACAGGGAGTCCGATGTGGGACTCGATCCCTGGACTCCAGGATCATGACCTGAGCTGAAGGCAGATGCTTAACCGACTGAGCCACCCACGCGCCTTTAGGTTGAACTTTTAATAGCGTCTGGAGGCCAGAGCCAACCCAAATCCATATCCTCAGACTTGCCTGTAATTCCTGTAGATTTGGGTGTATTCCTTTCTCAAGGTCCCCCAAAGTATCCTGAGGTTCCTGCACCTTCCAGGAAGCGACATTCTTTACCCACTGGTAAGGCTGCTGGGAACTCCATAAGCACGTTATCTGGCCAACATTTCCAAGAGGCTCCATTGGCTCCATTGTCAGCCTTAGTACCTTGAAATTGTCCGGTCATGTCCAAATCTATGCACGTCTCTCTCCAATGTAACATTCTAGTGAAAGCCTTGGTGATTTTACCAGTGTTTCCAGTGGTGCCCAGTTACAAGGAGAACAGATTCTTACTGAACTTATGCAAATAACTGTAATTGCCATGAGAGAAAGAATACTTAGGGTTTCTGATTTCTGGAGGGTTCAGGTACGGAGAAAAGTTAATTGTTTCGATTTGTTCACAAAGAAATACTGTATCATATTTCTGTAAGATTAATATCTTAAGAGAAAGTTTCCTAGGGGCGCCAGTCTGGTTCTGTCAGCACAGCATGTGACTCTTGATCTCAGGGTTGTGAGCTCAAGCCTCACGTTGGGTGTAGAGATTACTTAAAAATCTTAAAAAAAAAAACCACAAAAAACTGATAGGAGAGTTCCTGATAATGCAGTTGACATGGGAATCCGGTAGTTTTTGTGACACACATTTCAAGAATTCAAGTAATGACCTTATACCAGGACATATTAAAACTTCAGGAATTTCATATATTTTCCGGAGTAGTTCTATCACTTACCCATTCAGTACAACCTAAGGCTTATCGTTATCTGTTTGACATGCTTTCCAAGTAACTTAAAGGGGGCGGCTGGGTGGCTCAGTTGGTTAATATCCAAGTCTTGGTTTTGGCTGAGATCTTGATCGCATGGCTCCTGAGATCACGCTCTGTATCTGGGCTCTGTGCTCAGCCGGAGTCTGCTTGGATATTTGCTCCCTCTGCCCCTTCTCTCTCTCTCCCTCTCTGGAATAAATAAATATTTTTTCAAAACAAAACAAAACAAAAAACTCAAGTAACATAACATACCAAATAAACAAGCCTAATTAGTCAAAAGGCGTTCATTTAGAATTTAAATCTGAGGAATTTTGTGAAAAGTCTCAGAAGGTTTTAAAGCACATGCCCAAATAGGATTACAGATCATTATAAAACTATATTTCACCAAGGTGGCAATAAAGGGTTCTACTGGAAGTTACACAG
This sequence comes from Ailurus styani, assembly GCA_002007465.1. Lineage (NCBI taxonomy): Eukaryota > Metazoa > Chordata > Mammalia > Carnivora > Ailuridae > Ailurus > Ailurus styani. Next base: position 2,255,962 of record LNAC01000268.1, on the reverse strand, counting down.
TTGTTAGCAAAACTCTGCTCCTTTGAAGTTTTTATTTTTTTATTTTTAAAGATTTTATTTATTTATTTGACACAGAGAGAGATTACAAGCAGGCAGAGAGACAGGGAGAGGAGGAAGCAGGCTCCCTGCTGAGCAGAGCCCGATGCTGAGCAGAGCCCAATGCGGGCCTCAATCCCAGGACGCTGAGATCATGACCTGAACCAAAAGCAGAGGCTTTAACCCACTGAGCCACCCAGGCACCCAGCTCCTTTGAAGTTTTAACTTTAAGTAACAAAGAAAAGAAAAAAAACTTTGTTTACATTTTCTTACTAAGAGCAGATTGACAATCCAAGAAAACTCTGTGAGAGAAAAGCAGAATTTCAGTCTTAAACCAGTGCACTTTTAAAATCCTATTCATTTTGATCTTAGTCCTGATCACACATAATTCTTCTCCAAAGATTTCCCTTCACTGACTTTCTATAACTTTCTTTTTCTTTTCTTTTTTTCTTTTTTTCCTACCGACTGAGCCAGGAAGGCCACCCCTATAGCTTTCGTTTTCATTCAGATTTTGTCCTGAGCCCTTTCTCTCCAAATAAGCAGTCTTATTTTAGGATACAATTACTTCCTTTCTCCCTCTACAAAATGTATTCCCATTCCTTGTATCTTTCTTATTAAAAATGCATTGTTTCGGGCACCTGGGTGGCTCAGTGGGTTAAAGCCTCTGCCTTCGGCTCAGGTCATGATCTCAGGGTCCTGGGATCGAGGCCCACATCGGGCTCTCTGCTCAGCGGGGAGCCTGCTTCCTCCTCTCTCTCTGCCTGCCTCTCTGCCTATTTGTAATCGTTCTCTCTGTGTCAAATGAATAGATAGAAGTCTTTAGGAAAAAAAATGCATTGTTTCTTGCATATGGAGTTCTTCCCTTATTTCCATGAGTCTTTTTTTTTTTAAGATTATTCATTTATTTATTTCACAGCGGGAGAGAGATCACAAGGAGGCAGAGAGGCAGGCAGAGAGAGGGGGATGCAGGCTCCCTGCTGAGCAGAGAGCCCGATTCGGGCCTCAATTCCAGGACCCTGAGATCATGACCTGAGCCAAAAGCAGAGGCTTTAACCCACTGAGCCACCCAGGCGCCCCCCCCCTTTTTTTTTTAGGATATTTATTTATTTATTTATTTATTTATTTTTAAAATATTTTATTTATTTCACAGAGGGAGAGAGAT
>LNAC01000268.1:2211090-2244554 GCA_002007465.1 Ailurus styani | reverse complement strand
TCGGGGCCTAGGTCTCCCGCGCCGGCCCGTCCCCGCCCCTCTCCCGCGTTCCCGCCGTCCCCGCGCGGACCGGGTCTCCGGGTCTGTCTCCCCCTCTCCGCCCGTCTCGGGTGGTCTCCGTCTGCGGCGCTCTCTCCCTCTTGGGTGTGCCTCTCCTGCATCTCTGCGTGTCTCTTTCCCTTTCTCTCCCGCTTCTCCGTCTGGCTCTGGCTCTGGCTCTCTCTCCGTCTCTGTATCCCTTCTCCCTGTCTCCCTTTTCGTCTCTCTCTGTCTCTCCAACTCTCAGTCCCCGTGGATCTCTCTGCCTCCAACTCCGTGGTTCTCCCCTGTCTCTGTGCATCTCTTTGCCCTTTCCCTTCCTGTCTCTTTGTCTCTCTCCTGTCTCTCTGTTTCTCTGTGTTGCTTGAGACCCTGGTCTGGCACCTCGACCCCACCGTCATCTCATTCCAAGTTCTGGTGCATCCCAGAGCTTTCCCCTGGGCTGAGGAGCTGCTTGGGAGTGGGGTGGGAGGGCGTAGGGTTCCGCTTGGGGCAGGTGGACTCTGAGGGACAATGTGACCCCGGGGCCCCCTTTAGAGAGTCCCCCCACTGCTCCTGAGGTCGCATCCACCCCGCCCTCCAATTTCAGGAATTCCTGGCTGGGGGGTGGACTTCCTCCCCCACTTCCTCCCTTCCAGGATTTGGCTAGGTCACCATTAACTCCTTCCTGCCTCCACCTCACTCCCCCCACCCCCTGCTTGCACTGGACATCCCACCACCCCCAACAAGACTGAGGGACAGCTTGGAATTCTGTGAGCCATTGTTGGTGGTGGGATGTGTTGTGTTAACTCAGGCAGGATGTGAGCTGGGGGATTTACTTACGGACACAGATGGAGCTGATAGGGGCCACCTCCTGGGGTCCCCAAGCCAGCCCCCTCCTCCTGAACCCGCCGCCAGCCTCCCCTCCTCCCGAACCCACCAAGACGGTACCTCCCAAGCTCTCTCTCTCTGGATGAACTCAACTTCAGGTTTGGGGTGAGGATGGGGAGGTTTCCTTTTCTGAGAGGGTCCCAGTAGGAGGAAATAAGAGAGATGATGGGTGGTTCTTGGACTCTGGAAATCATAATCAAGAACCCTTGAGTGTGAAGTCTTTGGATGGAAGGATTCAGGATGGGAGAATGATCAGAGGGAGGACTGGGGCCCCACAACCTTCAGATCCCAAGTCCTCAGGATATAGGAATCCTTCAATCCAAAAAGATTAGTGTCACAATCTTGGGCAGCTTTCAGGGTTCCAAGCAGAGAGAGCTCAAAGTGCTTACGGAGTCATGGAGGTCAGGCACCCATTTTACAGATGGGAAAACTGAGGTCCAGGAGCCAAAGTCCCCACAATGAGTCCGTGCCAGGCTGGGGGCTGGGACTCCGGTTCAACTGAAGCCTAAATCCAGAGAGCTGGCTTCTTTTGCTGCCACTAAGTCGGATTAATTTGGGAAAAGAGGTCTTCACAGTGAGGAGGGAAGAATGCCAGGGTGAGTATGAATAGCTGGAATCCAGAGGGGAGCGTTTAAGAAGTAGAGAAGAGAAAATATTTCCAAAACCATGGTGCTGGGGAGGGGAGAGGGGATAGGAGTTGGTTTGGGTGGAAGGGGTGGAGTTTCAGAGAAGGAGGGAAGAGGGGAAGGGAAATGGGGGGGGGCAGGGATTAACTCCCGCCTGCTTCTGTCTCCTGACCCTCCCCATGAAGCCCACTGTTCCCTTGGGACAGGGCCTATAATTTGGTTTGTGTCTAGACAAATAATAACTCAGCTGGTGTGAGCAAGCTGGAGGGATGAGAGAAGGCTGGTAGGGCACGGGGCTGGAGGCAGCCTGGGCTCCTGAGTCCCCCCAGGGCAGGGAGAATTGAGGAGCTCAGTGGTGGTGACAACGGACTCCCCCCTCCAACCTCCCGTGAATCCCCCATATTTTAGAATTCTGTGCTACCTTAGACCTTCAGGCTGCTGGGCGGTTAACAAGCAGAATAGATAAGGGGGGAAAAGGAAGTGGGGTTCACGGTATATAGAGTGTGTTCCCATTTCTGTAAAGAAAAAAAAAGGGGGGGAAATACGTATTCGTGTTTGCTGGGCCAAGATAATAATCGCTGAGAGTTTAATAATAGATGATGAAAGTCGTAGAAATGTTTAAAAAAATCATAGAGCGTTCTAACAATAGAACTTTAGAATCTTGGAATGTGAGACTCCTGGAATATTAGAAACTTAGAGGGTAAGGACATGGAAAGCCGCTAGGATAATAATAATAGAATGGAAGAAAGGTAAAGCTCTAGAAGGTTACAATAATAGAACGGTAAACCATGAACTGGACTAACACTAGATCCTGAGGATTTTCTGAGCGCTGGAATGGATGGTGTAGGAGGGATACAGCAGGAGAACCCTGGTGTCTCCTCTGGGTGGTGTGGGAGCCGGGGGAGGCGGAGATGGGCACCCCTTTGGTAGAAATGGGGAAACTGAGGCCCAGCGAGGTGGTCACGGTGGCCTGACTGCCCCCCGGTTTCCGCCGGCCGCCAGGGCACCAGGTGGGGAGCGAGGCTCGGTGATCACATTTCGTCCCCTAATGCGCAGACCGGAGCTGGCCGGTCCCCCGGGGCTGCCAAGGGGGTGGCAGGAAGCAGGGGCCGGCAGAGGAGGGAAGGGGCCAGAGAGGCAGTCTGGTGGTTTCTAGGACAAGGCTGGTGAGTGAACCCTGACGGTGGCCAGGGATGTGAGTGAGGGGGGGCGCTGCATCACCTCTCCCTCTGGTCTTCTCAGCCCTCTAGAGTCCTTTAGCTTTGCGGGATTTAGGGGTGGTTGGTGGGGCCCAGAGACTTATCTGGCTTGAGCAGCCAAGACATGAAGCGGGGGCTGGGGTCTGACCAGTCCTTCCGGTCCCCTCACTATCACTCCACACTTGGGCTTATCTCTCTGCTCTTCCCTGGCTAGCGGGGACCAAAGAGGGGGGCCTGGGAGGTGGGGGGAGCTTCTTGTTAAAGATTTGGGGGTTGAATCTCCAATAAAACTCAAGTAAGGGAAGAAGCACAGATCCCAGCTAAAGAGGAGCATGATCCCCTGGAGGCTGGGCAAGGGAGTCCGGTGTTGGAGGTGTGCAAAGACACTGTGGTCGTTGCTTTTTGGTGGGGAGAAAGTCCTTCCTTTTATCTTTGAGCGGATTCTCCAAGGAGGCTGACAACCTGGGAAAGACTTGAGAAACATTACAGGAGCCCGGGAGTGGGGCGAGAAAACATTTGGGGAAAGAGGAAGCTCTTGGGTTAAGAAGGACAGGAGGTCTGCCCGATCCTGACCCATTACGTGACTCAGACACCGGTCTTGCTGCTCTGGGCCTCAGTTTCCCCACGTGTACCAGGAAGGGGTCAGAAACAGCCTTGCGCTCCCAGTTGGGGTATGGGGATCTGTGGCACTGCAGAGGGCTTAAGAGTCCCGGTTCTGGTTCTGTGCTTTTGAGGGTTTGTTGGTGGGCGGATCTTAGGTAGGAGAAGGGAGGGCTCAGTGCCCCTCCCCCACGCCCAGAAGCCCCAGGAAGCAGGTGGGTTGAGGAGGAAGGGGGAGGAGAGGGAGGTGAGCCCCCAACCGGTTCCCCCTTGAGGAAATTAGCCATGAGAAGTGTATTTCCTCTGGCTTCCGGAAAGAAGTCTCATGCCTGCTGTGTTGTACCCGCTCCGGCCTCAGCTGAATCCAGGAGGGTCTGGCCAGTACAGGGCAAACGGAACTCCCAGCCCTGGTTCCTTTCTTGTCTCAGCTCTCCTGTGCCCATGCAATAATAGTGATCGCTCAAATGCTGCACATTTTGTAGAAGATATTGTCCTATCAAGGATTTCCTTGTCTGTGGTGTGAATAGTATGAAGGTTCTGCCCCCTCCGCCTTTATAGAGAAGGGGAAACTGAGGCTCTTTGAAAGAGCATGAATGTTCTTGATGTTACAGGAAAAGGGAGAGACAGAAGGTGAGAGAGGAGGAGACCGGGGGTCAGAGAGAAGGCGAGATCTGAGAGCAGAGAGAGGAGGGTTTTTTGAGTGGACTTGGTCTGGGTGGGGAATATTCGAAGGGAGGGGCTGGATTGCCCTGTTCCAGCCCAGGGAGCATGTGCTGTCTCCACCCTTTGTCCACAGGATCCAGGAACACTGTCTGCGAGTCTGGAGTCTGGAGTGGGGGCAGCCGCTGGGCTGCTAAGGACCCCACAGCGGGTAGGGCTTACTAAGCGGGACGCAGCCCTGACCTTTCAAAGTCAATCATGTAGCGGATAGATCCTGCCCTTTTCATTTTTTTTCCCCCTTCCAACTTCTTTCCCTGGGACCCTGCAGGGACTTCTTTGAACTTGTAGCTGCCTCAGGGGGAGAGGAGCCTGCTTTGCAGGATGGGCTGACCAATGCCTGTTTCCTCCTACCCACAGTCATTTACTGAGTGTCTACTCTATGCTGGGCCTCTCCTGGGTGCTGGGAGACAGCAGTCAATACAAGGTCACTGCCCTCCTGGAATGTCCGTTGCAGACAGACGGACAGATGGGAACGAGATACAAGGTGATGTGAGGGGAGAGCCCTGGGCGTGGGGGACTCTGGGGGAAGGGAGGGCCTCCCTTGTAAGGGAGTGAAGGAGGTGAGGGAGCTGAGTCCTAAGGAGATCGGAGAAAGAGCAAAGGTTTTGAGACTGAAAAGAAGGTCATAGGTCTTGAGCCTGCTGAGGTGGGGGAGGGGAGGTGGGCAGAAAGTCAGGCAGTGCCTTGTCCCCTGGGGCAAGGAGTTTGGATTTTACTGGGAAGTCCACTGGGAAGGCACTGGGGGATTTTGCGAAATAATGAGAGCTGATTTTCATGTTAACAAGACCTTGGTGACTGCCCTGTGGGAAGTGAGTTGAAGGAAGCCAGAATGGCAGCCAGGAAAAGCAGTGAGGAGCTACTGCACCGGTCCGAGCAAGCTGCAATGGCGGTGCAGAGCAGACAGTGGCAGGGGTTTCTGAGAGACTTGCATGGATTCAGGGTTTATTGTGGAGGTAGAGCCAAGAGGACTTTTCCATGGAAAGGTGCTTTGGCATCTGGGAGATTCCCAAGAACTCATCCCTTCAACTCTCTGGGCCTTGGTTTCCTGATAAATCCCGTTGACTCAACCAGTGGTTTTCTAAGTGTGTCCTGGGGCTTCTTCAGAGGTGGACCCCGCCCCCCACCTGAGTTCACTGAGAACAGAGAGCAGCTTCTTTTTTCCACTGTCTTGGATGGCTTTCCAGTTTAAGGTCTTGTTTAAAAAGATAGTTATAATAATAATAAAAGCTTTCACAGCTTAAAAAACTAACCCCGTGCAAAGCCCTGGATGGAGTGACTTCCAAAGTTGCCTCCGATTCAGGATTTCGCTCCCCTTATCCTCTGGGGCTGAGAATGGTCAAGGGCTTGGTCCATGACTATCCTTTGCCCTGTGCTTGCAGGTCTTCCCAAGGGGGTGACAGGCCCAGGGTTCTCACTCAGGAAAGTGGTGGGGGAGCAGAGGCAATGAGGGAAGCAGACCCTGAGGGAGGGACGCCGGCCCTGCTGCCAGCTCCCCTTGCTGCCCGAATGTGATCACTTCCATCAGCCCCTCCTCTCTCCCTTCTCCCCCCAGCCCAAAGCAGTTAGGGTTCCCAGCCCCCACTGCCCAGCCCGGGGCCCCTTTCTGTCCAGTTATTCTTGGGTGGAAACATGCACAGGCTGGAAAAAAAGGGTGAGAACCGAGATTATTCCTCTGTCATCATCAGGACCTTGGACAGGTCTCGGAACGGCTCTGTGCCTCAGTTTGTCAAAAAGGAAGGATAACAGTGTGCTCCTCGGAGGGTTCTTGAAAATGTAATGTGTTAATACCCATAAAAGTGCTTAGAACAGGGTCTGTGATGTAGCAGGTCTCAATAAACTTTAGCTTGTCTTTATCATTGTCAAGAATGGGGTGTCCTGGGTTAGCAGAAGACTGATCCCAGCCCTGGTTCCATCATGACCTTGCTGTGCATCCTTGATGGGAGCGAGCAGTCTTTCTGGGCTTCATCTCTGTCTGAGAAATGACAGCGTTAGCATTTGCCGAAGCGTGATACCATACTTGTGTGTTTTACACAGTTTCTGGAAGGAAGTTCTAAAATCTGAGGGGGGTCGTTAACGTCTATCAGGGTAAATAGCTCCGGACCCCCAAATCTGCATTTACAGAGATCTGTTGCTTAGAATGAGGCTCAATTAGGTATCGCTGGGGTGCCCACTCTCACCAGCCCACGGGTTACGGCGAGGGGTGGGGGGAGAAGGGGTGTCCGTGACTCCCTTCACCGCAGCCCTCTCTCCCTGCAGGCACCGTAAAGTCAGCTTTGAATTGTGAGCTCCCACCTCCCACCACGACCAAGCCGGAGCCCCTCCCCTGCCCCCTTCAAATTCCTCACTCCATCCGTAATCCTCCTCCATAATAGCCCTTACTCACCTCCTTCCTGTTTCTTAAACACCCTTCCCACATTTCCCAGCCCGAAGGCACCTCCTTTTCCATAATCTTCTTTTCATCGGCCCCCTCGCTTGTTTCCTCATTTCTTACTGGGTCCTAGGAAGCACCAGCGCCCCGACTGACCTTGCCTGGTGTTTTCAACCTTCCGTAACTGTAGTCTGTCCTATCTTGACACTATAGCACATAGTTCACGCATCTTCTAGGACATTCCACCCCCCCATCAACGTGGCCACGGGTACTTTCTTCATCGTCTACAAATATCTCCCTCTTACCACTGCCTGCTGAGGCCTCCGTCTCCTCCATAAACAGCCCCTTCAGCCAATTCTTGGGCAACTTCCTCATTTCCACTCTGATTGGGTCTCAAAAAACCCCCTTGACAAAGCTCCTTTTTTTTTTTTTTTTTTATTTAATCCCGCCCCGAGCCTCACCTATCATAATTCTATCCTTCCTTCCTCCGGCTTCTCCCTCTCAAGCTCTCCCCTTCCCCGCCCGGGCTGGCCCACCATTCACGGTCGCCCTCACCTCTCCCCCGTGGCCTGCCCCCTACCATGTTCCCCTGAGCCTCCAAGGAGGGGGCTCAGGGGGCCCGATGGCCTCCCGCCCCCCGTGGCCCCACAGCCCCCGGGGGCCGGGGGAAGAGCCTCGGGAGCCCCGGCACCGAGGATGGGCAACCGCACGTGGGACGGCTGCCACGTGGACTCGCGCGTGGACCACCTGTTCCCGCCGTCCCTCTACATCTTCGTCATTGGCGTGGGGCTGCCCACCAACTGCCTGGCCCTGTGGGCGGCCTACCGCCAGGTGCGGCAGCGCAACGAGCTGGGCGTGTACCTGATGAACCTCAGCATCGCCGACCTGCTGTACATCTGCACGCTGCCGCTGTGGGTTGACTACTTCCTGCACCACGACAACTGGATCCACGGCCCCGGCTCCTGCAAGCTCTTCGGCTTCATCTTCTACACCAACATCTACATCAGCATCGCCTTCCTGTGCTGCATCTCGGTGGACCGCTACCTGGCGGTGGCCCACCCGCTCCGCTTTGCGCGCCTGCGCCGGGTCAAGACGGCCGTGGCCGTGAGCTCCGTGGTCTGGGCCACGGAGCTGGGGGCCAACTCGGCGCCGCTGTTCCACGACGAGCTCTTCCGCGACCGCTACAACCACACCTTCTGCTTCGAGAAGTTCCCCATGGAGGGCTGGGTGGCCTGGATGAACCTCTACCGGGTGTTCGTGGGCTTCCTCTTCCCGTGGGCCCTCATGCTGCTGTCCTACCGCGGCATCCTGCGCGCCGTGCGGGGCAGCGTGTCCACCGAGCGCCAGGAGAAGGCCAAGATCAAGCGGCTGGCCCTGAGCCTCATCGCCATCGTGCTGGTCTGCTTCGCGCCCTACCACGTGCTGCTGCTGTCCCGCAGCGCCGTCTACCTGGGCCGCCCGTGGGACTGCGGCTTCGAGGAGCGCGTCTTCTCCGCCTACCACAGCTCGCTGGCCTTCACCAGCCTCAACTGCGTGGCTGACCCCATCCTCTACTGCCTCGTCAACGAGGGGGCCCGCAGCGACGTGGCCAAGGCCTTGCACAACCTGCTCCGCTTCCTGGCCAGTGACAAGCCCCAGGAGATGGCCAACGCCTCGCTCACCCTGGAGACCCCGCTCACTTCCAAGAGGAACAGCGTGGCCAAGGCCTTGGCAGCTGGCTGGGCGGCAGCTCCGCCCTCCCAGGGGGACCAGGTGCAGCTGAAGATGCTGCCCCCGGCGCAGTGACCAACCCCCCCCCTCCTCCTGTGTTACCCCACATTCCCTTCCCTCCAGGTCCGTTGTATGCAAATTGTATGTAAATGAGGCTGTGCTCATATTCATAAGAGGAGAAGGAAACAGGAAAACAGTGAGGTTGGTGGGTCACTGGTCAATCATCACCCTCCACCATGACCCCCTAACAACTTGGTTGAACAATTCAGTGGCACTGTGTCTGGTGGTGCTAGTGACACAGCGGTGACAAATGACAATCCTGGCCCTCCTTCACGTGCTCCCACTCTGATGGGGGAGACAGACCTGTCCCCTGACAGGGATGACCCAGAGTGGGTAGGGCTCAGACTGGGGCACCCAGAGGGCACCCAATCTGAGGGTCACAGAGGGCTTCCTGGAGGAGGGGACAAGTAAATTAGGTCAAATATTTGGTTTCCAGAAGGTAACGACAAAAAGGGGGGGGGGTGAAAGGATTACTTCCAACAAGGAGATAAAATTTGGGGACTGAAGAGGAAGGTGGGAGAAGAACTTCACCGAGGGTAGAGTTGCCCTGGGGAGTGAGGGCACGAAGGGCACGGGCACGTGTGAGTTTCTAGATAAACAGCATTCTCCAAGTCAGGACCAAGGAGGAGGGAGACTCAGAACCCGAAGGGTAATCGGGGCAGACTAGCTGGTGGAGAGCTGAGCAGGGCAGGCTGGGGAAGGGGCTCAGGACAAGAGAAGGGTATTTATTCATTCATTCAACAGAGACTTATTTATATCCACTCTCAGCCCAGCCCTGTGCTGGCTGGGGCTGGGGGACACAGTGGTGAACAAGACAGCCCAGGCCCCCACCCTCATGGGGCTCACGGTAAACAAGTAAATAAAAATAAATATAATGTTTGGTATTGTTAAGTGTCCTAGGGGAAAATAAAGCCTATTGAGGGGGCATTGAGTGGCACGGACTCGTCAGGGGAGGGCTCACCGGAAGGTGACATTGGAACAAAGACCAGGTGTGGGGGTTGGCCCTATGGCTGGGGGGGGGATGGGAGGAGAAGAGGACTTGGAGTGGGAAGGAAGAGGACTTGGGGCAGAGGGAACAGTAAGTGCAAAGCCTCTGGATGGAGGGAGTGCCTGAGTTTTGAAGGAGAGCAAGTGGAGCAGGGAAGCTGGAACAGAGGGAGGCTGGGAGGGGGAGAGGAATGGTCCATGATTGACGGGACTGGCAAGGGACCAGCTGATCTTTTGATCAGGGCTTTGTAGGTCCTGGTGAGGACTTTGCCTTTTACTCTGAAATAAAAGAGAGCCACAAGAGGGCTCTTCCGCGGAGGAGGGATGGGATTTTAACTTAAATGTTAACAGGATCCCACTGGGCGCTGGGTGGGAAACAGAATATGGGAAGGGAGCAGGCTGACAGGTGACTGCAGTAGTCCAGAAGGGAGACGCTGGCAGCTGAGCAGGGTGGGGTGGGGCAGCAGGTGAGCAAGGAACCGTGGTCAGCTTTGGGATTTATTTTGGAGGGATACTTCAAAATGATGGAAGAAGCACGGAGCCTTTTCGGACTATGTAACACAAGCCCCTTGCCCATCTTGAAGAAAGGACGACCAGGGGGCCTGAACTGGAAGGACCTCTGGGAATGATCCTGGGCCCTATTCCAGAGCGGTCACCGGAGAGGCCAAATGACTAGGCCAGGGTCACACAGCTGGTGAGTCAGTGCTGGGGTTATCCTGGGCTCCCTCTCCCCTCTTCGTCTCTCTGCCTCTGTTCCCATGCCCCAGGGTGGCCAAGGCTGCCTGCCTTGGCTGATGGGGTCACGGTCACCCTCCCTCTCCTGGCCCTCGGGGATCACCAGGAATGGGCATCCTTCCATAACCAGGCTGGAGAGCAGGAGCAAGCACCCAGCTCAGGACAGGCCTGCCCTTTCTGACAGGTCACTTCCCTTCCTTCCTCCCAATGGATGTGTAACAGGCTCCAAGATCCTGATGAGATGTGAGGATCCTCCTACACACATACACCCCCACCCTTGTCCCAGAAGTTCCCAGAAGAGGTTCCTGGAAACCCTTCTCAGAGAAAGGAGGAGGAGGGAGGAGGGAAATGAGAAAAAAAGAACTTAATGAGGAAAATGGTTTTGCAGGAGGGGGGGATTACTGAGATGCAGAAAGTTGGGGCTTTGGTATTTGGTGCAGAGAGAAAAGAGGGAAGCCTGGGATCTATGGGGCCTAGTAATTTTCCCACCCCAAAGCCATAAAGCTACCGGGATGGAGATGTAAGAACTTTTTGGAACACAGTCCCCTTGGAGAATCAGATGAAAGTGTGCACTCCACTCCTCCAACAAACGCTCATTCCCATTCATTCAATAAATATTTACTGAGCATCTACTGTGTGGCAGGCACTGTTCTAGGAGCTGAGGAAACAGCAGTGAAATAAACAGAAAAAAAGTCATGTACAGTTTGGAAGTTCCCTAAATCCACGTGGAGAACTCAGCCTCTGAGGAGGCCCTTAGGCCCCGTGACTAACACCCCCAGGAATTAGGAGAAGACTTGGCTGGGACTCAAGAAATCCCAGCCTTGGCTCCATCCTGATTATGCACGGAACTTTGGATAAATCCTTTTCTTCCTTTGGCCTCAGTTGGCCAGTCTGTAAAATGGGAAGGGGGGTGTCCCAAGGAGATAATGGACCTTAACTAGGCCCCAAGCTCTATCACACCTTCAGTCCAGAAGGGATCTTGGGGAAGTGTTGTGGTTTGGTTTTTTTTGTGTTTGTTTTTTGTTTTTTTTAAATATTTTATTTATTTATTTATTTGACACAGAGAGATCAGATCACAAGTAGGCTGAGAGGCAGGCAGAGAGAGAGGAGGAAGCAAGCAGGCTCCCTGCTGAGCAGAGAGCCCGACGCGGGCCTCCATCCCAGGACCCTGAGATCATGACCTGAGCCAAAGGCAGGGGCTTTAACCCACTAAGCCACCCAGGCGCCCTTTGTTTTTGTTTTTAAGATTTTATTTATTAGAGAGAGAGAGGGAGTAGAGGCGGAGGGAACGACAGAAGAAGAATCCCAAATAGACTCCCGGCTGAGTGTGGAACCTGACCTGCCGGGCTCGATCTCACGACTCTGAGATCATGACCAGAGCTGAAATCAAAAGTCAGACTCTTAACTGGCCGAGCCATCCAGGCGCCCGGGAAGGGTTGTTTTTATGGAGTCTTGGCATTTTAAGGAATTTAGAATATCTGGGTTCATGCATGTCAGTGCCATCATTATTACTGAGAAACGGAGGTCCATTCTTGTCACGGATTTGAAGAAGGACACCAAAGGAGTGGAAGTGGATGCTGAGGAAAGCCCTGGGGGCGGAGGGGCCCTGACTCTGCCTTCTGGACGGGTTTCTTCCTACACGCCGCTCCTATGCTCCTCTCCTCCCCTCTCCCTCTCCTAGACATTCTCAATTACCCATCAAGACTCCGCCATCCAGAAATTTCTCTCAACCCTTTCCTGACCTTGTTTATATGATCTTGCTCCCTGCTGGCTAGAGGAGGACAGTCTGGGACATGTCCTTAAACTCCTTCTTGAGCAAGCTCCCTGGGGACCCTCGCCCACCAGTGGAGGAAGTGGGGCTGCTTGAGAACGGGTGTGGTTTTAGCAGCCAAGACGCCGGGCCATCACCTTCTGCGGGCTGAGAGACCTCCTCCCGCGGCCCCCTGTCTGGCCCTCAGCTGGTCAGTTCCTCAGGAAAGGGCTGGATTCGCTATTTCTGGGGATGAAATGCACCTTCAGGACAGTGTTCAGACCTGCAGAGCAGTAAGGGTTGCTTCTCGGGGGCTTACTGTGACCGGCACCATTCTAAGCACCTACCACGGTTCACTCACTGTTTTTACATTCAAGATTCTCATGCAAGCCTTACAACTACCCAGCAAGGTGTTCTTATAATTCCCATTTTGTAGACGGGAATACTGACGCCCAGAAAGGTTACGTCACTCGCCTAACATCACAAGCAAGTAAAAGGCGAAGCTGGGATCCCAGCCCAGGTCTGTATCACTACAAGGTCGGTTTCTTCTTATTCCCAGTGAGAGCTCTAGCCTGCGGGGAAAGCGTATTTGGGACTCATTAGCCCTAATTAGGACTAATTAAGAGCCTCCTTTAAGCGAGGAAGCCACCTAAGTACAAGACGTCACGAAGGAACACGGTGACAGCAGCCAACGCGGGCGTGGGAACCCAACCACGCTCCCGCGAACTGCCGTTTAACGGCACCACCCCCTGACCCTCCTCACTTCCGCCTTTATTTGCATATTCAGCGATCGGACGCCAGGCGTCGGCGTCGACGCGGTGACGTCAGGGAGCGCCCCTGCAGTGCTCCACCCCCGAGCGTACGCACGTACGCACGCACGGAGACGAGCGGGCGGGGGAGGAGGGAGAGATCAGAGGCGCCCCGCCCAGTCGGCAAGGTTGCGCGTGCCCCGTGCGACCGCCAAGATGGTGGTGGGCGCGTTCCCCATGGCGAAGCTGCTATACCTGGGCATCCGGCAGGTCAGCAAGCCGCTTGCCAACCGCATTAAGGAGGCCGCCCGCCGAAGCGAGTTCTTCAAGACCTATATCTGCCTTCCGCCGGCTCAGCGTGAGTTTGACCCTACGTCCCTCCAACCTTTTCATTCCCCAACCCCTCTCTGGTGGTTGCTCAGGGGATGGATTTCTGTTTACAACCAATCACTGCCCGAACCGGCGAAGTCCTGCAGCCAATAGGGAGGGTTCCTGGAAGAAGGGCATGCGGGTTGCCCAATAGTATGATCCGGCGTGGGGCAGTGGGCGGGTCGGGTCGCTGGCGCCCGAGTTGGGAATACAAGCCAATGGAGGAAGACACCGGGTGGAGACTGACGTCCAGATGAGCTAATAGTGGGGACTGAGAGGAGTTGGGGGCGGGACCGAGGAGAGACTTGACCGGGTGGTTTGCCTGGCGGTCCTTAGATAATTTGGTTTACAGAACCCCACCCGGTGCTTCTGTTGCCCTCTCGTCCTGGGAGGTGAGGTGCCTGACCTGGCATGGCGTTCAGGGAGGGTTTCCAGGCAGAAGAGACCTCTGGGCGGGGACCTGAAGGGTGAGGAGAATCTCACCAGAGAGCAGGGATGATGTCGAGGGAGAGTGGGGCGCATGCTCCAAGGCCAAATGGTTAAGGGGAGCGTACTTCTATTCCTTATAAGTTTGGATGCTCAAAGTTTGCAGAATTCTTGGTCCTTTGGTGGTGTTTTGTGGGGCCTCTGTCAGAGGTGCGGATCTTAGAATGGAGAAAGTTACCAGACTGCTCTCCTATCAGCTCTCTCCATTGACCCTCACCTGTGTTTGTCCCCACGTCAGGGAAGGGAAGTGACTTCCCCAGTTTACAGAAGAGAAAACAGGCCTCGAGACCAGAAGCGAATTGCTCAGGTCACACGTGGAGTTTATGCCAGAGGCAGGACTTGATTCCCAGAGCTAGTTTCTGTTTCCTGCCACTGCCTTTCTCCTAAACCCTGTGATGTGTCTTAGCGCCCTGGTGTAGGAAGTGGCTTCTTGGGTCAGACTGACATGGATTCTCATCTGGGCCCCACCACTCCCTGGCCGAGTCACTTACCCCTTCAGAGCTTCGGTTTTCTCTCCTGTACAATGGGTATTATGTAAGAGCAACATTTAATGGGCACTCGGCTTTGTGCCAGGGCGTATGCTAAACACTTCACAGGCCTTCCATCCTCAAATCCTCACAAATTATGAGGTAGGCGCTGTTATCATTCCCGTTTTGTGTATAGACTCTGTGTGCATTTATGCTGTAAATAATACTTAGGTTGTTTTGAGGAGTAAATGGATATCAAATGTTAAGTCAGTGGGTGGCACTGAGATATGGCTGTTGTGTAGATGGTGTGGATACAGAAAAAAAGCAAAAGCAAAAGATCTTGTCCTTGGAAATTTTACATTCTTGGGGCGTGGATGGGGTGTGGGGGGGTAGCCAGCCAGTAAACAAAATAAATAGTTGAAATATGAATTATATTAGCTAGCAGTACTTGTTCTGGAGAAAACATGAGGGAGGCAAAAAGAGGACTGTCTGGAGGAAAGTTGGAAGTTTCGATAGCGTGAGAATAGGAGCAGGAGAGGAGGGAACAAGCAGTGCAGAAAGAGCATTCTCTCACATGCAAAGGCCCTGAGGTGAGAGTTTGCCTGGTAGGTTTGATGAACGGCTACTTTGACATTGCTCCTGAGTGGATGGGACTCACTGGAGGGTATCAGCCTTGGAGGGACAGGGTCTGAGGCATATGTTAATAGGGTCCCTTTGGCAGTCATAAGAAGAGGTTGGATGCAGGGAGGAGGGGACCCCAGTACTCCCAAGTGAGAGGTGATTGGGGAGGAGGCGTCAATTTCTGGAGACATTTTTTCCCCCTTCTTTTTAAAATTTCAGACTCTCAGAACAGTTGAAAGAAAAAATGATATAGGGTCTGGCTCAATCGGAAGGGCGTGTGACGCTTTATCTCCGGATCATGAGTTTGAGCCCCACGTTGGGAATAGAGATTACTAAAGAAATAAATAAACTTAAAAAAATAAAAGGAAAAATGGAATAGTCATCAGTTATCAGTCACCACCTAGTTCCCTACTAATTAGCCTCCAGCAGATTTGCTTTGTTTTCACTCTAGTATATGGATGTGTTTATATATGTATACACTCTTTTTTTTTTTTTTGTGAACAATTGGAAAATAAGTTGTGGATGTAACACTTCACTCCTAAATCTTTTTAGCTGGTGTTTCCTGAGAACAAAGACATTCTTATATATATTACACGGCACCAGTATCACATCTGAACAGTTTAACAGTGATAATAATGATATTGATACCAATATTATTTAATATATAACTAATATTTAATGTATAACTCATATTCTGATTTCTCCAGTTATTCCCAAAATGTCCTTTTTAGCTATTTATTATTCTTTTTAATCTAGGGCCTGCTCAGGGATCATTTGATTATCATCCCTTTTAAATATCCTTTAATCTACAGTGTGGCTCAGCAATCCCGCCCACTGCCTATCTTTGTAAATAAAGTTTTATTGGCACACAGCTGCACCCATTGGTTTGCATATTGTCTGTGGCTGCAGAGACAGGTTTTATGGCCCACAGATCTAGAATATTGACTCTGTGGCCTTATACAGAAGAAGTTTGCTGATCCTCCTCTCTACTGGTGTTCTCGTTTTTTTTTGTTTGTTTGTTTTGTTTTTTTTTAATGGTGTTGACATTTGGAAGAATCCAAGCCAGTTGTCCCATAGTGTCTCACAACCTGAAGTTTTCTGATTGCTTTCTCTGATTTGATTCACACTGAGCATCTTTGGCAAGAACACCACACACATGATGGTGTGTCCTGAGGACATCACCTCAGGGGGCTCCTGATGTCTGTTTGTTCCGTCATTTGTGATGGTAACTTGGATCCCTTGGTTAAGGTGGTGACCACTGAAAGAACCTTTCCTTTTCCCCTTAGTAATGAATACCCAGTAGATTTGTTTAGAAATCCTGGCTGGCAGGATTTCCCCTGGAGTGGGTGTGACCTGGCCACCTGCAGGAGGGGCAGGTTGGACAGAAAGGACCAGACGCTCCGTTTGGGATAGATTTAGTTGGCGAAGCTATTACATATTGGACTGCATTGACTTATCATATTGATACTTTTAAAATTACATTGTTACCCTCTTGACACTGCTGTGTGTGTGATTGGAATTTTCCAGAGCCTGTAGCAGCTGTGTGCTCTGGGTCAGGCCTCCAGTGCTGACCAGCACATCCAGCATCTGTGCCTCTGGCTGAGGTTCTTTTGAATCAGCAGGGTAGGCCGGCTGTCTTCTCACAGTAGAGGCTCTAGTGGTCGGTGTGAACAGTAAATTCAGGAAGCATAGGTCATCAGTGATGCACTGTGTTGGCGAGGCAAGGATCTGTTTTGTTTTTTCTTTCTTTCTTTCTTTAGATAGAGGTTTATCAGACACACAGCAAGGGAGCAGCGGGCAGGACAGCAAAGGAGAGACTGTCCGCCAGGAGGCAGTGGGGGGGGGCTACAGTTAAGAGGGGGAGTAAGGAGGTAGGGGGACACATGGAGTTTTCTTTTTTTTTGGTACCTGTACCTGGTTGTAAGTAGCCCATTGGGCAGCTGGGGCTTATGGATATTTCAAAGTGGGCTGTCTAATGGGCTTCTTTGCGTTCAGCCAGGGGGTCACCATGGGCCCTTTTACCTTACTCCGGTTTCCAGTGCTCAAGCCTGTTGCCTAAAAGTGGCCTCTACATTCCCCTCCTCCCTCCAGATGGACAGTGACGGATCTCTGGCATTGGGGCAGAGGTCTCATCTTCAGTAGCTGCTTCGTGCTGAGGGGAGCGGGGGTGGTGGGGGGGGGCACTTGTCCGACCTGCAGGGCTGCTGTGCAGCGACAGACCAGAGCATGGTATTAGATTAATGTGCTGACAGGCGATTTGAGGGAAATTCCTTGGTGGCCAGGGCCATGCAATTTAGGGAGAGGGGACCCTCAGATGGTATGGGCTGGAATTTTTGTTGAACCACGACTCGTATATGAAATTGGTAGATTCACTCAGATGCTAGGAATGTGGTTTGTGTGTGTGTGTGTGTGTGTGTGTGTGTGTGTGTGTGTGTGTGTTTAAGATTTTATTTATTTGACAGAGAGAGAGAGATCACAAGTAGGCTCAGAGGCAGGCAGAGAGAGAGGGGGAAGCAGGCTCCCCGCTGAGCAGAGAGCCCAATGCGGGGCTCGATCCCAGGACCCTGAGATCATGACCTGAGCCGAAGGCAGAGGCTTAACCCACTGAGCCACCCAGGCGCCCCACTAGGAATGTGTTTTGTCTGTAGATCAAGATGGTGGCCGGACCCATGGGAACGAAGGGGAAAGGTGGAGAGGGGGAGGAGCAAGGTGGCTGAGAGTCAGCCTGCATCAGGGGAGGGTCCGTCCAAGTCCTAGGCTGTTGAAGGGCCAAAAAGAGAAAGGAGAGGGAGGGAAGAATCCCTCCAAAGGGTAAGAGGGGAAATCCCACACCCTTTTGGTCAAGGTGGGGGGGGGCTGGATTCCCCCTGGGGCTTTGGATCCTCATCAAGTCACCTCCCCAAGGAAAGCTAGAGTCGGTCCATCAAGGGGAGGTGCCGAGAAATTCCCAGAGACTCTGGAAAAGTTCTGGGCTGCAGAGGGTCCCGTGAGGGCCACCAGAGTGGGGCAGTTCCATCAGGTGGGGGCCTGCGGCAAGGTCTGGGCAGTGAAAGAATTCACCCGAGGCCGAACAAAGGAGATGGAAGTCTATTGAATCCACCCCAAGGGAGCAGCGGGAGAGCAAAGGAGAGACTGCGTGCGGGCGAGGATCTTTAAACACAGATTTCCGGGGGAGAAAAAAGTAAAAGGTTGGTGACGCCGGGCAGGTTGGGACCCCTCTTGCCGAGGGCACTGCTGACATTTCCAGAGGGGCCACGGGATGTCTCTGGGCAGTAGGAAAATTCCAGTTTGTTTCTGCTTATTCCTTTAGAGTATACTGGTCCTTTTTCTAGTGCACTACTCATGGTAGGCAGATAATTGCCCCCCAAAGATGTCCACATCTTAATCCCAGGAACCTACTGAATGTGTTCACTTCTGCGACAGAGGGGACTTTACAGATGTGACTAAGTCAAGGATTTGGGCCTAGGGAGAGTGTCCTGGATCATCCAGGCCAGCTGACGTAATCATAAGGGTCCTTGTAAGTGAAAGAGGGAGATGCGAAAGGGACCGATTTGAATGTGCCGCCCTGCTGGTCTGGAAGGTGGAGAAGGGGCCGTGAGCCAGGACGTGCAGGCAGCCTCTGGAAGCTGAAACAGGCGAGGAAACCGATTCTCCCCTGCTCACACCTTGAGTTCAGCCTCCTGAGCTCTGTTCTGAGCCACCAAGTGCCCCTCCTCTGGAGCTGGGCTGCCACCAGTGAACCCCAGTCCTGCCACTTTCTGTGTCACCCTGGCCAGATGATTGAGCTTTGGGCCTCAGTTTCGCTGTCTGTACATCGTGTTGTTATGATGGTTTCATGGGTTCCTCTCCGGAGAGCACTCAACGGTGCCCCAGCCCTGAAGTGCTGCATAAATGTTTGTTGAATGGCTAGAAATGCCAGGCATTGTGATCATTGATTGCACTGTCGTCATCCTCATCGTCACCTTAATGCGAAACCTACCACTGTGATCTTTCTCGTTGTGCACTCCTGGCTTGTAGTCAGTACTTTCTGCGTGTTGATGGTATTGGTCCCTCTTCCTCAGTCTGTGCTCACAGGCTTACCACAGGCGGAAGGCTCTGGGCTTTCCCGTGGACGCTTCTCACTAGCAGGGGCCAGTTACTGTGTTTGTCTGACTAGGAGCTGGGATTGAAGTTCTATCTCTGAGTCAAGCAGAGAGAGGGCAGATGGCTGGATAGAGGGCCTCCCACTACCTCATGCTTCACAGACCACTTAAAGCATCCTTTGAAAGGAACGGTATACCTGCAAGGAAGGAACTGACTCCTCCCAGAGCAAGGAGAAAGCAGGAGCAAGGAGCCACGGAGGGGAGTTAAGGACTGAAGGCGCCTATGTACTCCCGGGGATATGGACAGATTCACGTGGTCTTGGGGACAGGGTCTATCCTGTGGGAACACTGGGCAGGGGACCATCTTGTGTAAAAGCAGATCCCGGGAAAAGTACCCCTCGGGGACAGGGCGAACTAGGAAAAAACCCACCCTGCAAAGGCACAGCCTTAGGGCTGGATGGGGATGGAGACCGTCTCCTCTGAGAACACTGCCTGTCCCTCCTGTGGGCCTGGGAACTGAATTAGACTCTCTGAAAGGCCCTGGAAACAGCAAGCTGAGAACGAACCCAGGTCTGTGTGCACTTGACAAGGACGAACCCTCTCTGGAGGAGTCCCCCCTCTGACTGAGCCTTGGAGAATTCCTTCAGGTGGAGTTCGGCCCATCTCACGATACAAAATTGCACACTATACAGAAAAAGAGATACCATGAGCGAGAGTCAGCAGACACAGAACGTGGGAGGTCAAGACCTCCAAGCATCGTGGCTATCAGAACGAGCAGATATGGGTATAAAATACGTTTATATGGGAAAAGGATAAAATAGGAGGGAGGTGAAAACGTGAGTGCAATCAGAAATTACCAGGAAGTTGGAACAAGAACCAACTAGAACTTTGAGAAATGACACAGTTGACGTTCAGAGCTCAGTACAAGGACTGAACAAATACCAGATGAAACAGCTGCAGAGAGGATTTGTGCGCTGACAGACATCGGAAGGGGGAAAAAATTTGCTCCCCCCTAGCTGCCCAGGAGTTCCACCTGCAGGTCCTGATTGGGTTCATCTGGGGAAGGAAGGGCTGGATGTTTTTATTTTTAACATTGTCCGGCGGATTGCTTGAACGTTTGAAAAATCACTTCCCTGGAGTCTATTTATAATCTCGAGAACACCACATGAGTTCTGTTGCCTGACAGCCAGGCTGCTGCTGGTGACCTCCAAACACTGCTTTTATTATGGGTCTCCTGTTAAGGAAACATGTTGCACATTTTCCGTGTGTGTGTGCGTGTGTGTGTGTGTGTGTGTGGTTTGTAGTCATGCATAGTGCTGACATATAATATGGTGAATATATTGTATGCTAAAAATGTTAAAGAATTGGAAAGTGGCGGGCGCCAGGGTGGTTCAGCCTGTTAAGCATCTGCCTTCAGATCAGTTCATGATCCCGGGGTCCTGGATCAAGTCTAGCATCAGGCTCCTTGTTCAGCGGGAAGCCTGTTTCTCCCTCTGCCTCTGCTGCTCCCCCTGCTTGTGCTCGTTCTCTCTCTCTCTCTGACAAATAAATAAAATCTTTTTTTTTTCAAGATTACATTTATTCATTTGTCAGAGAGAGAGAGAGAGAGAGAGAGAGAGAGAGAGAGAGAGAGCGCACAAGCAGGGGGAGCAGCAGGCAGAGGGAGAAGCAGTCTCCCCGGGAAGCAAGGAGCCAAAGCAAGCAAGGATGCGGGACTCAATCCCAGGACTCTGGGATCATGATCTGAGCCAAAGGCAGATGCCTAGACAACTGAGCCACCCAGGTATCTCTAAATAAAATCTTTTTAGAAAATTGGAAGGCATGGGATTAATATATATTTTTTAAAGATTTTATTTCTTTGTCAGAGAGAGAGCGAGAGAAAGAGAGAGAGAGAGAGCACAAGCAGGGGGAGCAGCAGGCAGAGGGAGAAGCTGGCTCCCCGCTGAGCAAGGAGCCCAATGTGGGACTCGATTCCAGGACCCTGGGATGATCACCTGAGCCAGAGGTAGACGCTTAACTGACTGAGCCACCCAAGCGTCCCTGGAGTTAATATTTTAAAAAATATTTTAGTTTATGTATTCCTGGCTGCTCAAATATTTTTGCTCTCGTTAAAAATATTTTCTTACGCAGACATTGTTAAATACATTTGGAAACTCTTGATGTAGCCCTTCGTGAGAGTCTAGTTTTGACATTCTTTGTGTTCAGCTGTCAGAGCTGGCAAAGACCTAAGGGAGGCACAGAGAGCCAAATGAGAGAAGCATGCCGTCAGCTCCGTTTAATCCCGCTGCTCATTTTTCAGGCCCACCCTTCATATGCAAAGGCGTTTGTTGGAATTTGCCTGAGCTCACATTGTTAAATCTTCCGTCCATGGTTTCCGAGCAGGAATCTTTTTTCGGAAGCCCTTTTGTGCGGGCTGGTTTGAATCACAATTTGGGAATGTCCCCGGGAGTCCATCCACCTGGGCTGCATTACGCTGAGTGGCCGGGAGAGGGCGCTTGTGCCGCCCTTTCAGCATCTCGGGTTGCTGGCAGCACCCATCTGCAGGGAGGCATTAGAAAAGCTCTATTTCTTCTCTTCCTCCCCCCTTCCCTCATCTTGTTACTCTTCCTTTTCCTTCTCCCTTCCCTCCTCCTTCCTCAAGACGTAAACATAACCAGAAGTTCTGATATTTTCTTCCTGTGCCCCAGAGAAACACCTGTCTACTCCTCTGTGCTCACCTCTCCTTGAGACCCTACCCTGAAGGCTCGGCCCCCCAGGATGTGCCTCTGCCCCTCACTGGAGTCCTACCCCCCTTCCAGCTTCTTGGCTCCTCCTCTTTTCCTGCTCTCCAGCTCTAGTCAGCCCCAGCTCCCGCCCCTAAGCCCCACGTAGCTGGTGATGGCCTCAGGAGCTCCCTCAGTCCCCCTGTGTGCTAAGCTGTCCCTCCTCTGTCAGACCCACCCAGGTCCTGCCTTTGATGAGCATAAGGCCACAGCAGCTACCCTCTGTGCTACTCTGCCTGCTGTGCGGCCACTATTATCTCTCTTTTTAAATTGAATCAAATTTTATGTTACTTCGGGGTTTTAGGTTTTTTTTTTCCTTTGAGGTTTTCTTTTTTAAAAGATTTTGTTTATTTATGTATTTACTTATTTATTTGTCAGAGAGAGAGAGCACACAAGCAGGGGGAGCTGCAGGCAGAGGGAGAAGCAGGCTCCTCGCTGAGCAGGGAGCCTGATGTGGGGCTCAGTCCCTGGGCTCTGAGGTCATGACCTGAGCCAAAGGCAGATGCTTAACCGACTGAGCCCCGCAGGTGTCCCTCCTTTGAGGTTTTCTGAAGCAGCTTAATAAATTTACAAAAGTCATATATGCTTACTGTGAAAGAAAGAACAAGATACGAACCAGTTTGTGCTCATCTGTGCTTAATTGAAAACCCAGCCGGTAAATCTTAATTAAACCTAAATCAAAAGGATGTTTATTGTTAGTGGAGGAAGGTGGTTTGGTGGCTTGGTGGTGTCATTAGGGACCTGAGACTCTGTCTCTACCATCTTTGTGTTCAGGCAGTAACTCTCCTCAAGGCTTCAGTGAGCTGCTGGAGCTCCGGACATCATGCCTTTATACAGCAGTGTCCAAAGGAGGGAGACACAGAGAGAGAGAGAGAGAGAGAGAGAGAGAGTGCGTGTGTGTGTGTGTGTGTGTGTGTGTAGAGATGGGGTAGGGCTGGGAAATGCGAGTGTGCTCTTCAAATAGAAGAGTCTTTCCCCAGAAGCCTCTAGTAGACTTCCTTCACAGATTATTGGCCAGAACTGAGTGGCATACCACCACTTGCTATATGGGAGGTCAGGGGGGTGAATAGCGCTTCTAGACTAATGGCAGGGGAGATATTGTTAATAAGACAGTAGAGAATAGTAAACAGCAGGGTACTTGGCTGGCTCAGTCAGTAGAGCGTACAGCTCTTGATCTCAGGGTTGTAAGTTCAAGCCCCACATGGGGTGTAGAGATTACTTAAAAACAAAAAGAAATCTTAAAAAAAAAAAAGAATAATATAAAGTGGCCTTCATGGTCATGAGCACTAAGGCGTAAGCATGAACATTACCTTAATGGATGAAGAAATTGAGCAGAGCTGTTCAGTGACCTGATGTCAGTTCATGCAAAGCCCCGAATGTGCCAGCTTCCCCACAAGCCAGGAAGAACTACGTCCATTTTGAGAGAGAAGAACTGGAGATGCCAAGAGATTGAGAAATTTGCCCAAGGTCATAGCAAGTAAGTAGCAAGGCAGGACTGGAATCCAGGACCACCCAGCTCCCAAGCACCCTTAGCCTTGAGCTGCCTCCCCTGTGCCTCCGAAATTCCCAGATGCCGCCTGTGCTGAGTCGAGGTGGTCTCTCCAGGTATCGGTGAGGACTAGCGGTGGGGTTATTCTCTGGGACAAGGACATGCTTGAATATTACACTCACTCAACAGAGCCTTGCCTAGTGCCCGCTGTATCCCAGGAGCTATTCTGGGAGGTTTGACTAACTCAGCAGTCACCAAAACAGACAGAAATCCTCTGCTCTCGCGAGCTCACATTTGAGGCTATTAATTACCTGCCTGGTAACTCCAGGCCCAGAGAGGTCCTTCCTCCCAGCAGTCCCACCCAGATTCCCAGGCTGAATCTCAGCGGTCCAGTTTAGGGCCCGTGCCTGTCCTTGAGCCAAGTTATTGTAGCTGGAGGGATGCAGTCTGATCGGCCCGTCTGAAGGGCAGGGTTCGTCACTGTCGGATCCTTTGGGCCCGTGTGGGGGATATGGAATTCCCCCAGATACTGGATAGGCAGAACCAATCGTGTCCCCTCTGGTGACTGGTGGCAGCGTGTGTCCCTGCTGTCTCCAGAGGCAGTGATGGAGGAGGGGGCCACGTCCGTCTGGGGGAGGAAGCTCCTGCCTGGTTGAATCTCGTAAGGCCCGGAGCAGTGTTGGAGTGGGCTTGCAGTGGGCTGGAATGCAGCCAGGAAAGGGCATCCTGGGCAGGGACTGGCTAGAAGCTATTTGCTCTTGACGGTAAGTTCTTAACTGGTGATAACAATTCTCATTCATCATGCTTCCTATGATCTCGACAAATGATAGTAATCACTTTATTAGGGAATTTATGTGATCTTCCTGGTTTTATGAGTGGGGATGTATCTCAGAGCAAGGAGCAAATTCTCTGGGGCAACACAGAATAAGAAATCAGCCCCTGGGCTCCCAAATTCCTCTTACATTTAATTATTATTTTATTTTTTGCATATTGCTTATTGTACGATATCTATACAACACAGTTACAGATCTGAAAGGTGTAGTTTAAGGGCGCCTGGGTGGCTCAGTCGGTTGAGCGTCCAGCTCTTGATTTTGGCTCAGGTCCTGATCTCGGAGTCATGGGATCGAGCCCTGCATGGGGCTCCGCGCTCAGTGCGGACTCTGCTTCGGGTTCTCTCCCTCTCCCCCCATCCCTCCCCGCTGCTCATGTGCGTGCTCTCTCTCTCTCTGAGAAAAATAAAATAAAATGTCTTGTTTAATGAGTACTGATAAATGCATATACCCATGTAACCAACTTCCGAGATCTATAAATTTTTTTTTTTAAGATTTTATTTATTTATTTCACAGAGGGAGAGAGATTACAGGAGGCAGAGAGGCAGGCAGAGAGAGCAGGGAGCCCGATGCGGGCCTCGATCCCAGGACCCTGAGATCATAACCTGAGCCGAAAGCAGAGGCTTTAACCCACTGAGCCACCCAGGCGCCCCAACTTCCGAGATCTAAAACATCTCCATCACCCTGGGGGTTCCTCCCTTTCCTGTTCTGTCACCTGTGGGACGTCTCTTGCTATAGATCCGTCTTACCTGTTGTTAAGCTTCATATGAATGGAATCATGCAATGTGAACTTGATGTCTAGCCTTTGTTCACATGCTGCTTTAGAGATATTTCTGCTGCATGTATGAATAGTTCATTTCTTTTATTGCTCTTCGTATGTATACTTTTATCCTGACATGTGAACATGCTATACTTGGTTTATCTACTTGCTTAATGATGGACATTTGGACACTTGGGTGTCCGTGTGTGTGTGTGTGTGTGTGTGTGTGTGTGTGTGTGTGTGTGTGTGTGTTATTACCAGTAGGGCTACTGTGAACATTCTTGTAAAGTTCTATATAGAAATATATTTTCATATCTTTATTTTGGGTGAATACCTAGAAGTGAGATGTTTGAGTTATATGATGAAGATAAAGTCATTCTTTTTTTTTTTTTAAGATTTTATTTATTTATTTATTTGACAGAGAGAGACAGATCACAAGTAGGCAGAGAAGCAGGCAGAGAGAGGAGGAAGCAGGCTCTCTGCTGAGCAGGGAGCCCGATGCGGGCCTTGATCCCAGGACCCTGAGATCATGACCTGAGCTGAAGGCAGAGGCTTTAACCCACTGAGCCACCCAAGCGCCCTATTCTTTTTTTTTTAATTTAAAGATTTTTATTTATTTATTAGAGAGAGGGAGAGAGCAAGGGGAAGAAGAGGAGAGAGAGGGACAGACTCAATGCCGAGCACCAAGCCAGACGTGGGGCTCTGTCCCACGACTCACATCATGATGGAAACCAAGAATCAGACGCTCAACTGACTGAGTTACCCAAGCACCCCAAAGATAAAGGCAGTCTTAATTTTATAAGAAGCCACCAAAGAGTTTTCCAGTGGGTCCAGTTGCTCTGCGTCCCTGCCAATAATCGTTGTTTTCACAGTTTAATTTTAGCCATTCCAGTTGGTGTAAAATGACAACTCACTTGCTTTTCTCTGAGGAATTGCAATGTTGAGTACTTTTTCATAGGATAATAAATATTTATTATCTCACCCAGTTCCTGAGAATCGGGAATTTAGGAGTGGCTTTGCTGAGTGGTTTTGGCGCAGTGTCTCAAACAGAAAGCTCGCCAGGCACTGAGCGGTCTGCTTCCTGGCTGACTCACTGGCCTGGTCAGTGGTAGGGCTCAGCTTTTCACTTGCTCTTGGGCCAAGGGCTCTGTTGCTCTGCCCATGGACCTCTCCTTAGGGCTATTCATGGTCTGGCAGCTGGCTTCCCCCAGAGAGTGATCCAAGAGTGAAAATGTCTAAGACTGAAGAGTCAGTGTCTTTATAACATAATTGTGGAAGCAACATACCACCCCTTGGCCATATTCTACTACTGGTCATACAGACCAACTCCAGCACAACGTGAGACAGGACTGTCTAAGGCTGTAAATGCTGGGAGACGGCAGTTATCGGGGGCTCTCTT
The DNA here is from genome assembly GCA_002007465.1 of Ailurus styani. Lineage (NCBI taxonomy): Eukaryota > Metazoa > Chordata > Mammalia > Carnivora > Ailuridae > Ailurus > Ailurus styani. The sequence continues at coordinate 2,218,876 of LNAC01000268.1, read as the reverse complement.
GGGGGCTGGCAACCCCAATTCTATTGCTACCATGAGTGAAAGTTATTTATTTTTTTAAAGAATATTAAATCAGTCTTGTATTCCTGGATCAATGCCTCTTGGTCATGGTATGTGATCCTTCTTATATATCGGTGGCTTTGATTTGCCAATATTTTCCTAAAGATTTTTTTTTACACCTGTGGCCATGAGGTGATATATTATGGGATTTTATTTTCTTGTAATGTCTTTGATAGGTTTTAGTATCATGGTTTTGCTGACCCCATTAAACATTCGGGAAAATGTTCCCTCATTCTCTGTTCTCTGCAAGATTGTGTATAAAATTAGAATGATTTCCTTCCCAAGTATTTGATATAAACGTCCATCTGGGCTTTCAGTTTTAATCTTTAAGGGAAGGTTTTTAATAACATTCAATTTCCTGCTTTTGGAAGGGAATTTTATATGTGGTCAGGATGGACTAAGATCGAAATGAATGGATTTTACAAAGTACCCTGGTGTAAGATTGAAATTCTGCTTTTCCCTCTTAAGAAAAAAAAAAGAAAAAAGAAAAAAAAGGACAAAGTTTTCTTGGATAAGAAAACGTAAACAAAGGTTTTTTTCCTCTTTTGACTGCCTAGCAAACTGAAACTTAGTTGTCTTTATCAGGTCTTTGATAACTTAAAGTTAAAACTTCTCAATATTAAAGGAGATAAGTTTTGCTAACAACTATATAACCCCACATATTTGCCTTTGGACTCTCTTATTGTCACCTTGGTTAAATAAATAATTAAGTTTTAAGTTTCGTCATGATCCATAATATTAATTAAGTATGTGCTTTATAACTTTAGGAGGTTTTTTTAACAAACTGCCCCAAGATTTAAATTGTAAACGAAGTCTCTTTGATTAGGCTTGTTTATTTGGTATATCATATTCTCGTATAAGGCCAGCACTTAATACTATGATTATTGAAGTGTTAGGTGTCACAGAAATAACTGGATTTTCTTGTCAACTATATTATAATAAACTCTAACCAGATCTTTAAAAACAAAACAAAACAAAATTCAGTTTTCTTAGTACTTATGGGACTATTCAGACTTCTACTTCTTTGAGTCAGTTTTCATAAGTTGTGTTTTTTAACGTATATAGCATTCATATAAGTTGTTGAATTTGTTGGCATAAACTATTTCATAATATTCTTTTAGTACTCTTTTATAGATTTTATTTTTTTTAAGTAATCTCTACACCCAGCATGGGGATCCAACTCACGACCCTGAGATCAAGAGTCGTACACTGGCAGACTGAGCCAGACTGCCCCCTCCTGTTGTATTCTTTTAATAATTCTAGGATCTGTAGTAATGTCTCCCCTTTCATTCCAGATAGTGGTAATTTATGGTTTATTTTTTCTTTATTCTTGATCACTAGTCCTGCTAGTGGTTTATCAGTATGTGTTTCAAAGAACCACCTTCGACCTTGTTATTTTCCTCATTTGTCTGTCTCTTGCTGTCTCTCTTTCTGTTAAAGAAATAAATATAATCTTAAAAAAAAAGATAGAACCTTAGATTATTGCTTTTAAACTTTCTTCTTTTTTAAAAAATTTTAAAAAGATTTTGTTTATGTATTTGGCACAGACAGAGAGCACAATCAGGGGGAGTGGCAAGCAGAGAGAAAGGGAGAAGCAGGCTCCCCCCCTGACCAAGGAACCTGAGATCATGACCTGAGCCAAACGCAGACGCTTAATCTAGTGAGCCACCTAGGCGCCCACTTTCTTCTTTTTTGTATATTTAAATATAAATTTCCCTCTAAGCAGTACTTTATTTTTTTATTGTTATTATTTTTTAAGTAGGCTCTGTGCCCAAGGTGGAACTTGAACTCATGACCCCAAGATCAAGCGTTGCTTGTTCTACTCACTGAGCCAGCCAGGTACCTCTCTAAGCAGTCCTTCAGATGCATCCAGCAGAATTTGATGTGTTGTGTCTACATTGTCATTCAATATTGTATATTTCCTAGTTTCTCTTGTGATGTCGTCTTTGACCCATTGGTATTTCCGACGTATGTTGTCTACTTTCCAAATATTGGGGCCTTTTTAGATTTCTTATTGTTACTGATTTCTAACTTAATTCCATTATGAACAGCAATAGTGCACATGGTAGAAAAATTTAGGTGGTAAAAAAAGATTGAATGTGGTGGAAAGTATATATGTTTCCTATCCCTGTCTGCCTGCCTTCCCACCTGCCTGTCTTCCTTCTTTTCTTTTTTCATTAAGAAATATTTGCTGAATGCCTACCTGCCAGGCAGTAGAGCTATGTCTGTTTAATAAGAGACACAAGTCTCTGCTGTCCCTATAGAATTGAGATTCTCTTGATAGGAGACAGATACTAAACAAGTTAAGAAAGTGAAATATATTCTGTGTCAGTTGGCAATAAGTAGGAAAGAATAAAGCATGGAAGAAGGATTAGGTAAAATGGGAGAAGGTGAAGGCTCTAGGAGGTTGGGTTTAGGAAGGCCTCTCCGAGGAGGTGAGTGTTTGATTAGACTTGAGTAAAGTGAGGAAGTGTGGATATTTGGGAGAAGTGTGTTTTCAGGCATTAGGCATAGTAAGTGCAAAGGCCCTGAGGCCAGAGCATGCCTGCTGGGTTTCAGGAACAATGTGGAGGCTTATGTAGCTGGGCCAGAGGGTGAATGGAAGAGTGGGAGGTCAGAGGTCAGAGAGGGAGCCACCAGAGGTCACCCTGAGCCACCTTCCAGAGGTATTCTATGCATGATCAAGCATAGTCTAGGTATGTATGTGTTTAATTCACATAAATGGCAGTATATTAATTCACCCTCTTTTGTTTCCAATTTTTTTCTTCTTCACAGCATACCTTGAAAATGCATCCCACGTTCTTTTTCGTAGCAGTGCAAAGTGAGAATGTGCCAGGGCCCTGTTGGTGGACATGTAGGTTATTTCTGGGTTATGCTTATCCAAAGGACGCTGCCATCAGTAGTCAGCTTTTGTGGCACTTGGTAGGCAGACTTCGGACCAAGGTACATGCACCCCACATCCACCCCACCCCTGCACTCCCGCTTGGAAGGTTTTAAGGGAATTCCTTTCCAGATCTCCAACTTCATGTGACTTGCCTGAGGAATCTGCTGGGTTTTCCTTCCCTTCTTCCCTTTCCAGTGGCTCAGCTCTCCGGAAAAGATATGGGAGAAGGAAAGTGTGGAAAATCTCTTCCTCCTTTCTAGTCATATGATGATGCATTGTTCCATGTGTGAAAACCTCAAGAATCGCAAAAGAACAATTTGAGATGTCTATGACAGAAACACATTTTCCAGCCTACCTTATTAAGGCACGTGACTCTGGTCAAAAAAATTGGGCGGGGGTGAGGGCACCCAGCTGGCTCAGTCAGTAGGGCATGCGACTCTTGATCTCAAGCTTGTGAGGTCAAGCTCCATGTTGGGCATGGAGCCTACAAATAAAATAATGAAATAAATAAAATAAAAAAAAATTTTTAATGACTGGAAGTCTGTACCTTTTGACCCCCTTCGCCCCTAAAAATTTACTCTTTATATTTAATAATTGTGCATCAGATTGTCCAATAATGCTGTTTTGATCACTGGTTTACTAATAGTAATTGTAAGGATAACTCAGTCTGCGAGAAGAATTTTCACTAAGATCACAGTTTGATTCTAATTTATAAACACATTTTTTTGTTTCGGAGAAATGTAGTAGGACATTTGAGCATAAAGATACGTTAGGATAAAATTTGGTTGAGAAAGCAGAACGTGGATTGAACTTTGAGGAACAAGGAGCCTTGCAAGCACAGTTAAGGAAGAGCTAATTGCGACATCTTTAAGATGACCGAAGGTGGCTGTTACATTTGGGGAGGGGGGAGCTCATTAGTCCTTTGCATATGCTAAAAAGAACGATGCAGCAGATTTGTTTTAAAATGCCAGTATTTCTCATATGCCAGAAGTTCATGCTCATTGCAGTTATTTTGTCTTAGGGTGGAAAATGGATATGACAATCTCAAAGTTTATAAAGAGTGTGCTTTGTTTTTTGAAAATTTGGTAAGAGAATAGAGGAGCAACAAGTTGTACAGGGCGCTGATTTGGCTGCCGCACAAGGGTGTCTCCCTGTCATTATTCCTGGGTGTGGGTCTCTGGGGATGTGAGCTGTATTATCGTTGCTTTCCACCCGGACTCACCACCTCATCCAGCAGCAAGGTCCCCTCCCTTTGCCCACACAACAGGGCTAGGCCATGTATTGATCTCTTCCAGTTCAAGAGGTGGAAATCAATTTCTCATTTGCAGTTTTAATTTTTACTTCCTTGTGAACAAAGTTGTATGTCTTCTCATCTAAGAGCCATTTGAATTTTTTAGCAATCACTCTGAAGTCTGGGCCCATTTTTCTAGCAAGTTGTTGGGGGTCTTTGTCTAATTAATTTACAGGAGCTCTTTCTGTGAGAAAATGAACAAATCTTTTTTTCCAACATTGTCATTTGACTTTGTTTATTGTGTTTTTGTTGTTTAGCATGTAAAACCTTTTTTTAAAAAAATTTTTTTTAATTTTAAAAAGTTTTTATTTTTTTTTATTTGACAGAGAGCAACAGCGAGAGAAGGAACACAAGCAGGGGGAGTGGGAGAGGGAGAAGCAGGCCTCCCGCTGAGCAGGGAGCCCGATGTGGGGCTCAATCCCGGGACCCTGGGATCACGACCTGAGCTGAAGGCAGATGCTTAACGACTGAGCCACCCAGGTGCCCGAAAACCCCCTTTTTTTTTAAACCTTAGTCAAATCTGTTCATTTTTTTCTCTTACTACCTCTAGGTTTTATGGCGTAATTAAAAAGATTATTTCTAGATAATAAATGGTTTCTCTTGTTTTCTTCTAGTAGTTTTTTTTTAAGATTTTTTTTTTATTTGAGAGAGAGAGAGAGAGAGAGGGAGAGACAGCGTGAGCAGGAGGAGCAGAGTGAGAGGGAGAGAGAGAATCTCAAGCAGATTCCACACTGAGTGCAGCACCTGATGCTGGGCTTGATCCCAGGACCCTGAGATCATGACTTGAGCTGAAACCAAGAGTTGGATGCTTAACTGACTGCACCACCCAGGCGCTCCTCTTCTAGTAATTTTATAGTCCTGTTTGTGTACATGTTTAAGTCTTTGATGCATCTGCAATGTATTTGGGGTATTAGGTGTGAGGTAGGGATCCTTCTTATTTTCTCTTGCAGTTGGCTGTCCACTTGTCCCAACAGCATTGATTGAATAATGTGTCTTTTCCTCACCAAGCTGGTATGTTTTTATATCTCAGACTTTTCACTTTTTTTTTTTTTTTAAGATTTTATTTATTCATTTGACACACAGAGAGAGATTACAAGTAGGCAGAGAGGCAGGCAGAGAGAGAGGAGAGAGGAGGAAGCAGGCTCCCTGCTGAGCAGAGAGCCCGACGCAGGCCTCAATCCCAGGACCCTGGGATCATGACCTGAGCCGAAGGCAGTGGCTTTAACCCACTGAGCCACCCAGGCGCCCAGACTTTTCACTTTTGTTCTCATTCTTTGAACATACCTTCCATGAACATTTTTTTTTATTCCATGCTCTGTGCTAGGTGCCAGGGATGCAGGAGTGAAACAAACCCCATCCTGACTTTGTTTATTCATCTTTATCTCATTCATCCACCCAGTACTTCCTGGAATCTTCTCCCTGTTGGGTCCTGTGCTAGGTAGTGGTCCCTAGACAAGTGCTCCATGCTCAGCTGGGGGAGCCTTGGAGGGAGGGTCCTTGGCGAGTCTGGAGCTTGGGGAGGGCCTCCAGGAGAAGCGGATGGCTCAGAGCTCAAGGAATAGTGAGCCAGACAAAGTGGAAAGATGGAGGCATAGGTAACAGCATGTGCCAGGGTCGAGGGCTAACGGGGAATTTACGGGAAGCTGGCTTGGCTGAAAAGTAGACGGTGGGACCAGAAGTGTCAAGAGAAGAGCCTGGATGGCTGTTCAGGGACAGATCACACTGGGCCATATAAACTTATTTAGATTTGATCCTGAAGGCAGCGAGGACCCTGTGTCATGGTCACGAAAGAAACTGAGGACAAAAAGGAATTAAAGGGAATTTGCTTTACTGTTTTTCAGAGACAGTTGCTCTTGTTCTGTGCAGAAGACCTACCCGTGTTTGTCCTTCTAGCCTTTTTGCTGTGATGTTGGTGCCCTGTTCTACACACACCCATTCATACGTGCAGGCTACTAGGCGTTTCCCCTGCAGGGCTGCCTGCAACTCCTGTCTCTGGCCGTTGGTCAAGAAGGGGGGATGGCCCCACCCTGATCCTCACCCAGCTCTTATTTGCAAGCAACAGAAACTCGCTGTACTGGGCAGATGCTTAAACACTCGGGAAGTATGTGGCTTCAAGCTCAGCTTGAGTCAGGAACTCGGACAATGCCTGGAAGTCACTGTCCCATCTCTGGGCCCTGTGTTTCTCTGTGGTGTCTTCTTTCTCAGGCAAGCTCTCTCTTTTGGGGGACAAGATGGCCTCGGGAGCTCTAGGTTCACATCGTGTTCTCGAAGCAAACCCAAAGGGAGGGGAGTTCTTTCTTACATTCCAGGAACAATCCCAGGGCTGAATGCCAGCACCTAAAGCTGGGGGGTGGGGTTGGTCTTCCTTCATCAGTGAGCAGGAAGAGTGGGGAGTGGGCTTCCCCCAAAGAGAGTCAGGGGCAGTTTCCAGAGAAAGGGGAGTGGATGCTGGGCCAGCAAAACCAGCTAACACCCTCTTCACCGTGGCTTTGGAGGGAGAGAAGGGAAAGGTCCCTGTGTTCCTGAAGAGGGGAGCAGGGTCTGGAAGCTGCTGAGATATCCTCAGCCCAGTCTTTCCCAGCTCCTGGGTTGACCGAGGCTCACAGTTGAGCAGAGCCCCTTTCTGTACCCCGTGGGAAGGTGTGGATTCACCCCCAGGAAGTCCATGCAGGGTCATCGAGATTCAAGTCCAAGGTCTAACAGACTCCTGACCTCTGTGCATTGGCCACCAGCCCCAGGCCAGAGGGGCAGGCCTGTTTTCAGCATGGTACCCTGCCCTCCGCTGTTCCTGGAGTCCCCTGTTTCACCCTCTCAAGTCTCCTGTGTCAGGCTGGGCGGGGTCCTGGGGGTCCTCGGCTTATCCCCACGCTCAGAGTGACCTGGGGCCCGCTGTCCTAGTCTCTCGGCTCAGCTGCCTCTCGTTGCCCCCCACGCCTCCACGGGCGCCCAGAGCCTCCCTTCTGGCTCAGCCACCTTGCTGCCATCCGTGTCCCCTAGCTAGTCCTGTGTGGATTTCCTTCTCTCCGCTTCCCTCCTTTCCCCAGGGTTCCTGTGGCTTCAAGCTTCTTTCTACCCGACTGCCATTTTTGTGGGCTTGAGGCGCAAGCGGAGCGTCCAGCCTAACAGGCTTGACCAGGAATCCCGGGTTTTGGGTGGCTTGTTTGTTGATTGATTGATTGATTGATTGATTTTTATTATTATTTTTTTACAACAGTCTATTTAAAAGGTAGTAAGTTCTGGGGCGCCTGGGCAGCTCAGTGGGTTAGGCCTCTGCCTTCGGCTCAGGTCATGATCCCAGAGTTTTGGGATCGAGCCCCACATTGGGCTGTCTGCTCAGTGGAGAGCCTGCTTCGCCTTCTCTCTCCGCTTGCCTCTCTGCCTACTTGTGATCTCTCTCTCTGTCAAATAAATAAATAAAATCTTAAAAAAAAAAAAGGTAGTAAGTTCACATGGCTTAAGGTTCAAAAAAGGATGTAGGGGGCGCCTGGGTGGCTCAGTGGGTTAAAGCCGCTGCCTTCGGCTCAGGTCATGATCTCAGGGTCCTGGGATCGAGG
>LNAC01000268.1:2173559-2206878 GCA_002007465.1 Ailurus styani | reverse complement strand
CTTCAGACAGCAGACAAACTGAAAGAGTCTGTCATTTGACAGAAATCACCGAATTGCACAAAACCTGCATCAGGCAAGAGAAACAGCAGCGACGGGGCCAAGAGTCTGGGGTCTGCAGGCCGGACATTCGAGAGGCAGAGCGGTTAGAGCAGGCCTCAGAAGTCCAGGCTTTCCAGCCCCTGGGAGGCTGTCCTCAAATAGGGTCAAGTGCAGCTCTCATCTGCCTTCTGGGAGCTGCTCCTTATCCCCCTGCGACACCGACTCCTCCTCCTTCCTGGCCGGCTCAGTCTATCCGGTTGTTTTATTCCCTTCTGTGTCTTTTCTGTTTGATGGCTTCATTGAGGTAGGATGGACAGACAGTAAACTGCGCATATTAAAAGTATACGATCTGGTAAGCTTTTCTTTTTTTTTTTTAGGATTTTATTTATGTATTTGACACACAGAGAGATCACAAGTAGGCAGAGAGGCAGGCAGAGAGAGAGGAGGAAGCAGGCTCCCCGCCGAGCAGAGAGCCCAATGCAGGCCTCGATCCCAGGACCCTGAGATCATGACCTGAGCCGAAGGCAGAGGCTTTAACCCACTGAGCCACCCAGGCGCCCTGGTAAGCTTTTCTTAAGATTTTATTTATTTGCGAGGGAGCGGGCTTGAGTGGAGAGTGGGAGGGGCAGAGGAGAGAATCCTAAGCAGACTCTGTGCTGCCCGTGTGTGGGGCTCATTCCCACGACCCTGAGATCATGACCTGAGCCAGAAGGAAGAGTGGCCACAGCAGGAGGCAAGGGATTTCAGGGGAGAGGAGAGTGAGGGCTGGGTGCCGGGGTCCACAGGTGAGTGTAGGGGCCCCGCACCTGAGCTGAGGGACAGTTCCTTTGTCTGGCTGGAGCAGGCCCTTGGCCCCAGCACACTGGCTGCTGGCAGAGCCCACTGCTGTGCTTGTACACAGCCACTCGGCAGCGGGAGAACTTCCCGGCAGAGACCCGGAGGGCCCCCACATCCCAACGGGATACTTCCCGATTAACATCCCAAGGAGCCATCATCCCAATGAGGATTATTCACAGTGACCTTGTCCTGTGGCCATAAGACCTTTGGGTCACCAGATGGTGCCATGTACCACTCACGTGGGTCTTGCCATACAAATCGCCCGTCCACTCCCCTCCTCGGAGTCCCAGCAGTCCTGTAGGTCAGCCCCCCAGGGGTGGTGGTGCTCACATTGTATCCCCCTCCACTAGGGGCTGAGGGCAGAGCAGGTGCCTGGCCTGGAAGTTAAGGAAGCTCCTCACTAAATGGGCCAGGGGTGCTGGGTTGTGGGGTGTCTTTCTATACTTTGTATAAATCCATACTTCCTGGGGGCGCCTGAGTGGCTCAGCTGGTTAAGCATCTGCGTTTGGCTCAGGTCATGATCTCAGGGTCCTGGGATCGAGCCCCGTGTCGGGCTCCCTCTCCCTCTGCTACTCCCCCTGCTTGTGCTCACTGTCTCTGTCAAATAAATAAATAAAATCTTAAAAAAATAATAATAAATCCATGCTTCCTTTCTTAGAGAAGAAAGTGATAAACTCCTACAATCAGAACTGTGGTTCCCAGGATATACAATTAGCATTTTTCCATGTTTATTGTAGAAAAAAGTTAGAATATAGATAAGAAAAAAAAAAAGACAGCATACTCTGTATACTAGTGCTGACTGATAACCAAAAGTTAATTTTTGGCATGTTTCCTTCATTTCTTTTTTTCATTCCCTGAACACTCTGAGTACTCACTCTGGGTCTGGTTTCATGCTAGACAGCCCTGGGGACACAGCAGCACCCCAGACAGCCCTGTCCCACTGTCCTGGAACTCAGAGTCTGTTGGAGAAGACAGACTCCTCCCTAGACGGTGATGGCCCCAAGTGGGCATAGCCAGGCTGGGGAGGTCAGGAGGCTGAGAGAACCCAGAGGGGGTCCTGACCTAGCCTAGGGGTCAGGGAGGGCTTCCTGGAGGAGAGGCCCCTGAACTGAGCCCTGGGCCATGGGAGCACACATATAAAAATGTTTTAACACTGAAAGTAATTCTACACATATGGAGGACTCGTAGTAGAAGATATGCTGATCACATATATGGGACCTGTAGGTCATTTTAAGGAGTCTGGACTTTATCTTAGAGTCAGTAGAAGCCATTGAAGGGTTTTAAGCAGGAGAGTACCTTGATCCGATGGTCATTTTAATATGGTGACTTTGGGTATGGAACGTGCCTGAGGATGGGACCGGAGATCAGGGAGGGGGCTGGGCCACGGCAGAGGCCTGGAAACCCAAATGCGGTGTTTGTGTTTCTGGTTTGGACAAGTTGTTCTGTTTTGTTTTGTGTTACATCTAGGTGTAATTGACTTACACCGTTATATTAGTTTCAAGTATAAAACATGATTTGATATTTGCGTGTATTGCAAAATGGTCTCCACAGCAAGTCTAGTTAATACCTGTCACCGTGTATAGTTACAGAATTTTTTTTCCCATGAGAACTTTTAAGATTTACTCTCTAAGCAGTTTGCAAATTTTCAGAACGGTGTTTTTTTAAAAACATTTTATTTATTTATTTGAGAGAGAGAGAATGAGAGAGAGAACATGAGAGGGGGGAGGGTCAGAGGGAGAAGCAGACTCCCCACTGAGCAGGGAGCCCGATGAGGGACTCGATCCTGGGACTTCAAGATCATGACCTGAGCCGAAGGCAGTTGCTTAACCAACTGAGCCTCAGAACAGTATTATTAACTGTAGTCACCGTGCTGTACATGACACCCCATGACTTGTGTATTTCATAACTGGAAGTTTGTTCCGCTGAACTCTCTTCACCCACTGGCCTCCCCCCTGCGTCTCCTTCCGGCAACCAGAACCAGTCTGTTCTCCATATCTCTGAACTTTTTTTTTTCTCGCTTCTGTTTTAGATTCCGCCTACAAGTAAGAGCAGACAGTACTTGTCTTTGATGTGTTTCACTTCAGATAAGGTCCTCCAGGACAGTCCATGTTGTTGCAGATGGCAAGATTTCATTCTTCTTTTATGGCTGAATCATATTCCATTGTCCATATATGACACACTTACCACATTTTCTTCATCCATTCGTCTGTCAACAGACACTTCAGTTGTTTCCATACCTTAGCTATTTTAAGTGATGCTGCAGTGAACACAGGGCACATAAATGTTTTAGAATTCATAATTTTCTTTTCTTTGGATAAATACTCAGGAGTGGAATCGCTGGATCATTTGATAGTTCTGTTTTCAATTTTTTTCCTAACAATCACCATACTGTTTTCCATAGTGGCTGCCCCAGTTCACATTCCCACCAACAGTGCACAAGGATTTCCTTTTCCCCACATCCTTGCCAACTCTTGTTAATTTCTTGTCCTTTTGTTTGTTGAGAGGTTTTGATTCCCGATTCAGTCTCCTTACTGATAATCGTTCTATTCACATCTTCTATCGCTTCATGATTCGTGTTGGAAGGTTGTGTGTTTCTAGGAATGTATCCATTTCAGGTTGTCCAATTTGTCGACACATAATTATTTGGAGTAGTCTCTTAGTCTTTGTATTTCTGGGGGTATCATTTGTAACATCTTGTCTTGCAGGGCTGATTTCGTGTTTGCTCTCTTTTTTTCATGGTGAGTCTAACTAAAGTTTTTTTCAATTTTGCCTGTCTTCTCAAAGAACTGGCTTTTGGTTTTACTTGTCTTTTATATTGCCTTTTCAATCTGTATCTCATTTATTTTTGCTCTGATCATTGTCATTTCCTTCCTTCTGCTAACTTTGGGCTCTCCAATTTTTCTGGTTCCTTGATGTGTAAAGTTAGGTTGTTGATTTGAAATTTTTCTTATTTCAGGGCCCCTGGCTAGTTCAGTCACAGGAGCCTGCTGCTGTTGATCTCGGGGTTGTGAGTTTGAGCCCCACGTTGGGTGTGGAGATTACTTAAAAATAAAATCTTTTGGGTGCCTGGGTAGCTCAGTGGGTTAAAGCCTCTGCCTTCGGCTCAGGTCATGATCTCAGAGTCCTGGGATGGAGGCCCGCATCAGACTCCCTGCTCAGCAGGGAGCCTGCTTCCCCCTCTCTCTCTGCCTGCCTCTCTGCCTACTTGTGATCTGATCTCTCTGTGTCAAATAAATAAATAAATAATCTTTAAAAAAAAAATCTTCGGAAAACAAAAGAAACTTTTTATTATTGTCAGCATTTATTGCTGGGAACGTCTGTCTTAGAACTGCTTTTGCTGCATCCCATAAGTTTTGGTACATTGAATTTCCATTTTCATTTGTCTCAAGGTATTTTTCATTTCATTTCTTTTTTGATTGTTTCTTTGGCTCGCTGGTTGTTCAGTAGCATGTTTCATGTTGATGTATTTTTGAATTTCTCAGTTTCCTTCTTGTGACTGATTTTTAGTTTTATACCACTGTGGTCAGAAAAGGTGCTTGATGTGATATCAGACTTCTTTTTTTTTTTTTTTAAGATTTTATTTATTTGTTTGAAAGAGAATGAGAGAGAGTATGAGACAGGGGTGGGGGGGAGTGGCCAGAGAGAGAAGCAGACTCCACGCTGAGCAGGGAGCCCAATGCAGGACTTGATCCCGGAACTCTAGGATCGTGACCTGAGCTGAGGGCAGTTGCCCACCCCACTGAGCCACCCAGGAACCCCTGATTTCAGACTTCTTAAATTTGTGTAAACTTTTTTGTGGCCTAACGTATGAACTTGGGGTTCATAGCAGGGTCTGAGTTGCCTCTGGAAATGGATGTGATGGAGAATGTTCCATGTGCACTTGAGAAGAAAGTGTATTCTTTTTTTTTTTTTTTAAGATTTTATTTTTAAAGTAATCTCCACACCCAGCATGGGGCTCAAACTCACAACCCCGAGATCAAGAGTCACACAGCTCTACCAGACCGAGCCCGCCAGGCACCCTGTGAAGAATGTGTATTCTGTTGCTTTTGGAAGGAATGCCTGGCTTGGGCAGGTTTTTAAAAATGTGTTTCTGTTTTAAACATTACATTAATTACTAAGGTTGTCAAAGGAGTACAAGTACTTAGTTTAAAGAGTCAAATACATTTGTGATTTATGGTAAAAAGAAGAAAATACAGGGGCGCCTGGCTGGCTCAGGCTGAAGAGCGTGCGTGCATGCGACTCTTGATCTCAAGGTCCTGAATTCAAGCCCCACGTGGGGTGTAGAGATTACTTAAATAAATAAACTTTAAAAAAAGAAAGAAAATGCAGCTATTTCCTTCCCCACCTCAGTTCCTGCTCCCTACAGGTAACCACTTTAACTCTTTCAGCTGTTTTTCGCATTTACCACTTTTTTTTAAGGTTTTATTTATTTGACAGAGAGAGATGGCGAGAGAGGGAACACAAGCAGGGGGAGTGGGAGAGAGAGAAGCAGGCCTCCTGCAGAGCAGGGAGCCCGATGCGGGGCTCGAACCCAGGACCCTGGGATCATGACCTGAGCCAAAGGCAGAGGCCCAACAACTGACCCACCCAGGCGCCCCTACCAACTTATTTCTAAAGAATGTGCTAACACTCCTAGTTTTAAATTTTTTCTTTTTTTTTTAAATTAACTGTTGCTCTCCTATTAAGGAAGATAAGGATTTAGTGCTTTTATTCCCCTCATACTTAAAAAAAAAAAAACGCTTCCCTCTCAAACAGTTAACTACCCCGTTACCAGTGACGTCGTGTTTAGCAGTTCAGTACCTCGTGTCCCTGTCATAGCCCTTCCATCACTCTGGGCTACATGAGTATTAGGGACACTCAGCAGGCAGTGTGGTTCCAGTGACTTTTTCATTGCCCACAGTGGAGTGATGGCCTGTATTAGGGACACTTTCCTCCCATTTTGCGAGGAAGCAGTCACTGTGTGCTTGCAGACACGTTTCCAGTAGTGGGGAAGAGGCACTTGTCCCTCCCATGTTAGCAAGCTCGTGAGGCGCCCAGCCCCCACTGTGGAGGAAGAGGAGCCCTTGTCTTCACAGCCCAGTTTCCTGAGGAAAGAGCCACATTCCAGCCACCTGCAGTTCCATGCTCAGGAAAACACTTTCACAATGGTTAGCTGTGGCCAAGTACTTCATTTTGATGGACTCAGTGGGTTAACATAGCCTTCCTTTCCCCTGGAAAAGTCCTGGGGGCTGGTCAGCCATTGTGCTGTGGCCCAGAGAGTCTGAGGTGCCAGGGCCTGGAGCTCTGGGGCTGAAGAGGGAGATCTGAGCCCTGGAGTTGGGGTCATGAGGGTCTGAGTTGCCCCTGGAAGTGGATGTGATGGTTGAGTGAGAAGAGGACCTTGAGCAGCCATGGCCTGAGAAACACCAGCCCCTAAGGCCAAGGAAAGGCTTCTCACAGGAGACAGACAGGCTGATGGGGCAGCCTGAGGGGTGAGGGCCTGGAGCCAGGAGACGCAAACACCGCCCAGAGGAGTGGGTGCTGTGCGGTGCCTCCTTGTGTTGAGGGGACAGATAAGCTAGAAAGCAGGAGGGACATGGGTAGAGCCAGGTGAGAGGGAACCATGCCCAGGATCTGTGGCTATCTCCTGTGGACTTCCACAGATCAGCCCTTTCATTGAGTACCTGCTCTGTGCCCCACCGCGGGCTGGAGACACTGCAGTGACCACCAAGTCAGCCCCAGGCCCGCCCTCATGGGGCTCACAGTCCGGTTGGGGCAATAGGTTTGTCACCACACAGTGATTACCCAGGGAGGTCAGAGCTTTGGCAGGGGAGCCCAGGGCTCTGGGAGTCAGGGCAGGCTTCATGGAGGGGGGGATGCCCGAGCTGGGGTACTCCGTGATATGGAGGACAGATCAAAGGGAACAAGACTAGGACACAGAGCCCAGTGAGGAGACCAAAGACTGTTTTCTGTAGCCCAGGGTCAGAGCTGAGACCGGTGGGTAGGACATATTTCCAGGAATGAAATTCCAAACAGGAGTCAGGAAGAGGATGCTAGGTTCACATTTACTAAACGGAGTGATTTCTCACTTAAGTCTCTCATTGCCATTCTCCCAGTCCTGACAGTTGGATATTTTGACCCCTAGTTTACTGATGGGGGAACTCCGGCTCTGCTGGCACCTCCAGAAAGTGGGAGAGCCGAGACTGGAGTCCAGGTCTGTCTGATACTCCAGAAGCCTCGCTCCTTTTATTAAGCCTGGCCCTGCACTGGGAGTTTTCTGCAGATCTCATTTCATTATTTCAGCAGCACTGTCCCGCAGGTTGAAGGTGAACTAATAAGGCTTAGAGAAGAGCACTCCTTTGCCCACAACTGGCCGGCAGAACGTGGCCTGTGTGCCTATCAGGTGCACGGGCAGGAAGTGAAAGTGGCATGTGGGGGTGGGGGTGGGGGTGTTGTTAGAAGTCCCTGCTGGGTGACTGAGGGCTGATGAACAGGTTAGAACATTGCCTTTTCTGGAGCTGAAGCAACCTGTTACATTCTCTCCCCCTCTGGAAAAGCAGCATTCTTTTGATTCTTTGGAGGCAGGCTAAACAGTAAACTTTAGTAAAAGTTAAGTCAGTAACAGGCAAGAATGTTTCGAAAAAATTTAGAGGCTCATAATGACATTATATACAGCAAATTTGAGGACACTTCAAGGAAAGATGGGCTGTTTGTCCATTCATTAAATATTCCGCGGTGCCTTCTTGATGCCAGGTTCTGGGCTGGGTCTTTCTAGGAACCTGTCTGCCCTTTAGGAGCTCATAGTGCAGTTTCCAGGCAGTGACAAATGAGTTACCCATGGAACAGGGAGAATTTGCCAGAGGCCTCAAGGAACTTGAAAACAGTGAAACCAGCCTTTGGGGCTGGTAAGATACATAAGGCTAGTTGAAGCATATTTATGTAACTATTTTAAGAAGGAGGAGAGTCTGCATCATATTTTAAAAATAATTTAACCCAGAATAAACAGTGTTGTGATGAGGGCAGCCCAGGGAGCTTTGGGAACATTAGAGATTGTGTCTGACTTGGCCTTGGGATCAGGGAGGACTTCTGGGAAGAAGGGACACTCCAGCTGAGATCTAAAAGATGAGTTAGGGTGAGGTAAGAAAAGAGGAGTGGGGGAGTGGTATCCCTGGCAGAGGTGAATTTAGGTGTGAGGTGGAAGGGTGAGCCCATCCCTTGCAGAGCTCATGATCCCATGGTTGTGGGGGAAACAGATGTCACCAGTGACACCCAAGATCGATCAGGGCTGAGATGTAGGAGTCCAGGGGGTATCTGACTCATTCCCAAAGAAGGAAACACCTGAGCTGCATCCTTGCGGGACAACTAGGTGTCAGCAGACAAGTAGTAGAGAGATGCAACAAAACCAAAAGATGGTTCTTTGAAAAAACATATACTACTCAAGGGAAAAAAAACATAAATTTCCATTAAAAGGAATGAAAAAATGAGGCATTAGTACAGATCCTAACTATAGGATGACAAAAGGATACTGATCAACTTTAGCCAATAAATTTGACAATGCAAAGGAAATGGATGGTTTCCTTGGGGAACACAATTTAGCAACATTGACACAAGAAGAAATAGAAAATCTGAATAGTCAGGGTACCTGGCTGGCTCAGTAGAGTATGTGACTCTTGATCTCAGGGTTGTAAGTTTGAGCCCTATGTTGGGTATAGAGATTACTTAAAAATAAAATTTTTTTTAAAAGATTTTATTTATTTATTGGACAGAGAGAGAGATTGCAAGTAGGCAGAGAGGCAGGCAGAGAGAGAGGAGGAAGCAGGCTCCCTACTGAGCAGGCAGCCCGACTCGGGGCTCGATCCCAGGACCCTGAGATCATGACCTAAGCCAAAGGCAGAGGCTTTAACCCACTGAGCCACCCAGGCGCCCCAAAAATAAAATCTTTAAAAAAAAAAGAAAATCTGAATAATCAGGTATCTATTAGAGACATTGAATCGATAATTAAAGACCTTCCCATAAAGAAAACTACAAGCCCTGGGTGCCTCAGTGGTTCAGTCGGTTAAGCATCTGATTCTTGATTTTGGCTCAGGTCATGATCTCAGGGTCGGAAGATCGAGCCCAGTGTTGGGCTCCATGCTTAGCAGGAAGTCTGACTAAAATTCTCTCTCTCCTTCTGCCTCTCCCCCACCCTGTGTGCATGCACTGTCTCTCAAAAATAAGTAATTTTTTAAAAGAAAAGAAAGGCCAAGATGGCTTTGCTGGTAAATTCTTCTGAACGTTTAAGAAAGAAATAATACCATTATATAAACTCTTCTAAATAATAGCGGAAGTGGGAACACGTTGAGTCCAGTAGAATACTGATAGCAAAAACCCAACAAAGTCCTTATAAGAAAGGAAAATTTGAGGCCAAGATCTCTTGCGAACATGGATTCCGATATCTTAACAAAAATATTAGCAAAAAGAAGCCAGCAATATGTAAGAAGAATAAGAATTCATGACCTAGTGAGATTTATTCTAAGACTGCAAGGTTGGTTTGCATTTATTTGAAAAGCAATCGATGTAATTCACGTTAGGAATGGGAGAAATGAGAGAAACCATATGATCGTATTATACAGGAAAAGCATTTGATAAAATCAACACCTACTCATGATAAAGGCACTCCAAAAACAAGGAATAGAGAGGAACTTCCTTAATCTGACAAAGCTTATCTTTTCAAAAGAGTTCAGTTAACACCATATTTATACTTAAAGATTAAAGATTTAAACTTAAAGATTCAGGGCACCTGACCGCTCAGTCACTAGAGCATGTGATTCTTGATCTCGCAATGTGAGTTTAAGCCCCATGTTGAGTGTAGAAATCACTTTATTTTTTTAAAAAGATTTTATTTATTTATTTGCCAGAGAGAAACACAGCTAGAGAGGGAACGCAAGCAGGGGGAGCAGGAGAGGGAGAAGCAGGCTTCCCACTGAGCAGGGCCCCAGATGCTGGGATCATGACCTGAGCCGAAGGCAGACACTTAATGACTGAGCCACCCAGGCGCCCCTAGAGATCACTTTAAAAAATAAAAGCTTGGGCACCTGGGTGGCTCAGTGGGTTAAAGCCTCTGCTTTCGGCTCAGGTCATGGTCTCAGCATCGGGCTCCTGGGATCGAGGCCCACATCGGGCTCTCTGCTCAGCGGGGAGCCTGCTTCCTCCTCTCCCTGTCTCTCTGCCTGCCTCTCTGCCTACTTGTAATTTCTCTCTCTGTGTCAAATAAATAAATAAAATCTTTAAAAAAAATAAAAATAAAAAAATAAAAAATAAAAGCTTAAAAAAGGAGAGAGAGAACACTTCCCCCAATATTTGCAATAAGACAATTATCACCTCATTTCATCAATATAATATTGGAGGTTGTAGCTACTATGAAAAGGTACACACACACCCAGAAAATTAAAATTTAAAAATGCTAATTAAGAAAAACTAATTAAGGGGCGCCGACTGGCTTAGTCCATAGAGCATGTGATTCTTGATCTTGGGGTCATGAGTTCAAGCCCCATGTTGGGGGCAGAGTTTACTTAAAAAAAAAAAAAAACTAAAAGCATAAACATTGAAAAAGAAGTAAAACTGATTTTTGTCTGATGATATAACTATGTGCATAAATAAGCCAAAAAGGCCTAAAAAAAACCCATTAAAATAAATAGATGGTTTTAGGAAAGATTGCTGGATATGAGATGAATATACAGAAATCAGTTGTATTTTGATAAGCTGCAAATACCATTCACAATAGCACCAAAACTCTTCAAATATCTAGAAATAAATTTGATGAAAGATGTGCAAGAACTCTACTCTGATGACCTAAAATACTGCTGAGAGGAATTAAAGAATCCTTATAAAAAATAGATAAAGAGGGGCACCTGGGTGGCTCAGTGGGTTAAAGCCTCTGCCTTCGGCTCAGGTCACGATCTCAGGGTCTTGGGATCAAGTCCCACATCGGGNGCTCAGTGGGTTAAAGCCTCTGCCTTCGGCTCAGGTCACGATCTCAGGGTCTTGGGATCGAGTCCCACATCGGGCTCTCTGTCTGCCTCTCTGCCTACTTGTGATCTATCTCTCTCTCTCTCTCTCTCAAATAAATAAATAAATAAAACCTTTAAAAAAATAGATAAAAAAGCAACTGGTGGCTCAGTTGGGAGCATGTGACTTATCTCAAGGTTGTGAGTTCAAGCCCCACATTGAGTGTAGAGATTACTTACGAAGAAAATCTTCAACAACAACAACCACCACCAAACAGATATTATTACCCTGTTCAAGGGTTGGAAGTCTCAGTAATGTTATTAAGGCTCTTCAAGTTGACCTATAGATTCAGTGTTATCCCAGTAAACATCCTCACATGCTTTTTGTTGTCAGGAACAAGTCGATTCTAAAATTTATAAGAAATTTAGAGATCCTAGAATAGAAAATCTCAAGGAAGAACAAGTTGGAAGATTTACACGAACAAATCTAAAGACTTAACTGTAAAGCTGAAGTAGTTAACACAGAGGAGTATGGGCGCAAGGACAGACACTCAGACCAATGGGACAGGACAGACTGTCTAAAATTAGACCTACGCATCAGTGGATTTCAGCATAGGTAGCACTGCATGTCAGTGGGGGAAGGATGGTCATTCAGTAAATGGCGTAGTTGCGTAACCATATGGAAAAAACCCCCTTGCATCCCTCCTTCCCTTGGACATCGGCAATGTCAGGAGATACGTTTGGTTGTCGAAACTTGTGGAGGACTATTGGGAGGGACTAGGGGGCAAAATCACCCCCAGCTGAGAAACCCTGGTGTGTACATGTGTAAAAAGTCATGGAGCTAAACTTATTGGGGCATTTTTTGTATATCATTCCTCAGCTGAGAAGTTAAAGCACACACACACCTCTTGCTAAAAAGCAGCCCCTTGGTCTTAACTGTAGAGAACAAACTGATGGTTACCAGAGGAGAAGTGAAGGGTAGGGAATGGGTGAAGGGGGGGGGGGGAGTCATTCTGCATGTTCTATAATTATACATCAGCTTAAATTAGACTAAACTAAATCAAAATATTTCCATCAAGAATTTAGATTTATGTCTTCTAAAGATATCACCACAATTTGAGGATACAGAAAGTGTGTTCATATTTTCTGTGATCAGATGATAAAAATAACGTTCCGCTTTGTACATACTAAACACACCAAATAAAAGAGAGCTAAGGGGGCGCCTGGGTGGCGCAGTCGGTTGAGGTCCGACTCCTGGTTTCAGCTCAGGTCGTGACCTCGGGGGTGTGAGATGGAGCCCCGCGTCAGGCTCCATGCTCAGCGTGGAGTCTACTTGAGGTTATCTCTCTGCCTCTGCCTCTCCTGCTCATGCTCTCTCTAAAGTGAATGAATAAATCTTTAAAAAATAAAGTGAGAGCCATGTACTTTAATTTGTCTGGTATTGAACCAGCTGGTCTCTTTCCACCTTATTAAAATTTATTTATTCGTTACTAACATTTCACTTCATTTTGTTTTTTGTTTTTTTTTCTTTAAAAGATTTTATTTATTTATTTGACACAGAGAGAGAGAGAGAGAGATCACAAGTAGGCAGAGAGGCAGGCAGAGAGAGAGGAGGAAGTAGGCTCCCTGCTGAGCAGAGAGCCCGATGCGGGCCTTGATCCCAGGACCCTGAGATCATGACCTGAGCCGAAGGCAGAGGCTTTAACCCACTGAGCCACCCACGTGCCCCTTTTCTCCACTTTTTATTTATTGATGACCTCAAGGGCATCAGTTGTGATTCCGGGCATGATAAGAGAAAATAGAGAGCTAATAAAACGTACCATATGAATCTAAAAACAAAACAAAACAAAAACCAGCCCCTTGAATAGTCTAGAACTTACCTGGGAGGCAGCTACAAAGGAACCTACTGATGTCAAACAGTGAGCTGTGGCACTTTTCACGTCCCGGGACAACCCCAGCTGAGAGGCCCCCCGCACTGGCGGCTCGCCCAGGCTATGTGAGTAAATGAGCTGGTGGATAAAGAGCGCTGCCTCCCCATTTTCCATCTGCTGAGTGAGGCAGTGTCCTGTGACTCAGCCGTTTCAATGCTGGGAAAACGGCTGCTCTAGGCTCCCTCAATGCCCATGGGGAGGGCAGGGAAGGTCCGACTGGTCCATCCACACAGCGGAAGACTACTCCGTGATAAGCGGCAGCTATGGAAGCCCACAGCAACTCGAGAGACCTCACAGACATAACGCTGAGCACAGAGGAGGCAACAGGGAACACAAATGATTTCCTACGAAGAAGTCAGCATGGAACTTGGAGAGTATATGTATATCAGGGGAGATCAGATGGTTTTGGGGGTTACTGACTAGAAGAGGGCTTAAGGGTAGGAGCCCTTCGGAGCACAGGAATGTTCTAGATCCTAATCCGGTGCTCAGTAGGTGGAGTGTCAGACTCTTGATCACAGTGTTGGGAGTTTGAGCCCCATAATGGGTGTAGAGATTATTTATTTAAAAAAAAAAGATTTTTATTTATTTATTTGGGAGAGAGAGAGCATGAGCAGGAGAAGGTGCAGAGGCAGAGGGAGAAGCAGGCTCTCCCTGGAGCAGGGAGTCTGATGAAGAGCTCGATCCCAGGACCCTGACTGAGGTCATGACCTGAGTTGAAGTCAGATGCTTAACAGACTGACTGAGTCACTCAGGTGCCCTGAAAGTGGAATTTAAAATACCCTGAATAATCACATCCAAAAAAAAAAATCAATACCTAGGAATAAATATAATCAAAGAGACTTGCGGAGAAAAATTATTTTATTATTTTTTTAATTTAAGTAATCTCTACACCCAACATGGGGCTCGAACCCACACCCCTGAGGTCAAGAGTCCCGAGACTTGCAGAGAAAGTTAGAGACTAAGTGGAAATCAGATACTATGTTTGTGGATTGAAAGATTCAACATTGGGGAGATGCCACTATCCTGGAAATGATCTGTAGATTCACTGGAATTCCAATCTAAGTCTAGGGCTGTGGCTTTCTGCCTTTTGACTGCGTTCCGTTTACACACACAGTCACACACAACACAAGAACAGAAGTTTTGGGAAACCATACTTGTCCTGACTAAAGATTGCCTTTGATGCTTTCTGTTATATTCTAGGGTTTTTTGTTGTTGTTGATGTTGTCGTTATTGTTGTTGGTTTGTATCCATGACCTTGGTTTTGTCGCTGTTTCATTTCCACATATAAGTGAGAGTATCTGGTATCGGCCTTTCTTGGCCTTATTTCTCTTAGCGCGATGCCCTCAAGGGCCATCTGATGGTTTCCATTATATTCTTGATCATATTTTTAATGCTGGTCTGAAATTGATTTCATGACCCACTGGTGGGACAGGACCCTGCGATTTTAGCAATATTGCGTGAGGGGAGACCAAGCTGTTATAGAAAATCATCGTTCAGTTGAGAGCCGACTGACGTGTGGTAGAGTTCTCAGCGGCTTGATGGAATGTCAGGATAGAGACACCACCTGACCTTGCCGCCGAGCCCTGTCCTGCGGGCGGCCCACTTCATGACTCAGCCCACCCAAGGGGCAGCTGTCTGGCTTAGTCACATGACACTGGATGGTGTGTCCGTCATCGTCACGCCGTATGTGCTATTTATCTTAATGCCTTTTTTTTTTATTTATTTTTTTATTTTACACAGTTCAAGGGGCCTTACTCTAGCCACCAAACAACCCGTGGGTCCGACCCTAGTAACGTGGAAGAATGATCTGGCCCAGGGATGGGGGAGGGAAGGAGGGAGACAGTGACAAGCAAAAAGTACAAGAAATGTGTACAAATCTTCTGTAAAAGTGGGGAGACGGAGGAAGGACAGGCTGCATGGGGAGGGATTGCTCATCTTTTATACTGGGGTGGGGGGACTCAATAGAAAATGTGTAAAAAGCAGCAAATTTCCAGGTGAAAACTCAGAAATAGAGGCGAGCGGTATAGGCTTACTCTCCGATGTAAGGGTCACGATGCTAGGGAGAAAAGGCCGGTTAGGGCAAGATTCGGGGAACCGTTTGGGGTGGACCTGAGGATCGGGGCCAGGTGCGGGGCCTCTGACTTTCAACTTTATAGTTTGAGTACTTTACTTTCATGCAGTGTGTTACTTTGGGTAATGAAAAAAAGGGCAGTTTTTTGTGCTTTGGTTGTGTTTTAACCAGCTCCTAGCACGGCGCAGGGGCAGGGGCGGAAGGCTGGGGCGGGGACCCGCTGACGCCTTCGACAGGATCTGCTGGGCATCGCCTGTGTGCCCGGCCTGCTGGCGGCCAGTGCCGGGGACACACGGTGACTGTGACGGCCCCGGGCCCTGCCCTCGTGGGGCTCGCGGGCCAGCGCGGAGACAGAGTGCAGACCAGTGACTGGATGACCAGATCAGACCCAGTTGTGATAGGGGCTCTGAAGGGAATGCACAGAACGGCAGGAGGGACCGAGGTTCCCGAATAGGGAGGTCAGGTCAGAGGACATGGGTCAGCGGGTGGGGGTGGGGGAGAGATGTTCAGGAGACGAACGAGACACGTGGCTGAGAGGCTGTGGGGGAGGGGAACACCCAAGTCCCAAGTCTCTGGCCTGGTGACAGGATGGACCCAGGAGGAGGAACAAGTGTCTGTTGGGGGTGGGGAGCCAGGGTCAGGTCTGGACTCAGTGAGGGTGAGGTGTCTGGGAGACATCTGGGGACCTGTTGGATCCCCGGGTTGGATCAGTCTTGTCCTGTCCTGGCCTCTCACGGCTACCCCTTCTTGCCCCCCCATTCCCACACGGATCTTACTTCCTGAACCCCAAATCTGAGAGACTGCCATGGGCCCCTGCTCTGAAAGCCTTCTCTCTCTCACACCCTTCCACTTCATTTCCTGTGCCCGCGTGTGTGCCCCCACCCCTCGTGCCCACTCCCAGTTGCACACCCGGGCTCGACCACTGACCCCGGTCCTTGTGCTCTGTCCACAGTGGGATGTTGGGACATTCGCTGGGGGCAGGTGGGGGTTGGGGGCAGGAGAAGCTGGTGCTGTCTCTTCTCACTGCTGTCCGGCCGCTATGCTTTGTGGTCCTGACAGGATCATGTGACAGTGACAGGCCCGGCACCCCAGGGTTGGTGTGTGGTCATCACCTCCCCATTTTTACAGAGGTGGCTCCAAGTGGGCTGTCATTGCATTGACAGAGTTCCAGGCGGACCCCAGCCTGGCCTGAAGCTAGGGCCTCAGTGTGGGAGGAATCTGCACAACCTGGACCCCAGGAACCCCACAACACCAGGGCCTCCCTCACAACTAGTGGTAACAGTGACCTCAGCAGCGGGCAGTTCTCTGGGAGCCTTGGATCCTCCTGCTGGCTCCACGCAGATCTCATCAGACATTTCTGCCGCCGCCGCACCCCTTTAAAACACTGAGAAGTATATACCCTCTAGTGCATTTTCAAGGTGACAGCTAAAACTTCTCCATGAATTCAAGTAGATGCAGAGGATATAATTTCTGATGTGTCATGAATATTGATATTTTCAGAGTTGGTGCCATCCTTCCTTCGAAGTATCGAATGCAGTCCGCATAACCCTTGTGATTTGGCGCCTGCTATTCTCAGTTGAAGCGGCGGGGGGAATGAACAAGCTGTTCTTTTACAGTCAGAAATGTCACATTGTTCCTTGAACTTTGTCCTTGAACTTCTATTTACACTTCCGTTACAGAATTTTGTCTAAAAAAGTGTGTGTCAGCAACCTAAATATGTATAGCAATCCAAATTTTAATTTTTGCTTCATTTCCGGGGACCATCAGGTTATAAATGTTTAAACACTTTCCTCTGGATTTTTAAAATCACTAGCGCACAGTTCATTTAAGACATTTCATATATTATGCATTTACGTGGATGCTTGTGAAACATTAGAAGTGCTATGTTGGGCCTGAATCTCCAAATGAACTAGACAGCAAGCAGTCTCGTGTACGCTGGACGAATGTGAATTACTGCAGGAGGGAGTCAGGGTCCGACATCAGTTCTGCCTTGGTTTTTAAGACTCAGATGCTGAGCATCTCCCCACACAAAGCAGCAGCTAGGCAAGACAGCTTTGGTTCCAGCAGCAGCAGTGAGCTACGCTTCCAAGGTACGTGGCCCACACCTCACTGCAAGAGCTCACGGGACCTGTCACTACATCCTCAGGGCTGGTGAAAACGGGGGATTGGAGCCACCAGACTTGCCAAGAGGCTCAGTTACCCTCTGTTCACAGTCGCTTTGCATGCACTCCCGCATTGCAGTCCTAACTCTGAATTTGGGGAGATTTGGAAAGAAATGGGGGGGGGTTCTGCTTTCC
The DNA here is from genome assembly GCA_002007465.1 of Ailurus styani. Classification (NCBI taxonomy): domain Eukaryota; kingdom Metazoa; phylum Chordata; class Mammalia; order Carnivora; family Ailuridae; genus Ailurus; species Ailurus styani. The sequence goes on along the minus strand of LNAC01000268.1, from coordinate 2,189,738 downwards.
TCCTGAGAAGTGGGTTGGACGACTGTGTCAGGGAAGAGGATGATTGGCCTCTAGCCCTTGAGCCTTTATCTTCCAGAGACTTTGTGTCCTGGGGGCTCCTTGTAACCCTACAGGGGCGATTCTGCCCCTCACCCTGCCACAGACTGAGGACTTCCCTTCCTGGCCAGGGTTTCTGATTCCTGGCTGCTTGGCAGAATACTCTGGGAAATTGAGAAAGATACCCCCGGGTCACTCCAGGCCAATGACTCAACATCCCTGGGCTAGGCCAGTGCAGGTCTTATTTAAGCCGATCTCCCCTACCCCCCGGGGTTCTGGCAGTGGTGTCCCCAAGGGCTCCAGCCTGGACGCCCCAAGTGCGGAGGGGTGGGGCTTGTAGGGGGCTCCTGGCGCACGAGCTGACCTCTGTCTTCCCCCGCAGTGTACCACTGGGTGGAGATGCGGACCAAGATGCGCATCATGGGCTTCCGGGGCACGGTCATCAAGCCGCTGAACGAGGAGGCGGCCGCCGAGCTGGGCGCCGAGCTGCTGGGCGAGGCCACCATCTTCATCGTGGGCGGCGGCTGCCTGGTGCTGGAGTACTCGCGCCACCAGGCGCAGCAGCGGCGCAAGGAGGACGAGCAGCGGGCCGCCTGGGACGCGATGCAGGACGAGGTGGGCCGCCTGGCACTGGCGCTGGAAGCCCTGCAGGCTCAGATGCAGGCGGCCCCGGCCCCCAGCGCCCTGGAGGAGCTGCAGGCGCAGATGCGAGAGGTGCGCGCCCAGCTCTGCGCCCGGGACCCGCCGGGCGCGCCCCAGGCCGCGTCCGCGTGCAAGGTACAGGAGTCCACGCAAGTCTGAACTTAGCCGTGGTGGTATGTGCCTGGATGTGGCCTTCTCCCTGTACTGCCCCCGCCTGCGCTGACCCAGCGGAAACCACTGGGATCTTGATGGAACTTGGATTCAGTCAGCCCCTCCTGACCTGCGGTACCTTCCAGGGGGGCCAGCCCCCCAGCAGGTGAAGCCGTTTCCCCGGAGCACCCTCCAGCCCTAGCTCATCTGTACAGACCACAGTGCTCAGCGCCCCAGCTCCTCCCCGGAGCACACGGACCTGTGAGGTCCCAGCCAGGAAGACAACAGGCTCACTCTTCTGGCAGGAGGAAAAACGGACCGGACTTGAGCTGAATCAAGCTGTGACCCCACTCCCACCCCCACTTCTGTGATACCCTTCCCTGGGACGCTCACCCTTGTCACTGGAACATCCCTTCCCTTTATCCGTCGGCACAGACCATTGTAAAGAAATGCAGTGTGGTTCCGCGCACTTCTGTCCGCCGCGTCTAAGGTGGTCTCTCGCTGGGTTTCGCCACTCTTTGCGGGGAAAGCAAGGGGGATCCTGCGTGCAGCTGATCCACCGAATGTTCTGTCTTCCCCCTTAACCTGACCTGAGGTACCCTGCCGCTTCCCCACGTGGGATATTACAACAGATTCCCCAGCACCCCGTCCGTGCTGGAAACGGATCCTGCCTGAGGCTAAATCCAGCCTGTCCTTCAGCCCTAGCCCCCTGTTGAGCTGTCCCCCAAGTCCCTGACCTTTCCTGACATGTCCTCTTCCGTGGCCTCTCCCAGCACACTGCCATCACATTCCTCGTGTTCCATCCAGATCTGCTGACCTGTGCGCCCTTGCCCTTCGCCCCTGGGGCTCTGGACCCGTCCAGCCATCCCCCTTCACACAGTGGTGCCCTCGTGCCTCCAGAGCCCCCGGCCCACCTCCCTCCTACTAGACTAGGCCACCAGTTGGTCTTAACCTTTCTGAGTCCCCTAGGGCTACCGTAACATGACCACAGACTTGATGGCATAAAACCACAGCAACGGGTCCTCTCACAGTTCTGGAAGGTAGAGATCGGAAATCAGAGTCTCAGCAGGGCCACGCTCCATCGGCGCTCCCTCCGAGGGCCCGGGGGGAAGATGCTTCCTTGCCTCTCCTGACTTCTGGGCACTTGGGGCATTCCTTGGCTGGTGGCTGCAGACCTCCAGTCTCTGGCTCCATCTTCATGTGGCCTTCTCTTGTGTCTCTTACAAAGGTACTCGTCTTTGCCCTAAACCTAGGATGATTTCACTTGGGGTCCTTAACTTATTTGCAGGGTTGGGTTTTTCTTCGCAGATTTGCTTACAAGCACAGGTTCCACAGGTTACTGTCGTGGACCTATCTTTTGGGGAGCCACTGTTCAACCCACTACCCCTCCCCGCCCCAGAGAGGACGCTGGGACTCTTGCCAACCCCACGGGACACGTGGCCTTCCCCACAGGGGTGATAGGACCCATCCGGGAACCGGCCTTTACGGCTGGGTGTCTCTCCCGGGACCTCACTGGTGCGGGAGGGGTGGGGCTCCTGCGAGTCCGCATTCTGCTCTTCAGACCGTCCGTGTGGTGTTGCCTGGCCATGTTGCGTTGCCTGGCGGAGAGCCCCAGAGTGAGGAAGTCATCTTCAGGATGCGTCTGAGGACAGAGGGATCTTAGAAACGGGTACATGTCATGTTAAAACTAGAGAAGCCGGTGTGTGTGCCTGGGCAGTGATCCTATGAGCTCTTTCTCTGATGGGGAAGCGGAGACCCAGGGGAAGCAAAGGGACTTGCCCAAAGTCACGAAGCTGACGAGGGCCTAGCTGACCAAGGTGGTGAAGTAATCAGAGCAGAGTGGGGGGTCGGGGCTCAGTGAGGGAGACGGAGAAGAAGGGGTGCAGGGTGCTAGAGAGCACCAGTAGGGGAGAGGGGAGCAGGGAGCCAGTTACTAGGGAGGAGGGGTGGTTAGGGATCTCCATAGAGGCCCAAGGCATTACCCAGAGGCAGCGTTGGGGAGGGGGGCGGTGGGATTGGGGGGCGGGGCTTAATTTCCCGTCTGAGCAGCCCCAGGCCACACCTGAAATCTTAGCATTTAGTGAAGCGGGTCAGATCCAAGATCCATCCTACCCAGGCCAGGTTCCAAGAAGCTTGAGGTGAAGCGGNTTGGGGGGGGGGGGCTTAATTTCCCGTCTGAGCAGCCCCAGGCCACACCTGAAATCTTAGCATTTAGTGAAGCGGGTCAGATCCAAGATCCATCCTACCCAGGCCAGGTTCCAAGAAGCTTGAGGTGAAGCGGGAGGGGCAGGCTTTCCTCTCAACTCTTTTCTGCCTCAGCTCACTGCCAGGGCGCTGGGGGTAGGGGTGGGGAGCTGAGGGGGGGCGGGACACAACACCTACCCAGACAGAAAACCAAGAAACTGGGGTCCTGAAAGATCATCTTAATTCCTCCTAGAAGAGGGGCAGAAGCTGATTGTAGTGGGAGCTGAGGGAGTGGGTTCGGGGTGGTGTCTTTAAGATCAGAAGTGACCTGAGTGGATAAATGAGAAGAAGATGCAGAGAGAGAGAGCGAGCGCGCACACGCACTGCGTGGATGGGGTGATGGACGGAGCCGGCTGAGCGGGCTCAGTGCCCCGTTCCCGTGGCTACTCCTGGGGGTGCCCTGGGGCACTGACCCATCTCTGGAGCACACGTTGCTGGAGGCCAGTGACTGATGTGCTCCCCACCCCCATCGTGTCCATAGATCGTGACCCTTAACAGTATTTTCTTCATTTCATTCATGGGAAGATTGAGGCACAGAAAGGGGGAGTCACCTGCCCAAGGACACGCAGACAGGAAAGAAGCAGGAGTGGGGCCCCAGATGGACAGTCTGTACCAGAGCCCAAGCCCCACACCCCTGCGCCATCTTGACCCTGATGTGACATTACTGTCCCGCCTCCAAGACTCAGAACTCAGCCCTGCGTGTCCTTCCGTGTGGCCGGATCTTGTGGGATGCGTGGGCTTCACCCACTGGGTGGGATCAGGGTGTGCGGAAATGCAAAGAAGCCTCTCAAAACGCACGAGGCTGAGACCAGAGCATGCTTCCTTGCTCTGGTTTCCTAGTAGCTTAAGTTTTGTATACATTCGTGACTCGGGGAGAGGGTAGAATAAATTCATAAATGAGGTTGGTTGTCTTCAAGTTGATGTATTCTTTTATCTTTTAAAAACCCGTGTCACAACCTTAGAAAAAAAACACGTCCTCTGATTATTCTTTCATTCAGGAAACTTTCAGGTGTCCACCGCGTGTCCCTCCCTGCTCTGCGTCGAGCTGGGGTCCCAGCAGTGAGCACGACAGGCACAGCCCTGCCTTCGGGGCACTCCCCATCCAGTGGGGGGGACGAACATACCCAGACTTTGCTTTCCCAAGGTTACCTCTCTGCCCTGCGGTGATTTGGGAAAAGAGGGCCCCTCACTGAATCCAGACTCCTCCCCTCCTGAGGGACTCATGACCAGGGCGAGGAGGGGGACAGAAACCCATTTACACTGGCTTACAAAAGCCTCAGAGTGTCCCGAGGGCTCTGCCTCTCCCGTCTCTGGCTCGGGCTCCGTTGTCCCCTCTGTTGGTTTCCCAGGCGGGCAGCCCCTTGCCTGGAGAAAGCCAGGACTTCAGGAAGCCCGTGCCTGATTCACGGGCCCATATGGCCAGCCCTGTGCACTAGCCACTGTGACTCTGGAGGGGCCAGGCCTGGGCCCCCCGACCTCAATGGACAGAGGGAGGGAAGCGTGCCCAAAGGAGAATCAAGGGGGCACCCTTCATCCGCTCGTTAGACAAATGTTTACTGAGCACCTACTGCATGCCTGGCCCGATTATAGTCGCTGAGAATCGGCCAGGAACGAGAGACAAGGGCTCTCAGCGTCTCGGAGCTGACGGCCAGAGCAGGAGATGGGCAGAAAAGATGGAAACCGCTGATCCAACAGCAGAGTTCAGGAGTAAAGAGTTTAGTGAGCCCTGGAATATAATGAGCATGGGGAGTCAGGGGCATGAAGACCAGCACCCTCGCCCCAGTTGGCCCAGCCCTGGAGGTCCCTCCCAGCTCTGGGCACCCCAGAGGGCTGGCAACTGCATCTCGCCCTAAGCACTCCAGACCCACCTCTGCTTCCATTTCTCCCCACCTGCGGGCGTTCTCCAAAGACCCTGCCACGATCCTGCTGCACATGGATCTCAAGTCTGCGGGGCACCTGGGTGGCTCAGTCGGTTAAGCTTCCGACTTGATTTTGGCTCAGGTCACAATCTCTGAGTCGTGGGATCGAGTCCTGCGTTGGGCTCCGCGCACAGCTGGGAGTCTGCTTGTCCCTCTCCCTCTGCTTCTCTTCTCTCTCTGTCCCTCCCTCTCAAATAAATACATCTTAAAAAAAAAAGTCTCCATCTCAACCCATGGCGGCAAGCCACAGTGAGAAGCGGAGTTTATACGTATACGTATTTATATAATTTACAGTTCACACTCGATGAATGTATTATAAATATGGCATAATTCATGCATTATGTGACATAGTATATAACAATATTAAAAAATTTTTATGTAACGTGTAACATAACATTGTATAGAATATGTTGTGTGTGTGTATCATTAGAATGAAAATTGCACTAAATACCCTTAATGTGTGCCATGCAGTGATACTTCTTACTGTGTATGCCTTTTCATGAAGAAAAACAACAGATACGGAAGTATCCTATGTACCTAATACATATTATAAACACATAAAATCCATTACATGGATTCGATAACATGTTAATATCATACGTTATGTATTACATAAATGTTTAGAACAAAAGTTTTGCTAAATGGTAATTGCCCTCACCATGCGCAATGCACTTGGCTACTTTCTATTTTATTCTGTCTCATAAAGAAAAGCACATACATATGTGTGTATTATACAGTCCTACATAAAGTGGGCTGCCTTGGGCCTTTGGTTTCTATTCCAGGTGAGACAGGAACCCCAGGAGGCTCTGAGCAGAGGAGGGATGTGAGCTGACTTAGGATCCCCCCCACCCTTGACAGACTAGGGGGGCAAAGGTGAAAGCCGCCAGTCTGGTGAAGAGATGACTGTGATTGTCCAGGTGTGGGGGGCATGGTGGCTGGACCGGCAGGCGGGAGACAGTGGAGGTGGGGAGACGTGGGGTTCTGGGCATATTAATATTCCAGAGGTGGAGCAGACAGGATTTCCTGAGCAATGGGATGTGGGGAGTCACTGACAGCTTCCAGGTCTTTGCTCTGTGCACCTAGAAGGGACACATCGGCATAACCTATGATGGTGAGGCTGTCGCAGAACGAGATACTGAGAGCCCCCCCTACCCCATCCCCAGCTCGGCTCAGATTCCGGCCTCCTCTGGCAGGTGTTTGTTAGTCTGAGCTGTGGCCAGCGAGGACTGGGAAGACAGTTCTCATTCTTCACTCGTCTCTGATGTCACTGAGCTCACCCTTGTGCTGTGTCTCTGACATTCTTTAAGGGGACACTCCATGGTGTCCATTGGGGACCTCCTGGGGGAGGAGGAAAGTGGAGGTGGTGGGCTTACTTGGGACCCTTGGGCTTAGAGCGCCACTTGCCCCTGGAATGACAGTGCCCAGGCCCGGCTCCCCGGAGGTGCCTCCACCAGGTAAGGATGGTCGTGGACCTGGGCGGGGGCGGGGGGGGGGTCACTGATGGCTCCGTCACATCCAGTGTGCCTACCTTGCTCGAAGGGCCCATCCCTTGCTTTGAACTTTTCTTTTTTCTAGATTGCACACTGTCTTCCTAAAAGTTCAGCCACTTCAGAGAAACCAAAGTCCCTTCCTTGAAAGCAGTCCTGCCTCCCGTTTGGGGGGCACCCGGGTGGCTCAGTCGGTTAAGCCTTTGACTTGACCCCTCCTAGGAACCATGTGGTCATACTTGAGGTCCCCTTATGAGCTTTCCGCTGCTCTCCTCTTGCGACACCCAGCGGTCGCTGTGCTTCTGTGGCCTGCGTCAGTCTTTCCTTAGGAAGATACCAAGAGCTGAAGGAACCGAATGTGTTAAAAATGCCCTCGAAAATTCTGCGGAGGGGCAGAGGAACTGTCAACACTTGGAATGATCCAACTTGAAATATGTTCAAATCATAGATGTGCACATGGAATGTAATTGTTCTTTTAACTTATATTTTCCTGCTTACCTGTAGGTCGAGCGTCTTCATAGCTATTTACTGGACATTTGTACTGTTTTCGGAAAATGCCTGTTCTCAGTGTCCCTTTAGTGTTTGTTTCTGGTAGGTTTCTTCCACCTGAAGTTTTTCATCTTAAAATAAGCAAATCTGGGGTGCCCACCTGGCTCAGTCAGAAGAACGTGCGATTCTTGGTCTTGGGGTTGAGAGTTCGAGACTTGCGTTGGGTGTAGACATGACTTCAGTAAATAAACTTTAAAAAATAAAATACAGGGCGCCTGGGTGGCTCAGTGGGTTAATGCCTCTGCTTTCGGCTCAGGTCATGATCTCAGGGTCCTGGGATCGAGGCCCGCATCGGGCTCCCTGCTCAGCGGGGAGCCTGCTTCCCCCTCTCTCTCTCTGCCTGCCTCTCTGCCTCCTTGTGATCTCTCTCCCTCTGTGAAATAAATAAATAAAATCTTTAAAAAAAAAAAGATTTAAAAAAAAATAAAATAAAATACAATAACCAAATCTATTAGTCTCTTTCCTTTCAGGCATTTGGGTTTTTTTTTTTTTCTGTCCTTATTTGAGAAGGAGTCCTTCACCTCAAGGATATTTAACTACATCTCTATTTTCTCATACTTTTATTCAAGTTTTCTTTGTGTTTAAGTCATCTATCAAGAGTAGCTTTTTGTTCTGTCATGTCTTGGTTTTTGAAGAGCGTAAGGTCAGGATCTGTGTTCTTCAGGATCCGAATGATCGGTTGGCCGTGTCTTGAAGTGTGAGGGATGCTCCGTCCTTTCCCACCCACCGGCAGTGGACAGCAGTGCTTGCTACATCTCCTTGACACTGGTGCCTCTTTCTCGGTCCTTTCCCACCGTTTGTCTGTCATACTCAACAACATCTTGTTTTGAATGACAAATTTGAAATATATATGTATTTTTATTATAAATATTTTAATTAAATAATTATTAAATACTTAAATAAAGATTTTATTTATTTGTCAGAGAGAGAGCAAGAGAGCGAGCACAAGCGGGGGGAGCATCAGGTACAGGGAGAGGGAGAAGCAGGCTACCAACTGAGCAGGGAGCCCGACCTGGGGCTCGATCCCAGGACCCCAGGATCATGACCTGAGCGGAAGACAGATGCTTAACCGACTGACCCACCCAGGCGCCCCTGAAAATATATTTTGATCTCTTCTCAGCCACCCGGCAGTCTTGTTCTTATGTTCAGATTTATATGAGTTATTCTTATATTTTTAAAAACTTTAGTAGACTTTGTATTTTTTGAGCGGTATTGGGTCTACAGAAAAATTGAGCAGGAAGTACAGAGAATTCCTATATGTCTCCCCCAATCCCCTGTACATTCGTAGTTGCCCCTGTGATTAGCATCTGGCACTCGTGTGGTGTATTTGTTACAGTCGATGAGTCAATATTGACACGTTACTAAAGTCCATAGTTTTCACGGGAGTTTCCGCTCAGTGTTGTACATTCTGCGGGTTTGGACGAATGTATAATGCCATGTTTCCCCCATTACAGTATCACACAGAACGGCTTCACTGCCCTAAAAGTCCCCTGTGCTCCACCTGTCCCTCCCTCCTTCCCTGCTCCCTGAGACCCTGGCAACCCCAGGTGTTTTTACTGCCTTTTCCAGAACGTCAGATAGTTGGAATCATATGGCACACAGCCTTTCCAGCCTGGCTTCTTTTACTGAACAATATGCATTTAAGATTCTTCCATGTCTTTTTCGTGCTTGATCACTCATTTCTTTTTTTTTTTTTTTTTTTTAAAGATTTTATTTATTTATTTGACAGAGAGAGAGATCACAAGTAGGCAGAGGCAGGCAGAGAGAGAGAGGGAAGCAGGCTCCTTGCCGAGCAGGGAGCCCGATATGGGCCTCGATCCCAGGACCCTGAGATCATGACCTGAGCCGAAGGCAGAGGCTTTAACCCACTGAGCCACCCAGGCGCCCTCACTCATTTCTTTTGACCACTGAATAATGTTCGGGTGAATTGGCATACCACAGTTTGTATATCCACTCCCCTAATTGTTGAAGCGCGTTTCCGCAACAGCTTCTCCACTGCCTTGGAAAAAATTTGCTCTTTATATAGCAAGATTGATTTGGGGGAGAATTTGTGTCTTTCGTCTTAGGGGTTCTGTTTTCCTGCAGAATGGCTAGGTTCTGTAGAATGAAGTACTAATAATAGCATCAATCTTTTGAATGCTTAGTACCAAGCTGGGTGGTCAGTGCTCTTCGTTGCAGACTCCTTTCCTCCCTCCATACCTCTACCCCTGAGCTTCGCTTAGCAACCCAAAGTGCTGGAATATTGCTGGTGGGACGGAGAGCCAGTGTCAGTCTTCCCATCTGGCAGTGAATGTCACATATTATCTTAAAAGCTGTTCCAAGGGGAGGTGCCGCGTGTGGCGAATCTGCCAGTTGGAATGGGGGGGCATCTAAGCAGAGGTTGGAGTTTGTCTTCCAGATTTTAGCATGCCCAGTATTACCGTGTCCCGCATGAGCATCTCCTAGGGACATGCCAGCCGACGGTGTGTCACCCCATGTCTGCATCTCCCTGGGGGCACCTGCAGTCACCTGGAAACGTGGTGCCTGGCTAGTCGTGCCCAAGCAGGGAGACAGTGGTGGTGATGAACGCTCCCCTCTCTGCAGCTTTCCTAAATTAAGTTCCAGGTGTGTGAAACCAGAAAAATGCACCGTGGTTGAGAACAATGAGGTTCGGGCCGGGGCTGAAGTCACCCCAAGACTCGACAGGTGCACAGTCCATTTGCAAGGAGGCTTACTCACACAGCCAGTAAACAGGGGCTGGCTCTTGGCAGGAGCCTCAGTTTCTCCCCCCAGGATGCCTCTCGTGTGGACCCTTTACGCCTCCCTCTGTCACTCACTAACTCTCCTGCATTTGCTGAGTCAGTGAATCCATGAGAATCCCAGGATACCTGGCCAAATCCCAGCCCGCCTTTAGCCTCCAGGCCCTTCTCCCCTGACCCTGGCATGGGTGGAATGGAATGGTGCCCCCCACCCCCCACAGAGAACACAGGTCCTCATCCCCGGAAACTGCGAATGTGACCTCACGTGATAAAAGTTTTGCAGATGTGAGGAGGCTAAAGATCTTGAGATGCAGAGATTTTTCTGGATTATCTAACCCGGGTCTTAACTGCCTTCACAGTGTGCTCCTGAGAGATGGTCAGAGGGAGATCTCTGTCTGTCTGTCTGTCTCTCTCTCTCTCTCACACACACACACACACACACACACACACACACACACACATACACACGTACACACTCGAGAAGCCACAGAAGATGGAGTGGGGCAGCCCCGAACCCAGGAAAGCCAGCAGCCACCAGAGGTTGGAAGAGGCAGAAAACTGACTCTCCTCTTGAGTTTTTTGGAGGGACTGCAGCCCACCTGACACCTTGATCTCGGCTCAGTGATGCTGCTTTTGGACTTCCGCCCTCCCGAACTGCGAGAGAATACATTTCTGGATTGAGTCGTCAAGTTCATGGTCTTATGTTACAGCAGCCAGAGAAGACTAATACACTCCCACTGTCTCTCTCTAGTATATATGGAAAGAGTAATTCTACCTTTGCTGGTTACATTTTACTGAGCAACTCATTTATTCCAGATTGTCAGAGCTCTGTTGCTATCCTCGGGTCATTTTCCTTACTGGATGTTTCTCTTTTCTCCTAATTACGGTTTTAGTTGAAATAAAACAAACATACGGTAAAGTATATAAACCGCTCTGGTATATGTCTCAGTGAATTCTTACAAATGGATATGCATAGTAACCAGCACCCAGATGGAAACAGGGGCCGTTTCCAGGAACGCTCCCTTCTGCTGCCTCCCCGGCAGCACCCCCTTCCAGCTGGAACGACTCTTCTGAAATCTGTCACTGTTGATTAGATTTGCCTGTTCCTGAACTTTGTATCTGGTGGACTGCTATGGAATGTTCTTTTTTTGGATCTGGCTTCTTTTGTTCCACATAGTATCTGAGAGATGCATCTGTGTTGTTCTGGGTTGTAATCCTCTGTTCTTTTTTGTTGCCGCGAGGTGTTCCGTTGTTCCTTGCCTCTGCCAGCTGCTGGTGGCCCCTCGCGCCCCTGGACTCGCCGCCTTGTCCCTCCCGTCTCTGCCTCTGTCCTCACACATGGCTTCTGCTCTGTATCTGTGTCTTCTCTCCCGCCACTTATGTCACCAGGGCCCACCTGGGTAATCCAGGATAATCTCCCCATTGCAAGATCCTTTTTTTTTTTAAGATTTTATTTATTTATTTGACAGAGAAAGAGAGAGAGCACAAGCAGGGGGAGAAGCAGACTCCCTGCTGAGCCGGGAGCCAGATGCGGGGCCCAATCCCAGGACCCTGGGATGGTGACCTGAGCCGAAGGTAGACACTTAACCGACTGAGCCACCCAGGCGCCACCCCCCGCCCCCCCGCCATCGCAGGATCCTTAATTCACTTCATCACATCTGTAAAGTCCCTTTGGCCGTATGAAATAAGACACAAGGGCGCCTGGGTGGCTCAGTGGGTTAAAGCCTCTGCCTTCGGTTCAGGTCATGATCTCAGGGTCCTGGGATCGAGCCCCGCATCGGGCTCCCTGTTCGGCGGGGAGCCTGCTTCCCCCTCTCTCTCTGCCTGCCTCTCTGCCTACTTGTGATCTCTCTCTCTGTGTCAAGTAAATTAAAAAAAAAGAAAAAGAAAAAAAAAAAGGAAACAGGACACAGGTTCCAGGCGCTGCGGTGCAGCCGTGCTGGGGGCCGTCCTCCAGGGTCGCACACGCCCTTTTTGTGGGCTGCCCCGTCTCTGTCCCGGTGATCTGACGTGCCCTTCATAGACTCTGCACACTGTGTTTGAGATGGGGAGGCTTTCTGGCAAACCTCTTACTGGAGCCGCACGCTAAGATGCTCGGCGTGGGGGATGCGGTCTGTGCCTCCCTGATGACCCCTAGCGGGTTTGGCATATTTTCAGCTGTTTATTGGATACTCCAGTTCCTGTGATGAATGAATGCCTGCTTTACTCGTCCTTAATGCTTGTTTAGGGTGTCTTTTGTCCTACAAAATTTTTTTTGTTTTTGTTTTATTTTGATAAGCCGAATTTTCCCATCTTTTCTTTTATGGCTCTTACTTTTCCTGCCTTGTTTGGGAAGAGCTTCTTCATCCCAAATTATAAACACCCCCATCCTAAGAGTACAGAATGATTATGATTATGACCCCCCCCCTTTTGCAGAAGAGGACACTGAGACACAGAGGAAAGGGTTGTCCTAGACTTCACATTTATTGGGTTGCCGGCCCTGTGAAGGATTTTACAAGAACCACATCTTTGACTCCTTGAATCTCCTTGTGTTGGGGGTGATTTGCTAGGACTCACAGGACTCAGAAAAACTGATACACTAGTGTTGATTCCAGTGTAAAGACAGAGGCTGAAGTCAAGAAAGGGAAAAGATGCATGGGGTGAAGTCCAGGGGAGACCAGATGCAGAGACAACAGCACGTGCAAAGGCCCAGAGATGCCAGTGGGAAGGAAATTCAGAAAAACTTTTTTTTTAAATGTTCTTCTCCCAGAGCGTACAGCATAGTGGGGCAGGAATGAGAGGTCGGCGAGCAGGTTACACAGGCTCCGGGCCACAGAGAGGAGGACATGCAGGGAAAGGAGGCTCCGCGTGACCGGACACCTGTGAACACTGCTCCATCTCGAAATGAGTTCCATTCGATTCGTTTCTTTGTTTTCCAATCGTTATTTTCTACATAGCTCGAGGCACAGCAGGCTCCCTAGGAAAACTCGGCAACCCTGAAAAACATAAAACGGGGGCGCCTGGGTGGCTCAGTGGGTTGAAGCCTCTGCTTTCGGCTCAGGTCATGATCTCAGGGTCCTGGGATCGAGGCCCGCATCCGGCTCCCTGCTCAGCGGGGAGCCTGCTTCCCCCCCTCTCTCTGCCTGCCTCTCTGCTTCCTGTGATCTCTCTCCCTCTGTGAAATAAATAAATAAAGTCTTTAAAAAAAAACAAAACGGAAGGGTCAAAACCATCTGTAATCCCACTATCCAGGGATGATCAGCGTTCACTTCTAGCCGTGTTGCGTGTCCTCTGCACGCGCACGCGTGCCCGCGTGTGTGTCTGCAGAGAAAAAGTGGCGCATCGTGTGGATGTTGATAGATACACACATAGCTACCAAGTGGGAATCATCCTGTCAGGTGTTCTGTATCTGTCTTTTAAGTGATCAGTAAAAAGTCTCAGAGGAGAGGGAAGAGATTTCAGTGCAGGACGGGGGTGTCGGTGAAGGGATCTAGGGGAGGGAGCAGGGGCCAGAACTCAGCCTCAGGTCGAGGGCATAGCCGCTGAGGTCTTGCGGGGGATCAGGAGAGACGGGCCCCACCAATACCTTCTCCCATCCCCCTCCTGTCTTGTGGGTGCTGCTCAAAGTGAGTGTCCCCCCCGCACCCCCCAGCGTACAGAGGACAGTTCCCGGTGATGCCTTCCCAAGCCCATGGAGGGGGTGGGGGGCGCGGCACTTGGGACGGGACGTGTCATAGCCCCAGCCATCCTTTGGGGGGAGCGCGTGAGACCAGGAACCCCAGCTGCTCTGGGACAGAACCCCGCCCATCCCGTTTGCGCTGAGTGTTGAAGCCCAGCGAAGCCAGCGAGACTTCGTCCCCCCATGTGCAGCAAGCCCCGCTGAGGCTGACACCGATCCAGGGGCGGGCTCTTTATTGGGGACGCAGCACCCAGCAGAAACGGGGGCTAATAACAGTAGAGTCTGCTTCTCATCAAAACCCGTTCATAATGTCCGCCCTTCGTTTACACGCTGCGCCGTTGGAATATCTTCGGGCGAGAGTGTGTCCAGATCTTCGCACTGACTTTCATGTTACTCTGTAACATGTAGAGAAGAGAAACCCAGACACCCTGGTCACAACCAGTCCAGGTTTAGAGACAGGCTTTCCCTTGACCTTGAAGTACCCCTGTGAGACCCTTGAATGGGGCAGCAGGTGGCACGGCTGCTGGATGGGAGCCGTCGGGTGATTCCCACTTGGCCACGACTTCCGACAGCCGGATGAGCCTCTCTCTCCGCTTTGCCCACACCCCCATTCCTGCCTCCTTGTGGAGTCAGACATTCTTGCGGGACACCCAGGGCACTTCCCATCACAGGCGTGGGGGACCCGGGGAGGGGAGGGGAAGGGCGCAGAAGAGGGCAGCACATCAGAAGGGCTGCCCCATAGACGTGCAAACAGAGAGGACAGTCCCCTCCAGACCTGTCCCTTTGGGGGCTGTGGGAAGGGACCACAAAAGCCCCAGCCCACCTCTGTCTGGATGAGAATTTCTGTATCCCCTTCACCCGGTGACAGGTAAACTGGGCCCAGAGAGGGCGGGACACTCGTCCAAGGTCACACGCAGGGAAGCTGGGACCCAGGCACCCCCCCCCCGCCCCCATCTGGTAGCACATGTCTCTCGGGAGCTCCTGGAAAGGAAGGAGAGAGGAAGGGCTGTCTGTGTCCCCAGGAGAGCAGAAGGGTCAGAAGGGGGAGCCGCCAGCAGGGCCAGGACCTACCTAGGGTTTCCTGGGTGTACGTCCTGCAGTCCTCAGCCTCGGACTTCCGGGGGTCCATGGGGATGACAATGAACCTGTCCCAGGTCTGGCAGCACCTCTGCGTGGGCCGGTGGAAGGGGTAGAAGTCTCTACAGCAGCTCCACTTGAAGTCCTTGGGGTCCAGGGCCACAGGGCCACAGAGCCTCCACCGCTCCCTTCGGGTGATCAGCACCTCCCCTGGGGGCCACACACCGCTCAGCCTCTGCCCTTCTCCCACTCCTTCTTGCCCTTGCCCTTTTTTTTTTCTTTTAAGGTGCCAAGTGGGGTTGAACTGCAGGAGTTTTCATAGAAAAGCTTCAGCAGCTGGGCCCAGCCCATCACTCCCCCTCTCCCTCCGAGCCCCGCAGGTGTCCGTTTCTGCTCCTGCCCAGGAAGCATGGCCTGCCCCCAGCACCCACATGCAGCCCGAGGAGGGGTCCTCCCAGGGCTACCCCAGATCCCGAAGTGGGGAGCAGGGGGAGGCAGGTCAGAACTCAGCTCCGAGGCTCGCACCGCAGCAGGGCAGAGGCTCCAAGGCAGAAGGTCGGCAACGCCCTCGCACTTCCTTTCTGAGCCCCAGCCAGTACCCCAGCTGCCTTCAGGGTCCAGACCCCTGGGGGCTGAGGACGGGGTCCCTGATGGCAGCTCTGTCCTAGGGCCGGCCCCTCATTTGGGTCTGAACTTGGCACAGTCCCGGTTTGTGAGAGCCCCGAGCTTCTGCCCCTGCCGTTCCCCTGACTTACCCACGCAAAGCCAGCAGGGCAGGGTCCTCTCCAGAGACCTCGGGCTGTGCTTCCGAGGGGGCCCGAGCCCTTCCGGCCCTGCCCGGGGCTCCCAGCCCCTCCAGAGACTGAGGTTCAGCCCGTCACTCAGTGTCTCGACTGAACTGGCTGATATTTCATGTTCGCCTCTCAGACGTTCCCCCAGAAAGCCCTCCCATCCCCTGCCACCCCAGAGAGCTTAGACCTCCCTCCCTGTCCCCCACACTGCGCTCACCTCTGGAGGATTGGAGCCTCCCGTGCAGGGATGCGGGCAGCAGGAGGAAGAGAGCTGCAGGGGAGAGGGAGGGAGGGAGGGAGGTGAAGGCGGGGGAGGCTCCGGTGGGAAGAGGCAGGGGGTGGGAGACCCTTACCCAGGGAGATGAGGAGTCGGGACTCCCAGCAGACACCGCTCCGGAGCACTGGCTTGCATTGGGGGAGCCCTGGTTGGTGCATGTCACAGCAGCCACGGCTTGTGCGTGGTGGGGGGGGGGGACATCCGTTGAGTACCTCCCTTAGTCTTTGTAGGGTGATAAAGAGTGTATCTGCTGACCAGTTTTACCTGTTCTTGTACAGCTTCGGAAGAAGCCTTTGCTAACTTCGCAAGTGCTAAGTGTATCTTTGTTATGCTACCAAGGTGACTCTGGGTGGGGCTGGTGGAAAGACCTAGCAGAAGACGATGAGGAGAGAAAGACCTAGCATGGGGCGCCTGGGTGGCTCAGTCATTGGGTGGCTGCCATCGGCTCCGGCTCCGGGCATGATTCCAGAGTTCTGGGATCCAGCCCCGCCTTGGGCTTCCTGCTCTGCGGGAAGCCTCCTTCTTCTCCTTCTCCCACTCCCCCTGCTTGTGTTCCCTCTCTCGCTGTGTCTCTCTCTGTCAAAGAAATAAATAAAATCTAAAAAAAAAAA
>LNAC01000268.1:2160709-2173360 GCA_002007465.1 Ailurus styani | reverse complement strand
TCCTCCTCTCCCTGTCTCTCTGCCTGCCTCTCTGCCTACTTGTAATCTCTCTCTCTGTGTCAAATAAATAAATAAAATCTTTAAAAAAAAAAAAAAGAAAAGAAAAGAAAGAAAAGAAAGAAAGACCTAGCATAAGATGATGAGGAAGCCAGCCTGACTTTCTGGTTGTCACCTAGCCAGTAATCCCATCCCTCTTGCCTACCTGATGGTCCTGAGACCCTTCCTGGTCGGCTCACATGTCTGAAGGGCCAGCACAAAGCCTTCTTGTCCCGCGGACGCCCCGGGATCCCTCCTACCCTTTACCCACCGCAGTTGTAGGTAGAACGTTTCCAGGGCATTCTGTGAGTGGTTCCAGCAAAGTTTTGGACCCGAGGGGGCTTGCGGGAGCCCCCGACTCAGAACTTTTTCATCATTCCAAACAGAAACTCAGTACCTTTTAAACAATCGAGTTATTTTATTATTTATTTATTTGTTTATTTATTTTTGCTACAAATAGGGCCCCTATTCCCCTCTTCAGTGAGTAATTTCAGGGAGAATGAATTACTGCTATCCTTTGACTCTTTGAGGGGGAGGTACAGAGGGTCTTTTGGAGGAAAGTGAGAGAAGAGAGGGACGAAGTCTTCACGAGCTGTGTCGGTGAGCAGGTTAGTTCTGTGGGCATCCAGTGCTTAATCTTGCAGGAGACACTGTACAAGGCACCTGAGAATTTACCCCCTGCCCCTCTGACTTGCGCATGGGTCTTGAGCTTTATTTTTATGTTTTTCATTTTTTTTTAATTTTTTGAATCCTCTCCCCACCCAGCGTGGGGCTCAAACTCATGACCCCGAGACCAAGAGTCACCTGCTCCACGGACTGAGCCGGCCGAGCGCCTTGGGTCTTGAGCTTTAAACTTAGACGATGGCCCCTCACACCACACACTGGCACAGCCTCTCCTTGCCCTGGACGGCACCACCCGGGCAATTAACAGGAAAGGGCCTCCCCAGAGAGCCGTGCCGGGCCTCAGGGGCCCTGGGCTAAACCTTCATGCATCCCATTGTGAGTTTCTTAAGAATAATTCCTGGAAATGACAACTGCTGGATCTGATCATGTGTGCATTCGGGGTTTTCCTCTCTTATTTAACTGAGCAAGTCCCCAGTATTCAGAGGAGAAAATTTAAACATCAAGACCGTCACGAAACCTAGTGGCCAGAAGTCATTTTGGTATATTTTCATATATATATCATATTGGTATATATTTGGTATATATTTACATTTTGGTATATTTTCTTTATGTACTTAATTTTTTTTTGCATGTATTTCTCCCCAACATCTTATTTGGAAAATTGTCAAACCTACCAAAAAAATGGGAAAAAACGACAATGAACACTCAGATGCCCTTACTAGATTCACTGCTCGTTCCCATCGTACCCTCTGTGTGCCCTTCAGAGATCCTGGATCTGCGTGCTTAGACAACAGACATTATTTTCTCCCTGTTGTGGAGCCTGGGAAGTTCAAGATCAAGGTGCTAACAGATTCGGTTCCTGGTGAGGTCCCACGTCCTGGTCAGTAGACGGCTGCCTTCTCACAGTGTGCTCACGGGGCAGAGAGAGAGGGAGGGAGGGAGGGAGGGAAGAAAGATTTGGTGTCTCTTTCTCTTCTTCTTCTTTTTTTTTTAAAGACTTTATTTATTTATTTGACAGAGAGAGAGAGAGACAGAGAGAGAGAGGGAACACAAGCAGGGGGAGCGGGAGAGGGAGAAGCAGGCTCCCGGCTGAGCAGGGAGTCCGATGCGGGGCTCAATCCCAGGACCCTGGGATCATGACCTGAGCTGAAGGCAGACACTTAAGGACTGAGCCAGCCCAGAGCCCCTCTTTCTCTTCCTATAAGGACACCAATCCTGTCCAGGGGTCCCTGACCTCATGACCTCATCTAAACTGAATTACCTCCCAGAGGCCACCCCCCTCCAAATACCATCACACTGGGGGTTAGGGCTTCAACATATGTACTTGGGGGGGGGCACAAACATGTAATCCATATCGCTTTATGTCTCTGTGTCTCCATACGTACACAGATTTTTTTTTCATTGAATCATTTGAAAGTAATTTACAGATGTCATGGTACTTTACCCTTAAAAACCCTTAAAATTCCCTTAGAAACTTAAGTGTATGTCTTCTAAGAATAAGAACCTTCTCCTACACAATCCAGAAAGCCATCATACACGAAGAAAGTTCTTTTTTTTTTTTTAAGATTGTATTTATATATTTGAGAGAGAGAGCACAAGCAGGGGGAGTGGCAGGCAGAGGGAGAAGCAGGCTCCCCGCCAAGCAGACAGCCCGATGCGGGGTTCAATCCCTGGACCCCGGGATCATGACCTGAGCCGAAAGCAGACGCTTAACCAACTGAGCCACCCAGGTGCGCTACACTAAGAAAATTCTTAATAATTTCATAATGTCATCTAAGAAACTGCTCGTTTTCAAATTTCTCCAACAATGTCAAAATATCTTTTACAGACTTTTTTCCATCCAACCCAGGATTCAGTCATGGCCCACACATTACATTTTATAGTCATCTCTTTAATCTTTTGAAATCTGGGACAGCTCTGCCTTTTTTTGGACTTGTAGGACTTTGGATTTTTGAAAACTTCCAGCTCAGTTGTCCTGAGGGCAATGACCCGCTCTCTGGACTCATGATTAGATCCAGAGTAAACGTTTTCAGCAGGAAAACTCTGTGGGCGATGCCGTGTCTGTCCCATGACACCTCCCTCCCGTCATGATGTCAGTCTGTCCCGTGATGGATGAAGCTGAGTTTGACCACTTGGTTTGAGTGCTGGCCCCCGGGTCTGTCTGCTGTAGGAGTACCTTTTGCTCTTTTGCAGTTGGGAGGTTATTTATTCATGGGTTGACTGATTGGCTGATGTTTATAATACATATTCCCGGGGTACCTGCTCTGTGCCTGGCCCCTTACTAGGCTGTGCTGGGGATACAGGAGTGACGAAGACACTCTTGGCCCTGCATTCTTGGGACTCCCAGTCCATGGGGGAGACAGACTGCTCCCCAGATGGTGACAACCACCCCTCCCCCCCCAGAGTGGTTGGAGCTGGGATGGCAAAGCCCATACGGACAGTGACAGACCCAGTCTGGGTGGTCAGAAAGGGCTTCCCCCAGGGAGAAGCATCTGAGGCAGGACCTGAAAATGCAGGGTGAGTGTGGGAAGGAGTGTGTGACGCAGGCAGAAGGAACAGCATATGCAAAGGCCCAGAGATGAGAGAGACAGCAAAGGGGCCTGAGAGTGCTGAATGAGGTTCCTTTGGAAATAGCCAGAAAATCAGCAAGGGGATAGATCCCATGCGGCCTTGTGATCATTTTAGAGTCAGGACTTTTTCTCTGAGCAACAAACTCTCAGTCCTTCTCTCTATTTCTAAGCTGCTTCTCTTGCCTTACCTTGGTTGTTTTGTTTTTTTTCCTAAAGCAGCTTTAGTGAGGTGTAAGTGACACAGTAATAACGCACACGTATAAAGTGCGTAATGACTTTTGACCTACGTATGTCCTTGAGAAGCCACCTCCACGCTGGAGATCGGGAACACAAGTCATCATTCCCCAAGTTCGCTCAAGCCCCTCCCCGCTCCCCTTGCCCAAGCAACCGCTGCTTGGCTTTTGAGGTCTCACTCCCCACCACAAATGCCAGGCTGCGGAGCCCGTGGAGGGCACGTGTGCTTTCTCTATGGCTTCTCGCAGTGACTGGAGCTCCGGGAGTGGGAGGAGCATCCCTGAAGCCTTGCTCGAGACTTCCGGGCCGGAGAGGGGCCCGAAGATGGCCGAGCCTGGCCCACAGGCCTGAGAGCTGGTTGCCAGGGCAGGAGAGAAGCAAAGGGTCTTCTGGGGGGGGGGGCTGTAGAGAGGGGTGAGAGCCCACCAGCGGCGCTCACTTTGGTAGACACTCTGCTTCTTGCTAAGTCGCCCTTCTCCCCCGCCTCCCCATCAGGAGAACCCCAGTTGGCTTAGGTGTAACCATGTGGCCCGCCAAGGGCGTTGGACTGCCCTGCAGGGAAGGGGGGCTCCGTGACATGGAGGCCAGTCTGCGCCACAGGGTCTCCAGGAAGTCCAGCGGCTTCCTCGTAAGAGGGGAGAGATCAGACGCCCTTGCTTGCTGACCAGCCCTGCCCTGCCCTCCGCCTAGAAGGAGGATATGCCCCCCACCCCCAGAGGGACAGCAGGCGTCTTTGGGGCATGTGGCTAAAATCCCCCATCATGAGGGAGGTAAGGCTGAGACAGCGGGAGTCTGGGTCCCTGGTGACATCCCGGGGCCACCATGGCAGCCCTGGCTGCTGACCTCACGCCCTGTGGTTTGGGGAGAAGAGTAATCCCCATCTGGGGGAGCCACGGGGGCTCCGGTTTCCATGTCCACTCCTGGCTGACAGCAGTGGCACATCCCCGGGCCGGGAGAGGGGTTTCGACTTTGGAAAACTGAACACCCCACAGATAGGAGCACTCATTCCTGAGCCCCCTGGTGTTTGGCAGGGTCCCCCTTGGGCTCAGCAGGGGACCGTCGTCATCAGTCCGAGAGCCCTGCTCATGACAGCACCAGCCTATTTCAGTGGCAGACGCTCCGAGACCCCAGCATTTCATTTTGTTTAAACAGTTCTATTGAGGTGTAATCTACATGCTGCAAAATTCCCGTTTCCAGTGGATGCGTTTATCATTTTTCGTAAATTTACCTGGCTGGGCGACCATGACCAAAATTCAATTTTAGAATATTCCTGTCACTCCAGAGGGGTCCCGCGTGTCCATTAACAGTCACTCCCTCAACCCCTCACCCCTACCCCTCCACCCACAACCACCACTAATCTACTTCCTGTCTCTAGATTTCCTTGTTGTGGTCATTTCATATAAAAGGAACCATTAACACTACATGGTCTTTTCTGTCTGGTTTCTTTCACTCAGCATAGTGCTTTCAGGATTCATCCATGTTGTAGCCTGGATCACTGCTTCCCTCCTTTTTATGTGTTAATAATACTCCACTGTAGGGGCACCTGGGTGGCTCAATCATTAAGTGTCTACCTGCCGCTCAGGGCTCAGGTCATGATCCCGAGGTCCTAGGATCGAGCCCCGCATCGGGCTCTCTGCTCAGCGGGGAGCCTGCTTCTCCCCCTCCCACTCACCCTACTTGTTTTCCTTTTGTCTCTGTCAAATAAATAAAATCTTAAAAAAAAATAATAATACTCCACTGTATAAATACACCAGCTTTTATTCACCCATTCACCAGTCAATGGCCACTGGGTTGTTTCCACTTTTTGGCTCTTGTGAATAACGCCACCGGGAAAAGTGTGCACAAGCATGTGACGTGTGTTATTTCTCTTGCGTAGATACCCAGGAGTGGGTTTGTTGGGTCTTACGGTAAATTGATGTTTAACTTTTTAAGCAACTGCCAAACTGTTTTCCAAAGTACCTGAACCACTTGACATTCCCACTAGAGGTAGATGAGAGTTGCTTTTGCTCTGAAACCTTGAAAGCAGTTGGGGCTTTTTTTTTTTTTTTTTTTTTGGTCGTCTTGATTATAGTTATTCCAGTAGGTGTGAAAGGGTACCTCATTGTGGTTTGGATTTGTGTGCCTCCAGTGACTAAGGTGTTGAGTATCTTTTAACGTGCTTATTGGCCATTTGTATGTCTTCTTTGGTGAGATGCCTGTTCCAACCTTTTGCCCATTTTAATTGGATTGTTTATCTTCCTAATGTTGAGTTTGAAGAGTTCTTTATATGTTCTGGATACAAGTCCTTTATTAGAGGGTAATTAAATTCTTATGAAGATATTATTAGATAATAATATATTATTACATATTAATAGATAATATTATCGTATATTATTTGTAATATTTTCTCCCAGTCTGCGGTTTTCCTTCTTACTTTCTTAATAAAAGAAAGTATAAAATTCCCTTTTTGTTTTTTAAAGTAAGCTCTGTGCCCAACGTGGGGCTTGAACTCCTGACCCCGAGATCAAGAGTCATGTGTTCTATCCACTGAGCCAGCCAGGTGCCCCTAAAATCCCTTAAAAAAAAAAAAGATTTTATTTTGTTTGTTTGTTTGTTTGTTTATTTATTTATTTAGAGCATGAGTTGGGGAAGAGACAGAGGGAGAATCTGAAGCAGACTCCACGCCGAACACAGAGCCCAACATAGGGCTCGATCTCATGACCCTGAGATCATGACCCAAGCTGAAACCAAGAGTTAGATGCTTAACCACCTGAGCCACCCAGGAGCCCCTAAAGTTTTTTTATTATTATTATTATTTCTAAGTAGTCTCTACACCCAATGTAGGACTCGAACTCACAGCTCTGAGATCAAGAATCGCATGTTCTACTGACTGAGCCAGCTAGGTGCTCCTCCCTCTTTTTTAGAAGATAAAACTAAAGCCTCACTCATTCCCCACCTCCCCAACTGTCCTAAGGATGCTGAGTATTATTCCACGGAAGACTGTACTTTTCCCAGATGTGTATATATTCATCGTCAATGCACATTCTTGTTTTTATCATGCTGTATGTATATTTTAGAACTTGTATGTATTTCTTCACTCCTCCTTATGTTTTGGGGATTTTTCTGTGTTGAAATATACAAAGCTCGTTCACTCTTTTTACTTTATTTTCCTTTTGAAATTATGACATTTAGTAGTAGTGAAATATTTCAGAATTGACGGTCGGTTGGCAAAAGCATGCGTACGGATGTCAGTAACTGCTAGGAAAGCAGACGTGAGTGATTTCACCATTTTTTGCTTCATATTGTTTCAACTACTGTGTCTGACAGCCTTACAGACTGTGACATAAAATCCCCCTCCATTTCTGGCTGTGTTTCCATTTCAAGCCTTTACCTTTATTTTATTATTTTTTTAAGATTTTATTTATTTATTTGACAGAGAGAGACACAGTGAGAGAGGGAACACAAGCAGAGGGAGCGGGAGAGGGAGAAGCAGGCTGCCAGCTGAGCACACAGCCCTATGCAGGACTCTATCCCAGGACCCTGGGATCACAACTGGAGCCGAAGGCAGACACTTAGTGACTGAGCTGCCCAGGCGCCCTGAGCCTTTACCTTTAAGGAACTGTTTATGTTTAGATTTATGGAGGACACGGACATATGAAATTTGAACTTTTAAAAAAAATTGTGGAAAAAAATCACACTCTGAAATTATATTATGAAGCCTTATAGACCTCCTTAACCATTCTTCAAATTTTGTTTTTTTAAATAAGAAGGGAATGTGTTGTCATTTTGTCCTAGAGTCTTCTATCTATTATCTATCTATCTGTCTATCTACCTATCTATTTATTCTCTACACCCAGCATAGGGCCCAAACTCACGACCCTGGGACCAAAAGTTGCACGCTCTAGTCACTGAGCCAGCCAGGCGCCCCAAATATTGAGCTTTAGTGGTCACTGGCACCCAGTTTCCAGAGTGAGTGTCATCAATGACCTCTTCCAAGGCTAATTAGTATTTTCCTGATGTGTGGCGGAGTTCAGCATCCTTTCACATGTCTGTCTCGTGGCCACTTAGATGTCACCCCCTTTAGTGATTCAAGTCCTTCTCCGTTGGGTGGCCCACCCTTCTCTTACTGATTCCCAGGAGTCTTTGTATATCCTGAATCTGAGTTCTTTGTCAGAGAGGTGTGTGGAAAATGATGTTTCCCAATCTGGAATTTGTCTTTTCCTTCTCTCGCTGGTGTCTTTTGAGGAATGGAAGTTCTTCATTTTGATGTATTTTATTTACTTGTTTTTAAGTTTATTTATTTTTTTAAGTAATCTCAACACCCAACATGGGGATCAAACTCAAAACCCGATGATCAAGAGTTGCCCACTCTTCGGACTGAGTCATCTGGGTGCCGCTTAATTTCAACGTATTTTAGTGCATCAGACTTTTCTTTATGGCTAGTCCTTTCTATGTTTTATTCAGCAGATATTAATGAATATTGCCCAGGTCAGAGTTATGATGATACTTTCCTCTGCTTTTTCTGAAGTGTTATTTTTGTGCCTCTGACATTGATCTATGATCTCTATGAAATTGATTTTTGTGTTAACATGTGAGGTAGATGTCAAGGTTTATTTTTTTCCCCTCTGTGTATATCCAGGTGACCCAAGAGCATGTATTGAAAAGATCGTCCCCATTGCACTACAGCATTGCTTTTCGCACAAGTCATGTGACCTGACCAACCATGGGTGGAGGTTTCTGGGTTCTCTGGTCTCCCTCTGTACCTCCCCACCCACCTGGTGCTCTCTGTCTTTCTCTTAAAAAAAAAAGTATCAAAATATCTAAGTAGATACCAGTATCTAATATATTGTTATAAACAGAACTAAATATATATAAGACCTCTACCCTGTAAACTATAAAATCTGATTATTATTTTTTAAGATTTTATTTTTAAATAATCTCTACCCCCAATGTGGGGCTCAAACTCACAATCCTGAGATCAAACACTGAGCCACCCAGGTGCTCCTTGAGATAAATTTTAGAAGACCTAAATGAAGAAATGAAGAGATATACCATGTTCATGGATTGGAAGAGTCAATATTGTGAAGATGTCATATGTTACTAAACTGATTTATAGATTCAAGGCAATCCCAGTTACAATCCCAAAATCTGTGCATTTGTCTGTATGCATATATTTGAATTAATAAATTGATTCTGAAATTCACAAGGATGGAGTCTGACTTGTCCACAGGCCATAGTCAGAGAAAACACCTTGCCTGCTCTATAATGGTGACATTTGTTGAAGCTTGTTGTGAAACCAGTCCCAAAGTTTTCACCTTGACCATGCCCACTGGAGACTAAAATGAATTCACATACGTCATTCATGCTTTGTAGTCAACTAACAGAAACTCGTCCTGGCCTGCTCTGGAATGGGGACTTCCCAGTGAACTGAAGTTATCTCCTGCAAGTGTCCTAGATTAGCGTCCTGCTGCTGACTAGTTACCTGCCCCAATAGTTTGGGGTTGAAGGAACCAACACACACTTCTATCACAAGATGTCTGCTGCTCATGTAAAAATTAATTTCAGACAATAAAAGTCTGTATGAAAACAGTAGAGGTTGGTAGGGGGTTGGGCATGGGTGAGTTCTTTCCAAAGATCATCCTGGAGAGACGTTCAGAGACCTTAAAAATCATGCTAGGGACTTTGGCTTTTTTTCCAAGGACACTGTGAGCCACAGCACTTTCTGAGCAGGGGAAGGTCATGGTCAGATCTGTGCTTTAGAAAGACTCTTCTGGCTACCTTGTGGGGGCTATATTGGAGAGGGAAAGGGTGGGAAAGGAGAGGCCTGGATCAGGGCAGGGGCTGCAGGGAGGGAAAGAAGCATGTAGAAGGCCCCAGGAGAGACACTCCCTTTGGGTCAGCACTCGGTGTCAATCCTGCCTCGATTCTGGCATTGGCTGGGCAGCTTTCATAACCTCAACTGCAGCTTTCCAGTGAACATGATGGGCCCACATGCTCAGAGTTCTCACTTAGCTCACTTACCAAGATGTATGTGATTAAACCGAGTGGCGACTCTAAACTTGTCTGCTTGTTTGGATCATCTGTAATACCACCTATTGATAAGGAAAGATGATGAAAATCACAAATATGGTTGCCAACCCCCCCTGAAACTGCTGGATGATCTGAAAGGAAAAGTTAAAGCTACCAGGATGTGGAAGGAGGAAGGGTGAAGAAAACAAGAAGAGGGATATCTAGAGGCCTAGAGGATCAGTGCAAGTGGCCCCTCAGACTGGAACAAGCTCTAGAAGATATAAAAGGGAAATGGAGAGCAGGAAATGCATAAGATATACAAAGTGAGGGGCTCATCAAGATCACCCTTATTTCTGATACCAACTGCAAGTTCGGGGGGCCCCACGACAACCCCCAGTTTTGATAACTTCCTAGAAGGACTCACACAACTCACTGAAAACTGTTATACTCCTTGTTACAGTTTATTACAGTGAAAGGATACAGATTACAATCAGCCAAGGGAAGAGGCACAGAGAACACAGCCTGGGAGAATTCCAAGTGTGAGCTTCCAGCCATCTTCTCCCTGTGGCATCATGGACAGCACTAACTTCTCCCAGCAACCATGAGTAATAAACATATGGAGTATTGCCAACCAGGGAAGTTCACCTGAGCCGTGGCATCCAGGGGTTTTAGTGGGGATGGGACATACAGACCAGATTTACCACCTGTGTAGCTGACCTTAGTTTCTAGCCCTTCCAAAGGCTGAGCTGATAACACATGGCCCAAAGCCCCCACCATAAATTACATTGCCAGTATAGATTATCTGGCTTGGCCCAAGGCTCCAGGTAAACAAAGATGTCTTATCTGGCAGGACATTCCAAGGGCAAAGACCAGATCTCTGTTTGGATAAGGTTAAATTTCCCAGGACTAAAGAGAGAAACAGGGTTCAGATAGAAGGGTATAAAATAAGGGAAACTCACTCATAGGCCCATTCTGGTGCAGTGTCAGTGCCATAGGGGTGACAAGAAAGCCCCTTTGCCCATTACAGGTAATGAAGGTCTCCAAATTATTGAGGAATATGATTTTGTCTTTTGTGGTTTTTTTTAAGATTTTATTTATTTATTTGATAGAGTGAGCACAAGCAGGGAGAACAGCAGAGAGAATGAGAGGCAGGCTCTCCACTGAGCAGGGAGCCGGAGGCTGGGATCAGGACCTGAACCTAAGGCACGTGTGTAACCCACTGAGCCACCCAAGTGCCCCAGAAGCATGATTTTGAACCAGTAATTCTCATCTTAAAACTATCATCTAGTCCAGTGTGAAAGTGGAAAAAGTTATTTCAAATATGCAAAGATTCAAAATACTTAGGTACCAAGCACCCTTTCTGAAAAAGGTACTTAGGGAGAGACTTCAGCCAACCTAGGATGGAATTCCACAAAGAGTCGGTTCCTCAAAAGAGGGAGCAATGTGAAGGAGAGCAATGTGAAGACAGAATGAGAGGACAGCCCCTCAGCAGCCCAGAAAATAGCTTACAGGTCTACAGCTGACTAATAAAGAGAACAGGGGGAAAAAGAGAGAGAGAGAATAGGAGCAAAGAGCTGGATGGTCTTGGTCACATGGTGAGCTAGGCATTGGTGGATCACATCTGGCATTTGTGGCAAGAAGCCAGTTTAGGGAAAACTAAAAGCTCCATATGGTAAAATAAAACTCTAAATATGAGAAGACTGGGCACTTAGTTGGCTCAGTCAGAAGAGCATGCAACTCTTAATCTCAGGGTCATGAATTTAAGCCCCATATTGGGCATGGAGTCTACATAAACAAACAAACAAATAAATAAAAATAAGTATGAAAAGACCAAAAATGTGGTATGACATGTAGCAATGTTTAGAGCCACCAAATAATGTTACTGCTTCAGAATGCAGAAACATAATTACATCTGCATTATGGGTTCCTAGTGATTAGCATTCACATAACCTTAATTATATACATGCTCTGTATTTTCATTTTCAGGCTCAGTCTACGGACCAAGCACTGAAGATTTATTTTAACCTTAGAAAGACACCATGGCAGGGCACCTGGGTGGCTCAGTCGGTTAAGCGGCTTCTGTTTGGCTCAGTTGGTGATCTCTAGGTCCTGGGATGGGCTCCCGGCTTGGCGGGCAGTCTTCTCTCTCTCCCTCTGTGCTCTCTCTCAGATAAATAAATAAAATCTTAGAAAGAAAGAAAAAAAGAAAGACAAAGAAAGACAGGGGCGCCTGGGTGGCTCAGTGGGTTAAAGCCTCTGCCTTCGGCTCAGGTCATGATCTCAAGGTCCTGGGATCGAGCCCCGCATCGTGCTCTCTGCTTGGCAGGGAGCCTGCTTCCCCCTCTCTCTTGCCTGCCTCTCTGCCTACTTGTGATCTGATCTCTCTGTGTCAAATAAATAAATAAAATCTTAAAAAAAAAAAAAAAGACAGGGCGCCTAGGTGGGTCAGTGGGTTAAAACCTCTGCCTTCGGCTCAGGTCATGATCTCAGGGTCCTGGGATCGAGGCCCGCATCAGGCTCCCTGCTCGGCAGGGAGCCTGCTTCCTCCTCTCTCTCTGCCTGCCTGTCTGCCTACTTGTAATCTCTCTCTGTGTCAAATAAATAAATAAAATCTTAAAAAAGACACGGTGGCAATGTAACAGTAACAGTATGGAGGACGGAGTGTGGGAGGTGAGGGGTGGGGGGCAGGGTAGGGCAGTTAATACACTTACCGGTAACCTTGGCAGGAAGTTCAGGCAATAGGCCTATTATCTACAATGACAAAGATTATCAATAAACAGTAAAAAAGTAACTTAAATTCAAATCACTTGTAAAAGTTGAGAGTGGGGGAAGGACAGGGTAGAGAATACGTGATGAAGTCACATAAGGCGCAGGTCAGAGTAGAACAGTCAAAACAGAATATTTGTTAAAAATTCATCTTAGTAAATCAAGAAATGGAGGTATAAGCTTGTTACTTGGCATCGCGGCGTTGAGCTGGAAGAAATCAATGCAGAAGAGACCGACAGTGTTGGGCGTGGGAGCAGGACTGAAGCTGGAGGTGGGAAGGCAGACTTCGGTGTTTCAGTCCGCCTCTTTCTGGGTAGTCTAAATCATTCCCCCCGCGTGCATGTGTTACTCTTGTACCAACAAGGAAGGAAAGGTAATCAGGTCAGGCTGGTCGCCGTGGCAGGGGAGAAGTTCATTTCTTTTTTTTTTTTTT
>LNAC01000268.1:2144691-2160635 GCA_002007465.1 Ailurus styani | reverse complement strand
TTTTTTTTTTAAGATTTTATTTATTTATTTCACAGAGGGAGAGAGATCACAAGGAGGCAGAGAGGCAGGCAGAGAGAGAGAGGGGGAAGCAGGCTCCCCGCTGAGCAGGGAGCCCGATGCGGGCCTCGATCCCAGGACCCTGAGATCATGACCTGAGCCGAAAGCAGAGGCATTAACCCACTGAGCCACCCAGGCGCCCCAGAAGTTCATTTCTTAATGAGCGCGAGGACCCGTATTTTCCCGGTCAGTGTCTGTGTTTCTCTGGATGGATATTCATGATTCCTGCAGGGACTCGGGTTTCAACACCCATGTTGTGTCTGTGTTGTGTTTATGGACGATGACGATGCTCCTAGTCCTTATTCACCTGAATAAGTGATTAGGGAAAGAAGTTAGCACAGCCCGGCTCAAGCTCCAAACCCCAACCGCGAGCACGCGTCGGGAGAGCCCAAGTGTCAGCGCCACCTACAGGGGAGGAGGGGAGGAGCCTGGGTGGCCCCCGAGCGCACTGGGGAAGGAACTGAAGGAGCAAGCTTTCCACCTGCCCGGATCTGTAACATCCCCCCGCCGCCCCCCGAGGCGCGGCCCCCACTCAGGACCTCCCCTCCAGAGCAGCATTTCTCATCCCTGGCTGCTCGCCAGAATCTTCTGGACGCTTTCAAAAGTTGCCCTCCGGGCCACCCCGGGCCAGATGACGCACTCGGCCCCCGCGCGGGTCCTCTTGAAGGCGCCCACTCGCTAACGCCCGCGATTCTGGCCGCGGTGTGCCCATTGCTCCTGCCCGGACAGCGAGGCGTCGAGGGGCGGGGATTGCCGCGGCTCCCGCGCCCAAGATCCCTTACCGCTCTTCCCCCGCAGTGTACCACTGGGCGGAGATGCGCACCAAGATGCGCCTCATGGGCTTCAATGCGCAAGCCGTCAAGCCGCTGAACGAGGAGGCGGCCGCCGAGCTGGGCGCCGAGCTGCTGGGCGAGGCCACTATCTTCGCGGTGGCCGGTGGCTGCCTGGTGCTGGAGTACTGGCGCCACCAGGCGCAGCAGCGGCGCAAGGAGGACGAGCAGCGGGCCGCCTGGAGCGCGATGCAGGACGAGGTGGACCACCTGGCGCTGGCGCTGGAGGCCCTGCAGGATCGCGTGCAGGCGGCGCCGCAGCAGAGCGCCGTGGACGAGCTGCAGGCGCAGATGCGGGAGGTGAGCGCCCAGCTCTGGGCCCGGGACCCGCCGGCCGCGCCCCAGGCACCGCCCAAGGAATAGGGGCCGCGCGCGGGACCTTGGTCTTGGATGCGGCTGTGGTCTGGGCTGTGACGTCCCCGACGTGACCTCCTGTGCACACTGTCCCTTCCTGAACCGGCCCAGCTAATACCACCTTTCTGTCCTTTTAGGGGCAGAAGGGAGGCTGGACTGGGGCTGCGGCCAGCGGGCTTTTTGGGCACGTCCCGACTAACCTGCCCTGTGGTACCTTCCACAGGAACTCCTCCGCCCAACNTCCCCCCCCCCCCCCCCCCAGTCCACTGATCTAGCACTTTGTCAAGGGAAGACATTGTCTTCCACTGGGTCCCACCCACCTACTACTAGGTGGGCCAGCAGGACATGTGGACCTAGCTAACTCATTGTGTCACTCACACCTCCACTCCTTTAAGTGGCTCCCCCCCATTCATTACCCCAGAACACCCTTTCCCAATTCTTCATCGGTAAAGACCATTGTAAGGAAAATGCAAACTCCCAGGGTACTTGCGGGCCCCATCATTTTCCATCTACCTCACTTTGGAAGGGGCAGACAAAGATGAATCTTGGGGTGTCTTAGCTCCAGTGAGTCCCCCCTGCGGCTTCTGCCTTGAGTCTGCCATCCATTGGTACCTCAGTTGGTCATTCCAACAGATAACCCCCCTTTACTCTGTGCCATAACCCATTGAGAAGCTGTGCAGGGCCCCCCCCCCCCACCGTCTGTGGTCTGCTCCAGCTAGAGTTGGTCCTCTGTGCTAGAAAAATCAGTCAAGCCTAGGGATGAACCATTCTGTTCTGGTCTTAGCTTTGCTTACTTGTCTTAAGTTCTGGACCCCCACCTGTTCCCCTGCTACGTGGGCCAGCTGTCACACCCCCCATCTCCTATCCAAACCTGCTCTTGAGTACTCAGGGATTCCTTCTTCCTTCTTGCCTTTGGACTGGCCACCCAGCCCACCCTCACCTTCCTTCCTACAAAGGCTTCCTCCAGTGGGACCACCTGCCCCTCAGCCCTGAAGTCCCCCACCCCCATCCAAATGGGAAATTCCAACCAGGCAAGGTTAGCTACCCCGCCTACCCCCTGCCAACCCACTGAACCACTGAAGGGGGTGTGTATGAGCTCTGTGATTTCTGACTTGTATTTTTTTTTAAGACTGTAAGTTTCATAATTAAAGGAGCTCTGAGGTAAAGAAGTCATCTTTAAGAATGTGTCTGAAAAGCATGGCGTACATTTGCAAAATGGATACAAGGCTCATTGGTTTTAGCAGAGAGGCTGGGAAGATTCCCAGAGGAACTGGGCAGAGTCCTCCCATAAGCTGTTTCCCAACTGGGTAAACTGAGGCCCTGGGGTAGCAAAGGGACTTGCCCGATGTCACACAGTGAGGGACTGCCCTTAGGTTTCTCAGGGTAGTCAACCGGTTGCTGGAGCCTGTGGGAATTGCAACGGGTGCAGGGCGGGAAGGGGGAAGAGGAAGGGAAGGTGGATTACTGTGGGACGGGTCCCCCCCTCCTCATCAGAGCAGCCCTTTGAATCAGTCCAGCAATCTTCACATTTATAAAAAACTGGCAGATTTATTCCGTCGGGGCCCATTTTCAAGAAGCTAAAGGTGAAGGTGGGAGAGGAGAGGTGTCCTCCCCTTTTCCTTTCTCCCTCATCTTATTTTCCCCAAGGGGTAAAAATAGCCTGGACCCCAAAACCTACCCAAATAAAAAACCAAAAAACTGAGGTTCCAAAAAGTTATAGCATCTTAATTCCTCATAGAAAAGGGGAAGGAGCCAAAGGGAAGGGAGCTCCCTGGGGTGAGGGTGAGCCATCCCCCCCTTAAATAGCTGCCCCAAATGGGACAAGCCTGGGGTACAGCATTTAAAAACTCCCCACACCCCAATTTTATCAAAACCAAAGAGGAACAAAATTTCCCTTCCCCCCAACCTAAATATATATATATATTTTTTTTTTCTTAAAAAAACAAAAATTCGAAGGCAATAAGCGTTAAAGTGAATCTAGAACAAGGGAATGTGAAATTCCCTCCTTCCTTCCCCCTTACTGTGGGGTTAATTGGTACATCCCCAGCAGAGGAACCAGCTCCAAGGGGATGGCAGAGGGGAAGGACCAAAGGGAGCAAAGGGCGGGGCCTCCCCAGCCAATCAGCAGCCAGTATGGGTGTGGGCATGGGGGGGGCCAGGGAAGCCACACCCCTTTGGAATTTTCCAAGTAGGATGGGGAGTGGGGAAGATGCATTCCTGTAGTCTTCAGCCAATTCCAAGTCGAGGCAGGGAAAGCGGGGTGACAGGCAGGGTGTGCAGAAAGGAGATACGGAATCTTCTGAGGCCCTGTGGTCAGGGGGAACCCCGCTTCCTCAGCTCCTGGACAAACGCTGGAAGGAAACAAGGGGCAGAGATCAGGGGCAGAGCCTCTTCCGCCTTTCCTTCCAACACCGGGCTCTTTCCAGGAGACACAATGCCTCCAAAATATGTTTAAAATAAAAAACAACCTCACCTTCAATGATTTCCTCTTTTACTTTCTGTAGTTCCTTCCTCACCTCTTCCAGAAGCTCCTAGAAATAATGGGGTACAACCAATCAGGAAGGGTTCCAGGACACTCCCCACCACCACCACCACCACCAGCACAGGAGACACACACAGTGACATCACTGATAAGGCCACAGAGTGACTGGAGAATTCTAGAAGAAAATTCTGGATCCTTGGAGCCAGATGAAAAGGACTGGAGGGCATCCAGTACCAGGGCTGGCTGCCAATTCCAATTGGTGCTGGCTGTTGGGGCTAGTGTGCTGAAAAGGACTCTGGGTCCTCATGAGGAATGAGCGCGGTGGTAGATTAGTAAGGTCTGTCCCCGGTGTGGGAAAAGGAGTCTGTGGTATGTGCATCATCCCTGATCTGATTCAATCTCTCTCCCTTTCTCAGGCTGGAACACTGAGGTTTCTGAGGCCTTTTCATAGAATCCCAGGGTAGGTCAGTGTTAAAAGAGTTTGGACCCAGATCTCCTTTCTTCCTGTGGCTCCTTTCCAGCCCCCAAACTTCACCTTGGGGCCCCTCCCCAAGCTACCTGTTTCACTCTCTCCAGGTCTGACTCATCACTGGAGCTGGGCGTAGAGGGGTGGGCCTCAGAAGTGGTCACGGAAGAAGAGGACTTCATCCTAGGAGAGTTGGTGTGATTTGGAACATAAATGAGGTTAGAGAGAAGGTCAGCCTCCCCTGCTTCCCTGTCAGGGGGTCCCATTGTGTCCTTTCCTACAAGGAAAGGTATACCAATTTGGCAAATCCATCTATTAATCGGGGTGTGGGGCCCCAGCATGGATGGCCCACCTTGGCAAGGTTGTGCTGTTCTTCTCCCAAGGTCTCCGCACAGGTTCTGGGGGAAAGGCGACAAATCAGGGAGATCAGGGACAAGGAATACCCCGCCTCCATCTTTCCCCCAGCCCCATCAGTCCTTATCCTAAGAACCTTCTTAGGAGACTTCAATCCCCATCACTGTTTGCACAGACTCCCCCCACGAGGGGGCGTTCCCTGTGAGGACAGGGCACCCTGAGACCGGCAGTTTCCGGAGGGGTAGATTGGCTCACTCACCACTCTGGGCTGGGACTCTGGCCTCTGGCTCCTCCTGCTGGTGGGAAATAGAACTGTCGTGAGGCCGAGGGCTCATTCCCCTCCTCCGGCTTCAAACCCCGCCCATTCCTAGCGCACCCCAGTCCCTCCCGCGTCGCCCTGCCCGAATGGACCGGCCTAAGGTGCGGATGGCAGGAAGAGCCCCTAACTCACATTGGCAGATTCATCCTTGGGGGGTTTCTCCCCAACTTGTGTGGCTTTCCTTCTGCAGGAGGGACAGGCAAAAACAGATGACTTCAGCCCTCCCTCAGCCACTCAGTAATTCTTACCAGAGTTCTAGAAAGGTGGAGTCTAAGGTGTAGAGTTCTGGAATTCTCCAAGGCTAAGGAAACTGGAGTTTTAGAAGTTAACGAAGAGTGCCTTTCTCCAACTGGGGTGGGGGGTTACGGGTCTCATGTTTAGGAGTCACAGAATTCTAAGGGTGGGAGGAAGTCTCTGTCTCAGACGGCTGGGATTCTGGGAATCGGAGTTTCCAAGATTCTGAGGCAGGCTCTCCTAAGGAGAGACCTCCTGAGGTCCTAGAAGTCTGGGTTTCAGAACATTCTGGAGGCTCCCTCGGTGGTTCCAAACCTCAGCCACCTCAGGAGAATGGAATCTCCAGCACTGTATCCCAAACCTGCCTGTCAAAGAGGGAACTTTCACCCAAAGAAACAAACCACGCTGGAATCCGGAATCGGAGCCCTCCCCCAACCTCGCCCTACTGAACTGGAATGTCCAGGTGGTAACTGCCGGTCTGAGGGGTTTCTTCCCAGAGCTTTCCGTGGCATTGATGGCTCCAGGCTCAGGCTCACCTCCGGGCCAGCATGGCGTTCATCTCTTCCATCAGCCC
Organism: Ailurus styani; assembly: GCA_002007465.1. Classification (NCBI taxonomy): domain Eukaryota; kingdom Metazoa; phylum Chordata; class Mammalia; order Carnivora; family Ailuridae; genus Ailurus; species Ailurus styani. The sequence goes on along the minus strand of LNAC01000268.1, from coordinate 2,154,965 downwards.
CCCACCCGTGCTCCGACTGCTCTCTGCTTTGGGGGCCAAGGGCCCCCCTGAGGCCTCCTCCTGCTGGAGAAATTACAAAGAGGGGGCTTTATGGGTGGGCTTCTTGGCCCCCCATCCCTCCTGTGACGCCCACATCCCCAGCAACTCTGGCCTCAGCCCATTATCCCATCAGGGCCGTCACCCCACATCCTGCCCCGCACGGCCCCCTCACCTTGCTGACTTTCCTGAGTTTGGCTCCAGCAATGGCTGCTGCAAGGCCGGGGGCCCCTGTTCCCCCACCACTGGGGCCTTGTGCTGTGGGGAGAGGAGGCGCAGGGGGCGGGCCTCCCCCTGCTCCGTGCCCTGCGGCCGAGACCCCTGAGGGGGCACCGGGGGGTGGGGGGGGACCAGGAGGAGGAGGAGGTCCCGGTGGTGGGGGTGGTCCCCCAGCTGGGGGAGCAGGTGGGCCTCCTGGAAGAAACAGAAAAGGACGATGCTGAGAGAGGAGCCTCACTCCTTGCAATCCAGCTGGCGCACCCCCTCCTCAGGGAGGCCCCCTCACCCCAGTCCCCGTCCCCTCCCCCCCAACCCCCAAGGCCCTGAGCAATCACCTGCATTGGAGACCCGGCGCTCCATGTGCTCTGGCGGGCCCGGCTGCTGCCTGAGAAGGGGTGATGGAACGGCCATCACTCAGGGCCCCAAGGATGGCCAGCAGCCTCCCAGCTCCTCTCCCAAATCTCTAGGGAGGCGGACTGCCAATCCCTGCCCTCGCCTTCCTCCCCCAGGGGCCCAGGAAAGAGATGGGAAAGGCAGGGACAGGGTGGGACCAAGATGTGAACACTCTAGTCATCAGACTGTCAAGAACATGTGAATTACAAAACGCCCCAGAGATCTTTTAAACAACCAGCTTTTGGACTCGGCGAATGTGGGGGACCAGGATTTGAGGGGATCAGAAGGTTCTGCGACTCTGAGTGGGGAAGTTTCTCGGACTCCAGGAGGTGGGGTTTTCTGAAAGCCGTTCTAGTCCCCCCCTCATCCCCCGCCGCCCCAGGAGTAGGAGGAACATTTGGAAGTAGGAGGAACATTGTTGGAAAGTGAACGTTGGAGCGTTCTGGACTCTGGGAGTCAGGGGGTCTGGAACATTCTAGAACTCTGGTGCTGGTAAGGTTCTCCACCCAGGGGCTGGCCCCACCTTTTCTGCTGCTCCACCTCCTCTGGGGTGGGACCGTTCTGGACAGACCAGGTGGAAGGTGCCGCAGGTGGTGGGGGTGGCGGGGGCCCCCCTCCTGGAAGGCGAGAGTAGAAACTCGTGGTGAGTCAATCCCAGAACTCTGCCCCACCCCGTGACACTCTCCCTCAGCTCTCCCAGGAATCCCTCCCAGAGGCGTTCGCTGCCTTCGTCCTCCAGGACCCTGACCCTCGGGCTGCGGTGTGGGCTGCGGGTCAGGCTGGGGGGCGGGATGAGGGTCAGCACCAGCCTCCCTTGACCGAGCAGGAATGAGGCCAGTGCTGTGATGATTCCCAGCAAAAGCCCACAGCGGGCAGTCACTTGCCCCATGTCTTGCAGACCAGAACTTGCGTGAACAAGACCGATTCAGGCTGATTTCTAGCATCCGGGCTCTTTAACACTGTCACCGCCACTCAGACCCCAGCCCAAGAACCCTGGAAAGGTTGGGAGTCTCTTCCACCCTCCACAACCTGAACCACCCACCATACTTTTTGGTGCCCCCAGCCGAGCAGGCGCTTCCCCACTGGCACGGAGCTTGCCCCAGGAAGCAAACGCCTCTGCCACTGGGGGACATGAAGTCCGACAGCAGCCCCCCCAGGCCCTGGATGCCCCCATGGTGTCCTAAAGCCTCGCCCCTCAGAGTCTGTGGACTGACAGCCTCATCGCCGGGGCCCTGGTTACAAAAGCAGAGGCTCGGGCGGCGCCCTGGCCCAACTGAACCAGAATCTGCACTCACCCACCTGCCCCGGGGGATGCCTGTGCATTCTCACGTTTAAGAAATCCCAACTGGAGATCTCTTTCTTAATAGTGAGGCCAGAAAACTAACTGATGACCTGTCACTGCAACGGCTACCTAATGAAAGGGCGCAGGGAGCCTTCCGGGGGCTGGAAGGATCCGGATCTGGATCTGGATCGGGGAGCGTGCGTGTGTAAATGCATCCCCTTAGGAATCCTGCGTTTTATTCGCGGGTGTTTGTGGGGCACGCAGGAGCCTCGACAAAATCCTCACCGTGATTCTCCACGGGAGCAGGGCAGGAGCAATTAATGAGAATGAGGGGTATTTGAGGGTGGTAAAGCGGCGGCCCCCAGGCAGGACTCCGTCCCACCCCCCACCCCCCTACTCTCTCACCTTCCAATGCCTCTAGGGCGCTGGCCATGGCCGAGGCAAACTGCGCCGCATCCTCCTTGCTCCCGAAGTTGAGGCCCCAGACCTGGCGGGCATCGCGCCACTGGTGGAAGCTGGGGGTGGCCTGGTTATACTTGATACCCCGGACGATGGCACAGTTGATGACCACCTTGGCGGGAGGGGAGAGGTGGGTGAGGATGGGGGCGTGCAGGGGTGGGGGCCGCAGCCTGCAGAGGGATCGGGAGTGGGGGGTGGGGCAGAGGCTTCACCTGCTGTTCCGGCTGCATCTTCCAGCCAACCACCCGGAAGGAATTGGTGGTGGGGTTGTGGTAGATCTGGACGCGGCTGAAAGCCTGGGGGCCCGTGCCTGCCGGCAGCCATCGCTTGTTGCTGTCATCGTAAATCATGACAGTGGCCCAGCTGGAGCAGATAACTGTCTCACTGTGGGGAGGGGTGAGGGCGAAGGGCAAGTTAGTCGAGGGGAGCACGGCCCCCACCCTCCAAGGGGCCCGTCACCTGCATCTGGGTCTCCCAGGGACGCTCAGAACTTCCCGGCATAGGAGGGGGAGGGACATACCCCGAGAGGGAGAGGGTCAGAGACCGGTGGATGGGGAGACCCAAGCAGAGCCTGGGAATGAGAAGCAGGTGGGACAGAGACAGACAGACCGGAAGGGAGACAGACACACAGGCAAACTGGGAAGATGAGGGAGAGGAAGAGTCAGACAGATAGACAGGAAGAAACCAACATAAGAATGATCAGATGTGGGTGTCTGGGTGGCTCAGTGGGTTAAAGCCTCTGCCTTCCGCCCAGGTCATGATCTCAGGGTCCTGGGATCAAGCCCCGCATGGGGTTTTCTGCTCAGCGGGGAGCCTGCTTCCTTCTCTCTCTCTGCCTGCCTCTCTGCCTACCTGTGATCTGATCTCTCTCTGTGTCAAATAAATAAAATCTTAAAAAAAAAAAAAAAGAATGATCAGATGTGGGGAGGGGGGAAGAAGGGGGAGACAGAGACAGACAGACTGGAATGGAGGAAGGAACAATCTGGAAAGGCAGAGGCTGGAGAGACAGACAAGCATGGAAGGGAGTTAAGACAGACAGACAGACAGATGTAGAGGAGCACAGGTGAGACAGCCGGATGAGGGGACTCAGAAGTGGGACAGTGGGGCCCCAGCAGGAGCTCTGGGCAGCACTGGGGACTAGCCCCTGCCTGGTGCTCTCAGACTCAGTTTCTCTGTCTCTGCCAGGGCACTTAATCAGTCCCCAGCCCCCACTCCCGGATCAGGTCAGAAGAGGAAGCCAAGGCTCAGGGAGGGGAAGGGTGAGGTCTCAGTAGGCCGGGCATGGATGCTAGATCCCAGACCCTTCCGGCCCATCCATCCGGCTCCCCGGGGGCACCAGCGGCCATCAGCAGACACTCCCTGCTCGGTCAAGCCGAGGTCTTAGGCAGTGATCCAGACAGGCCTGGCCCCGCCCTCCAGGGCAGGAGGCGGTCCTGTCCCCAGACAGTACCAACCCAGGGCCAGGGCTGGGGTGCCCAGAAGGAGCACCGGCCCTAGCCTGGGGGTCAGGGAGGCCTTCCTGGAGAAAGTGACATTTGACTCAGGCTTGGCGGGGAGGGGTCAGGAAACTGGTTCCGAGTTCAGGATCTGACATCCACAGACCTGGGTTCAAATCCTCACTGAGACACCTACCCCATGTGACTCAGGGAAGCCACCTTCCCACCCAGGTAACTCTTCTTCCTGGCCGGCAAAGTGGGGGTCTTCCAGCTGATTCCCAGGGCAGTGGGAGGAATAAATGGAGTCTGAGCACAGAAAGCTCTTGGCACAGTGCCTGGCACGTACTGAGTGCTTAGTAACTGTCAGCATCCCTTTCACGGTGCCCTGAACGGACACCGCTGGGGAGCCCCCACTAGTCCTTCTGGGCTGGTTCCAAGCCCCCTCCCCCAATGAGGAAACTCAAGCTTCCAGATGGGAAGTGACTTGCCCAAGGTCACACACAGAACAGGGGGAAGCACTAGTCCCCACCCAACCCCCCCCCCCCAGCAGACTTTTTCCTGAAAAGAGGAAGTTGGTGGTCAGGGGTTTCCGGGGAGATAAATTATACCGGGCAATGGCTCTGTATCGGCCAGCACTGGGGGCTGGGGCGTGACGCTAACGTTGTAAAAGGCAGGGCAGGAAAAGCCCCTGGGCAGACCCAGCTCCGGGTTCCTAGGCCAGGAAGCTGAGCACTCCCCCCACCCCGTTCCTCCCCATAAGTTTATACAGTTGAGGCACCTCCCTCTTACCAGGCTAGTCAGGCACTCTAAGCCCTTTACAAAGACACTCATTTTATTCTCACTGCAGCCCTCCAAGCTGGGCCCTATTTCATCTTCGTTTTGCAAGTGAGGACTATAACTGGAGGCCCAGAGAGGTTGAGTGACTTGCCCAGGATCACACAGCTGCTAAGCAGCAGACCGAGCATTTGAACCCAGGCCACCAGGTCCCCAGTCTTAACCGCCGGAGACTGCGTGGGCCCTGCCCAAACATCAGGTGCTGTTTCCAGACAAGTGCAGCCTCGGGGACTGTTTCTGGCTCTGACTGCCCCCAGCAGGGCAGGGTTAGGACCTCGCCCACACCTGCCACCCACACCCAGGGCAGACTCTGGCCAGGAGCCCGGGGCTAGAGTTGCCACCCCACCCTGGCTGCACTTTGCTCTCCCAAGCAGCCTTGCCCTGCTGAGTGTCTGGCATGGCTGGAGAACTGGGCGTCTGCTGAGTGACCCCAGGCTGGTCCTGCCCCTCTCCAGGCCACAGTGTCCCCATTACAGCACAAGGAGCCTGTTAGAACACAAGTCAGATCGTGTCCCTCCTCTTCTCGGAAAGCTCCCGTGGCTCCCCGCAGAATAAAAGCCAAGTTCTCTCTGTGGTCTGCGTGAGCTGTGTGATCTCTGATCTCATCCCTTCCCTCCCTCAAGCTTGCTGTTCCAGCCCCACGGCTCGCTCTGTTCCAGCCCCACTGGCCTCCATGCTGCTCCTCAGCACTGCCAGACAGATCACCCACCCCCTCAGGCCTGTGGGTTTGTTCTTCCTCAACCTGTATCCTCACCTCCTTTGGGTCTCTGCTTACATGTCACCTCTTCTGAGAAGCCCTCCCTGACTACCCTGTCTGGAAAAACCCCTCCTTCTGGTCCCAGCTTCCATATTTCACAGCAGGGATCCTGCCTGATGGATCCCTGTCTCCCCTACCAAACTGTCAGGGCAAAGATTCCTTTTCTTTTTGTTCCCTGCTGTGTCCCCACAACCCAGAATGGTGCCTGGCACACAGTAGGTACGCATCAGCCACTTAGTTGTTCATCAATGAAGGCGCTGACGTTCGTGGGTTAGCTTGTGTCCCAGACAGTTTTAGGTACCGGGCCCCCATTTGCACATGACCTCATGGCGTGGGCTCTGGTGCTCACCCTTTTAACAGATGAGCAGCCACCAGCACAGAGAGGTGAAGATGCTTGTCCAAAGTCATTCAGCAAGAACTCGGAGGGGCTCAGATCTGAATCCCAGTCTACCCAAGTTCTTAACCTCATTTAAAGATGAGGAAACAGCTAAGCTGAATTTTTTAAGAGCCGAGGTAGAAACTGGTGTGGATCAGAGGTTTAAAAAAAAAAAAGGTGAGGGGATATAAATACACTCAGGGTGGGGTGGGGGCGGTGCAGGCAGAGGTAGCTTCTCAGGAGGCTAACCCTGGCTGCCTCAGAGGGCCCCCGCAGCTGCCTGGGGCCTGAGGAAGGAGGGAGGAAATGGATGTTTTGTGCTATTTACCCTTTTGAATTGCTTATTTCTTTTCTCTTTTTCAACCACGGGGCCGGTATTACCTAGAAAACACTAATTCATTACTTAAGTTCAAAAAGTACAACTCCAAACCAGGCAAAAGCTTGACCAGAAAAATCCCACAGCCCAGGAAGCAGGGAGCGGGTCTAAAACGGGGTTGCGCCAGATTCCCACGGGCTCCCCTCGATTTGACGGGAGACAGCCTTCAGTCCCAGCCAACCCAGGACCCCACAGCTCCCCCAGAAGTCCCTACATTCTGGAAAACTCTCAAACATGTGGCAGATGACAAAGGGTGACAAGTCATTCCCTTGCTATGTGGCTTCACGTCTCTGAGCGGCAGTTTCCAGCCCTGGAAACCAGAGCTCACTGGGTTTGCTGTAAGGATTCAAAGAGATAAGAAAAGCCCTAAGCTCAGGACCTGGAACTTGGCACAGACTCTGCTCTCGCGGAGCGTCAAAACAGGAGGAAGAGGGTTTCTCATCACTGGAGGCAATCAAGCATAGTCACTCCAGTTACTCAAGCCTTCCAGATTAGAGGCTTGCTCGTCCCTCACCCCTTCATTCCCCGGCCTCGGGATTTAGCACACAGCCTCTTTAAACCATAAAACTTGTAATTCACCCCGCAACTACAACCCTTCCAAACCGCAAGTCTTTGAAACAAGCCTGGGTAAGGAACCAGATCTAGGGTCTTTGGTTTTTTTTGTGGGTTCACTCTAGTCCCTCCTCCCGGATAAGCCTCAGTTTCCCACAAATGAACAGGAAGCTAAAGGGTTCTTTTTGCTTATCTGCATTATCTTAAGTGTTCATATAGAGAAAACATGTTATGGGAGGTTTTATTTTCCTTTTTCTGTTATAGCGTAATAGTCTGGAGACTGCCCTAATTTCAAACCCAGAGTTGCCTACTTCCAAACTGAGTTTAATAGGTGATTTACTTAATTTCTCTGTGCCTCAGTTGTCCCATGGCGGGGGGGGGGGGAAGGCAGTCAGAATAATGCAGGGCACAGAATAGATGTTTGATCAAATGGTCTCTTAGTAGTCTTAAAAAAAAAAAAGTTTAAGGTAACAATAATTACCATTACTGGAAGAGGAAAGAAATGGGCCCAAATACTTCTCGAGTTCCTTCTGCCCTGAGATTCTTAGACCTCTGCCCCCTTTCTCAGCCTTCCCAGAATTCCAGCTGAGTCCCGCACACAGCAGACACTCAACAAATATTTGTCAAACTGGGAGAAAAAGAACGATATCTTGTAATTTTCCATTTTAACATCCTGTCTTCCAACGGCCCCCAAGGCTGTCCCCGGCCAAACCAGACAGCAATCAGAGGATCCCAGGCTCCTCGCCTCCCGCAACACTGCCTGTGAGCTGCTGGGGGATCCTGGGCAGACCTCTCTCTCTCTCTGAGACTCAGTTTCCCCAGCTGCCCTCACACAGGGGCATGAGCTGCCGGGGAAGAGGGGGCGCAGCCCAGCAAGTTGGGTGTGGCCATCAGCGGGGCAGACCCCCTCGGGGAGGTGGGAGGTTCGGCTGCATCCAGCAGTAGGGGGGCCCTGTGGCAGGGCCGAGGCCTCGGGGGCTGGGGGGGAGGGGCGGGAGGCCGGCCCAGACACTGCTCCTGCCCTTTTACGGTCTCACAGTGAGTGAGGCAGCACTAACTCGGACATCCGCCGTCCGCCTTCCACGGTGCCTGGGACCGGAAACGCGAGGGGGGGGCGAGGGGTGGGGCTGGGGAGCAGTGGGAGAGGAGAGTCCCCTGGGAAGAGGGTGAGGGACGTGAGCCCGGCTCCCGAAAAATGCCCCCTCTCCGGGGCGGGCCTTGAAGAGATGTCGCCATACTGGGGACAGGCAGGAGACCTTGAGTGTCGGTGGGGGCCTCCCGGCTCCGAATCTCCCAGCACTTCCACATCAGAAGGAACACATGCGGAGGGGACTGTCGGAGGGTCAGAAAAAGCAGTGCCACTCTAGATGTCAGAGGGCAGAGGCACGCGAACGTAAGGGGGAAGTGGGAGGATGTGGGCACCAGGGGGTTAATCCCCAGTCCTCCTCGGGGGGCCTCCCCCTCGAGCTGGGGGCTCCGGGGGCAGGAAGTCCCCGAGAGAGTGGAGGAAGGGAGATAGTATTGTCAGGCTCAGGCCCCAGGGGAGAGATTATGGGGGGCCGGGGAGAGTGGGGGAGGGTCTACTCCCGCCCCCCAGCCCGCATTGGCCCCGCCCTCAGGTGAGCCCAGGAGTTTGGAGGGAGGAGGGGGTACGACAAAATCCCCGGGTCCTTGGGCCCCCCACCCCCAGGATTAAATTCCTGGGAAGACAGCTGGAACTGTCTTGGAAGCCCGGATCCCAGGGGGAGAGGGCTATGACCTTGAAGCTTTACAGCGCCCCCCCCCAAGCCCACAGCTCCGGATGGCCAGGAAGGGGGGCGGTGGTGAGAACAGGGGGAGGGAGGCGCGTGGTGGGGAAAGCAGCCGGCCCACGGCGCTCCTTGCCCGCCCCCCCACACCAGCTGTCTCGACAGGTGAGTCAGGAAGACAAAGGCCCCTCTTCCCCCAGCTGCCGCGCCCCCTCCCTCTCCGGGACCGCGCAGGTGGGGGCGAGGGGCCGCCCTTCTGGCCCGGGGCCGGGGAGCCGCCCTCCGCGCTGAGCGCCGGGGCTCGGTCCTAGGCACCGCTTGTTTCAAGCAGAATGTGGGTGGGGAGCGGCGGGGGAGGGGAGTCCCAACCAGACCCTCGAGGCTGCGTCCGGATCTGTGGGTCCGCCCGCACCAACCTCCACTGGAGGACTTAGCCCCCCAAATCTAGGGGGCTAAGTACCCGAAGTTGAGAAGCGAGGTCCCACTTGGGAAGGCTTTTTCCAGCGCCACGTAAAGGGAGACCCCGCAAACCAAGGTCTATGTCTCAAATCTCTCTTCCAGGTCCCAGGGACCCCCAAACCGGTCCACCCCCATCCCTCCCGGAGCCCAAGTTGAGATGTGAGGGGAGTCTGAGCCCTGCCTAAATCCTGGCCTCCATGCAGGGAGTATCTGCCAACTTGGAGGTTCTCTGAAAAGTCTTTAAGAAATTCGGGAGTCCTCGGAGCGCCCCTAAATCTGAGGGCTCCCAGGAGAACCTCACAGGCACCACCCCCAGCCTTAGGAGTCATGCCGAAGTGGTCAGTATCTGGAACTGGTCCGAGGGGGCTCGGCCTCAAATCCGAGGCCCCCAGTGCCCTGTCCCCAAATTCCAGCCCGGAGCAAGCTGGGGGAGGGGGACAAAGGCGGGGCGGGGAGCCCGCGCGGAGCGCGGAAGGGTTTGGCGGCAGTTCGAGGCTCACCTCATGGCTGCTCAGCGGGAGGGCGGCGCACCCACGGGTGGGTGCTCCCGGGGCGCCCCTGGCTCAAGGTTCAGGGGTTCGGGGCTGGCTCCAGATTCTGCTCAGTCTCCCCCAGGGTCCCGCCCCATAGAGTCCGGCTTCCTGGGGGGAACGTGGACGGGGCCGGGGCGGGTCCTCAGGCGCCTCCTCCCTCTGGAGGTGTGATCGGGGGTCCCTGCGGCAGATAGGGGGTGCGGCGTCCCGTCCCCGGCGCGCCCCCTCGGCCGGCAGCGGGTACAATGTTACTCTTACTACTGTACTTCTCTTCGCTACATTTCGTTCCAAAATTCCACTCCCCGCACCCACAATGCCCTGCGCCTTAAAGGGGCCGCGGACACCTCAAGACGGTGGGGTGTGGGGGTGAAGGGCGCTTAAAAGGGCAACGCGGAACGCTAGACTTCCGCTATTTACCTCTTCCCCAACGTTACTGCATAGGGATGCACGGCGAGGGTCACCCCCAAATTAGGGGGCAAACTTGGTGGAGGGTAAGGGATCCTTTCTGATCCCTCGTTCTCTTCCACGATGGAAATTCTTAGGAGGATCTTAATGGGGACACAATTTCTTCTCACCCTCCCCAACGATTTCTCCACTTCTTCACATTCTGCTCAACGGGAGAGGGGGAGGGGGGGAGGGGGGCGAAGAGGATCTCTGGTAAAGCATAGGTTCTCCACATTTTCTCCCTTAAACGCTACCTTAAGACCCGCAACGTCTCTCTTCTGTGCCAGTGTATGAAGGGGTACTAAGGGGCGGACCCCCTTCCCCAGCACGGGAGGGGGATGGGCGGGGAGGGCCCCGTCCCACTCACCGC
>LNAC01000268.1:2111938-2126698 GCA_002007465.1 Ailurus styani | reverse complement strand
GGGGGGGGGGGGGGGGGGACCGGCACCTGGCCCGCTCAGTGGAGTGTTCCACTCTTGGTTTTAGGATTGTGAGTTTGAGTCCCGCATTGGGTGCTGAGATGACATCAAAATAAAATTAAACAAATAAACAAAAAACTATTTAAAAAAGGGGGGGCGCCTGGGTGGCTCAGTGGGTTAAATCCTCTGCTTTCGGCTCAGGTCATGATCTCAGCGTCCTCGGATCGAGGCCCGCATCGGGCTCTCTGCTCAGCAGGGAGCCTGCTTCCTCCTCTCCCTGTCTCTCTGCCTGCCTCTCTGCCTACTTGTAATCTCTCTCTCTGTCTCAAATAAATAAATAAAATCTTTAAAAAAAAAAAAGGATGGAGGAAGAGGGACTGGTTGAAATTATGGGTCCAAGGATGGCTAAAGCCCCCAAGCCCATCCCTGGCTTCTACTGAGGACACCCTCACTAGAAGTTGTAAACAGGCTGGCGTTTGAAACAGCCTTTATTGAGTGTCTCCCCAGACTTTTACATCCGTCTGCTCATTGCGATTCCTCCAGTGAAATCAGTTGTACTAATCTTGTTTTTCAGATGGGGACACCGAGGCTCAGAGAAGGATCGTGTAATAACCTTATATTCATCCTACAAACATTTACCAGCGTGTGCTAAGTTCTCAAGCAGTCTTTAGGCAGTAGGGACTCAGAAATAAGCCAAAACAAAGTCCATAGTTTCATGGAAGTGATGTTCTAGTGGGAGCAGACAGAGAATAAGCAAACATGTGTAGTACATGGCAGGTGGTGCTCAAAAAGATGGAGAGACGCTCATCAGGGTAAGGGGATGGAGTAAGAGGACTTGCTATTTTAAACTGAGCGGTCAGGGAAGACCTCACCCGGTGGTGGTATTTGAGCAGAGGCCAGAGTGAAGGGAGGCAGTGAGTCAGTGAACACGTGGAGGAATGGAGATTCAGGCAGGGGGAAGAGCAAACACAATGGCTCTGAGAAAGAAGCATGCCTGATACCTGGTGTGTCCAGCAGATCTGTATGCCAGAAGCCAAGTAAACAAGCAAAGCAGACTAGGAGATGGGGTCAGAGGAGTGAAAGGAACTAGCATATAGGGATTTTTTTTTTTAAAGAAAGATTTTATTTATTTGACAGAGAGCACAAGCAGGGGCAGCTGCAGGCAGAGGGAGGGAGAGAAGCAGGCTCGCTGTTCAGCGGGGAGCCCCACGCGGGGCTTGATCCCTGTACCGTGGGATCATAAAAAAAGCAGACACTTAATGGACTGAGCCACTCAGGTATCCCTAAATATAGGGATTTTGTAGGGCCATGGTGAGAACTTTGACTTTTACTCTGAGATGGGAGCCCTGGGTAGGTTTTATGTGGTCCGGAACGACAGTGTTGTCAAAGGATCACTGACTTAGATTATAGAAGAGTCACCTTTTTTTGTAATGACAATTAGGATGGCACAGGTTTGATTCCCCCAGATGGATGGGCTATGTGAACTGGGGTACGGTACGATCCGTTTGTAAGCCCCGGTTTCCTTGGCCATAAAATACAGGCAGAAACTGATAACCTCTAGTGTCTTAAGCTCAATGGGGACAGAATTTCTGTCATCCCGCTGCCTAGAACAGTGCCTGGGATTTGGTGGGCGCTCAATGAATATTTGAATGAACATAGGACTCTGGAGGTCGTTGAAGTTCCACAAAGGAACAGCAGGTGTCGCACCAGCCCCATAACCCCGAATCGCCGGGACTGGGCTAAATCAAACTCTAGCAGGAACTAGCTCACTCGAACTCGGATTTTTTCAGGGAAGGGGCTTCTGAAAGCCGACTTATGACGTTCTCCTCTTAAAAAACAAACTTCTCACCTGGAAAAAAGAGCTTCGGACACTCTAATACCTAGAAGCGTGTGGGCCCCGTTCCTCGAACGCCGCTTCCCAGCATGCGCGGCGCTATGCAAATGAAGACGGCTTCCAAAGCGAGGATGATTCATGCCCATGCAAGAAAAAGGTAACATTTTGGAAGGATATATGTCGTAGTTGGGGAGAATTTATAGATATCGGAGTCAACAATCTCACACACTCCCAAACGATGTGACCATAACTGTAAAAGGATAACAGTTTTTGAGTTTTATATAGGTGTGTGGGAAAATGTGGGTCTTGCCCGGATGATCCTCAGTGGTCTGGGGTGCAGGCTTCAAACCTGTAGCTGTCTAGCGACAGAGTGGTTCAATTCCACCTTTCGGGCGATAGGTGTATTTTTTTTTTTTAAGTTTGTCCTTTTTATATTCCTATGAGACTGGGCATTAGAGCGGGTTGTCAGGAAGAAGGTCCATTGAGCCGGCACCTAACTTTGTTGCAATCCTCTGCTTCACAGTTCAATCTCCGCCATGCGGGTCTCATTTCCCACAGTTACATTTTTACTGGGAGTATCAAAGATGATTGCAAAAGATGATGAAAATCATCCTGGATCTCTCCCCTTCACTTGCTTATTCTCCCATTCGGTCATTTGCTTACTCACGTATTTAATCACGCATACACTTATTCATCGGTCAGATACTCGTTCATTTATTCACGCACTCATTTAACGAGTGTTTGCTTGGTGCCAGGTGCTGGGAATACAATGTTGATCACAACCCCCGCCCTGGCCTCATGGTGCTCCCAGTCCAGGGAAGGAGACAAACGTTAAACGGTCATTAATTACACATTTGGTGAACAACTACAAAGATGATAACTACTGGGAAGGCAAGTATCGAAGGCCATCTAATAGGGAGACCTGAGCTCAGGTGAGATGTCAGGGTTACATGTGGGCAGACACCTGAAGGACAAGAGGAGATGAACCAACAGAAGAGGGGAATATTCCAGGCTAGGGATCAAAGTGGCCCCAATAACAGCAGTGAGGATGGTGATAACTGACCTTCGCTCTGCACTCAGCATCAGCATGCAGGAGCTCCCTGATTCCTCATAGCCCCATTCTGCAGTCGAGAAAACTGAGGTTCACAGAGATGAAGCCTCTTGTCCAAGGTCACCCAGCTTTGGTAGGCTCTCAGATTCCTGGCCCAAGCTCTTTACTACCGCCCTGTGCTATCTTTCTGAAGCTAGCTTTTCACCAAGTCCTCTCTTTTCTGCCTCCTACTGTCTTTTCAATTCCCGTCCTCCTCTCTGTCTCATAGCCCTGCCCCTGTTCTGGGCTTCCCCAACACACACCGGTGTCCCCACCCTAGACCCCTCCCTGGTCTCCTGCCCCAGTCTTGCCCCTTTCTCTGCCAGCTACCCTCAACTTAGTGGTTAAAGCTGTCTTCCTAAAGCACAAGGCTGCCCCTACCTTTCTTGAACTCGAAACCTGCTATGGCTCCCCAGTGGCCAAAAGAGATATCCAAATTCTTAGTCCAGAATTTAAGCCTGTAGAATCTGGTCCTTGCTGAGCAATTCCTCCACACCTTTTGCTTTGTGAACCTCTAGCTCCCTTAATGTATCAAGCCCTCTCCCCACCAACAGCTCTATGTGCTCACTGCATCATTTTCTATCCCCTTCTACGTCCTCTGTTGAGCTTCCAGGACTCAGCTCAGCCGTCCCTCCTCAAAGAAGTCTTTCCTTGTCTCCCCTACCAGGTTATGTGACCCCACTGGGCTCATGGATTCCCCCAACTCTGTGCCCTTGAGATCATCCCAGCAGGTCTGTGTCCCTCTCTGGACTGTGACCCCTAGGAGGGGAGGGCCTGGAACTGTCTCAGTCCCTGCTGTGTCCCCAACACTGCCCAGCACTAGGCTGGGTGCACAGTAGGTCCTTAGAAAATGTTTCCTATTGATTAATAAATTAAGTGGGCCAGTAGCTTTGGTTCAGTCTATTTTAGGTGGGCCCCTATGTGTTCATAACCCAGAACATATGGTCATGTGGAAGACAAAAGGAAATCCATCTTTAGTGTAGAGTGATCCATGTTTTTGTGTCTCATAAAACCCTGAGGACTGATGAACACTGTCTGAGCTTTGGTCCTGTGGGATGTGTGGTTCAAATTTCTCGACCTGCCCCACCTTCACTCGGGTCGTCCTCAGCCCACAGGGTCTGGCTGAGTTCCTCTGTTGTCAAGAACCCCCCCACCCCAAAACACCCTTTGGCATTTCAGGACCTTTCGCCCACTGTTCTGCCTCATCCCCTGGGAGAGGAGGCAGACCCTGTGGGAAGTCTTCTGACTGCCTAGCCTCCTCTGTCCTCTTGTCCTCCTGCAGACTGATTCACAGGTGGGAGTCTCCGAATGTGCGGTGCGTGGGCATAGCCCCCTCATCGGGAACAAACAGACCCTACAGCTTGGCAGACTCATATTTCAGAGCTTTTTATTGGCGACAGTGCAGAACCATGGCGGGAGGGTAGTGGCACAATGCCAGCCAGCCCCAGCCCCCCAGGGTCAGGTGCAAAATACAAAAAGAGAAACAAATACAGCATGGGGCGGAGGGGTTGAGGGGGGGATTCCTAAGTGGTGGTCCGGCAGGGGCAGGCCCCGCTCACAGTCTCACACTCACACCCAGAATCCTTAAAAGATCCAGACTGTGGAAGTCTATGATCCCTCAGGCTTCGCTCACAAAAATAAAACTTCAGGTCCCCAACAAGCCCAGAGTCAGGAGACAGCTGGAGGATCGGGGACAGTCGCCAAAGAGACACGACCAGGTGAAAACAGGCAGAGATAAGACGGCGTGGGAGAGACGCTGGAGAGAGAGAGATGGCCAGAGACGGCCCCGAACCACCGGAGGGGCCGAGACAATCAGGAGGGACAGCGAGAGACAGCCAGAGGGAAGGGAGCCTGAAACAGGCTGACTCGAAGTTTCCAGAAGCAGTGTTTCCGAGTCAACGGGCGCTGCTTTGGGGGCCAACGTGACCTAGGCCGACGTGGCAGAAGCGCTCACACACTCACGCGCACACACGCACACGCACACCCATATATAATATATTTATTTATACATAATAGATATGAGTGCCTTTCGGAAACCAGGAAAGGGATAAATAGCCACGGGGCGGGGGGCGGGGCGCGTGGAATGTTTCCCATGCAGCACAGAAGGCGGCGTGGCCCACCCGAAGTTAAAAAAATATCAGTCCGCCTCACGAGAGAATTCTCGGGAGGTGAGACACGAGGGCAGGTGGGGCGGGGGAGCCCGAACCCAGAATCGGGGCTTGGGGGGCTGGGGCGGGGAAGCTGGGACCGCGGGAGTCCAGCCCCTTCGAGTTTGCCAGTCCGAAAATACTGGGGCTTAGGGGGGGCCAAAGCCTCGGCCTTTAAATCTTCTCCGGAAAAAATACTGGGGGGCCCCCCTGGCAACCTCCAGTTGCTCCCTTTCTATAAAGGATGTAGGGGTGCCACGGGGAGGGAGAAGTTGGCGTCCTAGGCCGGGGTAGGGGGACAGGCCTTAAAGAAAAAGGCCAGGGCTTGGGGCTGCGGGTCCTGAGGACAGAGGCCACGCGGATGGATAACTGTCACCCCTACTCTCGATCCTGTCACCCCTGGAGTCTAACTCACTGTTGAGGGGAGGAAGGAAGCAGCTGGGGCGAGGGGAGACCAAGGAAAGGCTCTGAGGCGGGAGGGGGGCACAATCCGCTCCCCCCCCACCCCCCGGACGGGTTCTGTCCCACCGGGCTACCCTACCCCCCCACAATCCGGCCAACTCGGTTCACAGTATAAAGCCCTCCCGCAGGACGGGCATCACAGCGCCCCCTGCTGCCTGAATCAGAGAGGCCCAGCAAGGAAGGCCGGGAGGGAAGGCTGAGCCAGGCTGGGAGGCTTGGGGTAACACTGTCATCAGAAAAGGGGGGCTGGGAGCCGAATTGGGGGGGGTCCTTAGGAGGCCGAGAATTCAGATCAGAGCCACTTTCGCTGGGAGGGGGAAGGCTGGACAGTCAAGGAGGGAGGTTCACATTTCAGACTAAGTCTGGGTGGGAGGGAAGGAGATTATCATAAGGGGCATCAACTTCCCTTAAAGGGAGGCTCAATTCCGAGGAGGATCTAACCACGTGGAAATGTTGGATAAATAAGCTAGGGTTGGGGGAGCAGGGAGAACCAGCCTGGTCACCCCCTGAGGGTGGGTGTGGGAGACATGGTGGGGCCGTGGTCTGTGGCATTTCCTTGTCGGGCCTCTCCGGAGCACAGTCCAGCCCACCCCGCAGCCCACCGCCAGCACCCCTTTCCCTCCGCCCAAAGCGAGGCGCCCCACCCCACCCCACCCCCATCCCCAGAGGTTGGGTTGAGGTGAAAGGGCCAACAGGCAGCTGGGGGCGGGGGTCCATTCCCTCCCCAACCCCTGCCCCCAAAGTCACCAGCTTCCTGGCCTCGCGGGGCCACAGAAACAAGAGGCGGCACAAAACACAAGGAGGTCCTCCTGTCCGATGACAGTGGTCGCAGAGAGTCAGACAGGAGAGGCAGGAAGGCCACACGCCCGCTTTGTCTCTTCCCCTCTCTCTCTTCCTCCTCCTCTTCCAAATCGCTCCCCATCGTGTGTTTGTTTGTTTTGTGTCTAAAGAGTTCACAGAGCAAGAAGGGAGGGCGAGTTCAGGGGGTCGGTGGGCTGGTCACTGCCGCTGGGGCGTTGGGCGCCGGTGAACGCGGAGACCTCCGGGCAGGTGAGGACAAACGAGGAAGTGTACGAAGGGTTAACAACGGGGAAGGGGTCGCCGAGGACTTGAACTTCACTGTGTGTAAAGAGAGAAGCTGTCAGGTTGGGGGATGCGTCTTGGCTGGTCTGGAAGGGCAGGGGCGGTGGTGGCGGGGGCGGCAGCAGCCAGCTGAAACCATCTTCCTTAGTGGATGCCGACCCCGGCAAATCTCTCACCTCCGCCAGCGGGCCGGGACCCGGCCCCTCTTCGTAGGGGATCTTGCAGCCCGGTTTGTGGGCCACCAGCACAAACTCCAGACGCTCCTTCTCCTTTTGGAGCTCAGCGATCTCCGACTCCAGCTCTGCCTTCTCTTCCTCCAACTGATCTGTCTCCTGCGGTCCCGTCACGGAGGAGGGGGAAGAAGGAGAAAAAGGCTGTGAGCGACCGGAGAAGGCGGGTCGCGGCTGAAACCGTCTCCCTCACACCTGCTGCTGACGCCCCGGGGCTGCAAGGCAGCTCTGAACCGAGCGGGCGAGACCCCCTGATATGGGGTCCGGATGTGCTAGGGCACTTGGGGCAGGGGTCTCGCCTTCCGGGAGCCTGTCCCCCCCTCCGTCCCCCCGTGTGTTCGGTGGGAACTGAGAAGGGGCCAGGGGTACATGGAGGGCTCTGGTTGCCTGGGGGGCACTTGGAGGTTTGTCGAATGAATGAACGATCGTTCCATGTTTGTAATGCCACCTCTTCCCCGCCCTTCCCCTTCCCCCTCTGTCTCCCAGGGGAGAGACCCGGTGGCGCCGGAAAGGAGAGGATTTCCCCGATTTCCTCTAGGGGCAGCAGGTCACCCTGCAGCACCAGTCCCAGACCAAGGTAAGTTGTAAGAAAGGGAAGGGGGCGTTAGCGGATGCCCCCTGCCCGCAGTCTGAGCGGTCTGGGCACGTGTGGTAAGAAACTGATGCAGGATCAAAGTGTTTGGCTTCCCAGACTCTCCAGAATGTCAAAGCTAGAAGGAGCCTGGAAGATTCCAGGAGGGGTGGAAGAGATGGAGAAACCGAGGCAAAAATGGGCTATGACTTGCCCTAGCCCAAAAGGGCGAAGAGAGGGCAGGACCTCTGTGAAAGGTCACAAACCCGGACCGCGTGGCCGGGAATGCGGAGGGTCTGTGTGTGCGCTGGGGTTACCCCACCTGGCCACGGCTCTACCGAGCTCCGCCTGCAGAACCTCTGGCTCTCAGCCCGGGACCAGGGCGCAGGTGGGGAGGGGCAGGGGACGGGGGAGAGCCCCCCCTTCCGTGTACCCTCACCCCTCCCTCCCCAGGGCCCCTGCTCACCGCCTGGAGTCGGTCAGTCAGCTCCCTCCGACGGTTCCTACACTTAGCTGCTGCCAATTTGTTGCGTTCCCGGCGAACCCTTCTCTTCTCCTCCTCCTCCGGAGTAAGCTGAGTAGGGGAGACAGAGGTCATGAGGTCTGGGGACACGGCGTGCTGCCTCCATCCGTCCCGACCCCCCTCTTCTTCTAGAACCCCCAGGGGCCAAGGAGGACCCTCTAGACCTCCCTGCCTGTGGCAAGGATGCTAGGGGTTTCTGCAGCACTAAGGCCTCTGTGGTCCCTCACCCCACTGGTGAGCAAGTCCCTGCCTCTCTTGCTTCCTACCCTACCCCCAGGCCAAGTTGGGATGCCCCTTACTCACCGTCTCCTCTCGGGGTCTCCGAGGCCGGGCTCGGGCGGGGCGGGCAGGCCCAGGTCCACTGGTGGTGCTGCTGGTGGAAGGCCCAGCGCTGCCACTAGCTCCGCCGCTGCCATAGCCGCTCATGCCCGGCGTGGAGTAACTGGTTCCTGGCATGTCGTAGGGGTCGACGGCCGGGGGCTGGGAGGCCAGTGGTTGCCCCTGGGACTGGGCCATGGAAGAGATGAGGGTGGGTTGCACGAGCCACTGGAGGTCCTGGCTGGTTGTGATCGCGGTGACCGTGGGCACGAAGGAACCGGGCATTTCCCCGAGACCGGCGCACTCCTACGGGGTGACACATACACACACAGGCGTAGACACACAAACAGAGACACCGACACACACACACCCAACACACATACACACACCGACCCCGTGAGTGAGCACAGGGCGAGCGGGTGTGGATGTGTGTGTCACAGGCAAAAAGCCACAACACCCACCCTTCCACTACACCGTGACGCAGTGGTTAATGAGAGGATTTCTGCTCAACTGGCTTCTACCTCCTCCTTCTTCTTCGGGGAAAGGTTGCACGGTTCCAGCGGGTGGTGAATCACACCCCGGGTTGGTGACTCTTAGGTGGGGGGGGTGGGAGGAGGCTGGACACAGCCGGGTGACAGAACCCCGGGAAGGAGTCACAGCCACACACACAGCCACAACACCCCACCCCCACCCCAGAGGCAAGGGGAGGGAGAGGGAGAGGCCTTAGGCCAAGCCTTCCTCTACACTCACACACACGCACACCCCCCTCTGAGCCGGGGGGATGAGCGACTGGAAGGTCCATGAGACCTCCGTGCAGGGGCGGGGGGTCTCAGTTAAAAGCGTGTTGGGGGACAGCCCTAGGAGTTTTGAACAACGTTTCAAGTAATTGTCTCTCTGCAGAGACTGACAAGAGACAGGTTACGGTGGACGGACAGGTGGAGAAAAGTGACGATCGGGCTCCCTCAGACTGCCACGGAGGGGGAACGGTGTAGGTCCCGCGCCCCCGAGACCGAGCGGCGCTCATCTACCCCCACCCCCCCAATGGAATCCTAGGACTGCTCGGAAGGCTTAACTACTCTCCCAGGGGGCGTGGTGAGGGATGGGCTGGCTCGCTGGCCAATCAGAGGCCTAGGAGCCCAGAGGGGGCGGGGCTCCTGGCGACCACCTGGCTGGTTCCACTAGGGTTAGCGGTTTTAGTCCTGTCTTCGGACACAGCGGAGGGATCGGGCGTCCGGAGCAGAGGGACTGGGGCTGTGTCTGTGTGCGCCCGGAGAAGAGGCTGACGGCCACCCATGTCTCCCAAAGAGACTCCGGCACACAGACACCCTCGGCCCCTGAGATCGGAGGATCCTGATCCCCGCGAGGTCCTCGCGAACCCATTGGATCGCAGAGGGTCGCTCCTGTCGCGACAGGAATCCCCTCGCTCTGCCTTTAGAGGCCCGTAAAAGAGACCCCAAGCGCCGAGGAACCACGAGTTCCGGGGACGGGCGGGGGAAGGGAAATGCACCCTACAAATAGGAAGGGAAAGTTGATTGGCCATAGCCCGCGCCGCGGCGGCCAATCGGAACGCCGGGCTGCCCCCTCCCTTAGCAACGTGGCCCTGGCGTTCCAAAATAGAACGCTCCGGGACGTCAGGGGCGGGGCGGACGAAGGGGGCGCCGCGCGCCGTGCGTGCCCCGCGTCAGACGGAGGATTCCAGCGCGTCAGCCGTTACGCACGGGTCCCCCGTTACGTCTCCGCGCAGGAGGCGGAGGCAGAGCTTCCAAGCGAGGGTTCGAGGCCAGCTCGCCCGCCGGATCGAGGGCAACCCGATGCCGGAGTAGGCGCTCCGATGGAGAAGGAATAGGGAGGAGGCTACTGGAAGCTTCCCCGGAATTTCCCCCACCTGCCTAGCTGCGTTAGCTTCAGGTTGGGGACCTGAGTCGGGAGCAGTCCCGGAGCAAGCTAAAAGTTCTCAGCCCGGCTACCGCATACACGTTGCACTCACTGAACGGAGCGTTCTCCCCACCCCCAAAGCTTACCCCTCTGCGTTCCCTCCCTGCGATCCAAGCACACCGCCAATTGCAAACACGTCCCGACTCTGCAGTTTGCGAAGTGCGCGGTGAGCCTATTCCCTCTCCGGTCCCGAGTTTTGGTGCGGCTTTATTTGGAGGGATGGCTCGCTCCATCCCTGACTTAAAAAAAGTAAAACCCATAAAGCAGCACCCCAGCCCTCTAGAACTTACCTGGGAGGCGGCGGCGGTGGGTGGACTGCCGAAGGAGTCCACCGAAGACAGATACTGAGACTCGGCGGAGGGCGAGGAGCTGCACCGGGAGCCGGAGTCGTAGTCTCCGGGGAAAGCTTGAAACATTTCCCTGGGCACAGGGGGGGCCCTGTGACCACGCTGAGGTCGCCGGGAAGCCAAGGCTATGGCCGGGTGGCAAAGAAAGGTGCGAGTCCGGGGTGAGCCGAGCGCGTCCCCAAAGCGCGCTGTCCGAGGAAACTCGGGATGGGGGCAGCGTCCCGCTCCAACAATGGCAAAGTTTCTGTGCAATTCCTCTGCGGTGCCCAGGCCCCCGCAAGATGCCGCTGTGCCTCCTGAAAGTCCAGGCTCCGTAGGACCCAGGGGCGTGGGGGGGATCGCTCCCCCAGAGGCAGAAAGCGCTGTCTTGCTGTACAGAATCGGCTTCGGGTGCGGTCTCCTCCACGCGTCCAGCGGGTCCCACGGGGGGAGGGGAGTAGTAAAGAAGAGAAAAAGAGTAAGTCGCTCCTCCAAAATCAAATGTAGAATTATCTAGAAGAATCCTCCCCAAAACTTTCTCGCCGGAAAAAAAAAAAAAACCAAACTGAACTTCACAGCCCCCAAGAAGAACCACAACAATCAAGTCCCCAAGTTCCAGCTCCGCCTGTCCCTGCCGAGGCCGTAGCTCTCAGTCTTATGAATGAACCCCAAAGCCGCCAGCCTGTATTTATACGCCCGGGACCCGCCTCCCTGCTTACGTCACCCTACCCCAGCTCCACAAACTTCCTAAAATCTCCGGCCCCGCTGAACTCAGCCCCGCGCCGTCCGGCAAGAGGTCTGCCCTAGCCTCGGTCTGTCCCCCCGCATCACCCTCACGGCCCCGGGGGTCGTGGGGGCTGCATTCCAGAGCCCTCGGCGGGAGGGGATCCCGGCCCCGCCTCCCAGGAGTTCCTGTGACGCAATTAGCCATATAAGGAGCTCGGCCGGCGCGGCAGAGTGTTTGTTTGGTATCCTAGCAATTACGTCAGAGGGAATCCCTCGCTCGCTCGCGCGCTCACCCCGCGCGCCTGCGGAACCCGCCCGCGCCTGCGCAGTGCCGCGCCGCCCCGGGGGCTGGTATTAATAGGCTCTGAAACTAGCCTGGGGAAGACCCGGGTAAGTGGGTACTTCTCACCTCTGGCAGCCCCTCTCAGCCCTCCCGGTGGAGCAGCGCCCTCACTCGAGAAGAAGGTCAGATCCCCAGAAAGAGACCCTGGCTAGTGCGGTTTAGCTACGTAGGCGGGGAAACTGAGTCCCGAGCGCGGAGTGGGAGGGACTGTGATGTTCCAGATGAAAGTGGAGGTGGGGGTGGAGTCCCGAGGCTTCTAGTAGCTTCGGCCCGGTTGGCCCTGACTTCGGGAAATGTTTTCCCTCTCTGAGCTTCGGCTTCAGTTTTCCCGTCTGGACAAAGGGTGTGCGTCTGGGAGCCCGCCGGCCCCCCAGTCCCGCGTTTGGGAGGTTATGCGGGTTTGGAGCGGGCAGAGGACGAAATTTAGGATGAAACGTCCCTGCTGGTGGTGTTGGTCACCTCTCCTTCCCGCTTCATAATTCTGCCTTTAGACCGAAGAAAAAATGTGTGTGTGAAAAAGAATTGATAATAATAGATGCGTGTGTTTAACTATGACCGAATACCAGCTCCTGTAGTAAGCCTTTCACCCCGAGATCTGTAAACCTTAAACCAGCCTTTGAAGGTTAAGGGAGGAAAATCTTCCCACTTTATAAAAGAGGGAAAAAATACTCGAAGAGGTTAAAAGTGACTTGCCCAGAATCCCATGGCAAGAAATTCAAACCTAGAATGTTAAACTCCAGAGTTCCTACGCTCTTCCTGATTTCGGAGAACTGCCGGGTTCAGCAGAACTCCCTGAAAAACCTAGGTCTTGGGCTTGTTGGTAACGGTGATATTCCAGGGAAGCTTTCGAGCCTCACCAACTTACCTGTCTGCTCACGGTGTATGATGCTGTGATCCAGGCTCTGAGGGTAGATTTGCTTACCTGAGACCTCCCAGTTAGGAAACGGGGTTCAAGAGTTTAATGCGGGTATTTGGGATGCCACAGCCCCCCAACTCTTAAGCACCCCTGGGAGGGGTCCCACCTGCTGCTTCACAAATCTCAGAGATCCGGTACTTCCCTCCCAGTGCGGAGTCTAACCCAGCCCTGGGCATTGGAGGGAGAAGTGCTTTGAGATTGTCGAAGCCCAGAGAAGGGGAGCCCCTGGCTCAGGGTCACACAGCGGGTCTGAGGCAGAGCAGGAGGGGGTGAGCACACCCTGATTCCCGGCAGAGTCTTGCTTCCCTGCTTCGATCCGTGGGGAGAGGGGACGGAGACGAGCCGTGGAAGGCTGGAGGGACACAGAGGGCAAGATGGGGAGGGGGGGAGGTCGACATTTCCGGACAAAAGTCCAGCCTCCAGCCTGCCCTCCACCTGTTTCCCCCACGCCCCCTCTGTCTGCCACCAGTCTGGAAGTAGGGACGAGGACTAGGAGATGACACAGCAACCACCAGCAGGCAGTGACTCGACCCAGCAGCAGACAGGGAGTGACCCCCTCGTTCCCCATCCTGTCCAAGCCCCTCATCCCTCCCACAGAATAAAGGAGACACACAGGTGACACCAGGCTGCCCAAAAGCCTTCACACCCCGACACAGGTGGCCCATGTGTCCACACAGCCATGGGCACTTAGCTCACAGGGTCATGCAGGCATTCCGACCTTCACCCCAGACCGGCAACACACACGCCCCCACATGCCAAAACACACACTGTCATGCGGTCCCCAGCACATGTGACCCTCACACCTTCGCCGTGGATGAACACAGATGCTCTTCACACCATCAAAACAAGGAGTGATTCTTCCTGAGCCCTCATATTCATTTCCTTCCTTCTCACAACAGCCCAATGAGGTAGGAAACTTCATTCAACCTGCAAGGAAATAGAGGCCCAGAGAGGTGAAGTCACTTCCCTAGAGTCACACAGCACATGAGTGGCAAAGCTGGGATAAGAACACAGTGCCTCGGCTTCAGAGCCCATGTTTCTATTTTATTTATTTTCTTTTTTTTTTCAGATTTTATTCTTAAAATCTCTATACCCAGCGTGGGGCTCGAACTACCAACCGTGAGGTCAAGAGTCACAGGCTCCACCTTCTGAGCTGGCCAGGACCCCCACCCTGTGCTTTTAATCATTTCATGAGTTCATGAAATAGATAGATAGCCGCACTCATGCAGACACTGCGCACTTATGCCCTTGACCGGCGGACCCAGAATCTAGGTGGCCTGGGCTTACGTCCTGGTCCCACCACTTAGGTCTGTGGTCCACAAGGTCACATTGGGTGACCTTGAGTTCGTGATGTCTGGAGCTTCTGCTTCCTCACCTGGGGAAGGAGGGCAGAAATCGTGCCCAGCTTATGGGGCTGGTGGGGGATTACGTGAGGTGCAGATCAGGAAAGCTTCTGGAACATGCCTGGCACATTGTAGGGATCTGTTTTGTTATTAAAGATTTTTTTTTTATTTTTATTCATTTGACACAGAGAGAGAGATTACAAATAGGCAGAGAGAGAGGAGAGAGGAGGAAGCAGGCTCCCCGCTGAGCAGAGAGCCCGATGTGGGCCTCGATCCCAGGACCCTGGGATCATGACCTGAGCCGAAGGCAGCGGCTTTAACCCACTGAGCCACCCAGGCGCCCTGTTTTGTTATTAAAACAGAGTCACCCTGACCTTTGCAGATAGAGACCCTCCCAGAGATGTCAGCCAGCAGAGACACACAAAGTCACATTATAACTCTCTTGAGCCACAGACACTTTTGTTTTCTTTGCCTTCTTCCTCCATAAAGGCATCTTTGAAATTATATTTTTTTGGGTGCCTGGGGGCCTCAGTCGACTCGGGGTCTGTCTCTTGATTTCGCCTCGTCTCAGGGTCTTGCATGGGGCTGTGCACTCAGCAGGGATTCTGCTTGAGATTCTCTCTCCCTTTCCCTCTGCCTCTTCCTCTCTCTCTCTCTCTCTCTCTCTCTCTCTCTCTCTCAAATAACTAAATCTTTTAGAAAAATAATAAAATAGGATTATTATGACTACATTGGTATAAAGACAGATAACACTATATATTAGAACATTTTTCGGGCGCCTGGGTGGCTCAGTGGGTTAAAGCCTCTGCTTTCGGCTCGGGTCATGATCTCAGCGGGGAGCCTGCTTCCCCCTCTCTCTGCCTGCCTCTCTGTCTCCTTGTGATCTCTCTCCCTCTGTGAAATAAATAAAAAAAAA
>LNAC01000268.1:2100997-2111930 GCA_002007465.1 Ailurus styani | reverse complement strand
AGTGAAAAAAAAAAAAAAAAAAAAAAAAAAAAAAAGAACATTTTTCTTTTACCTAGAAGTTCAGGGTTTTTTTTTGCTTCTGATCTTAAAAGAAACAGAGCATGGGGTGGGCAAGGCAAATCTTTCTTCACGGGGGCTCAACCCCAGAGAGCTTCCGGGAAGAGGAGGACAGGAATGTGGGGGAGAAGGCAAGAACCACCCCCACCGCCTGCCTCTGCAGGGCTTGGCTCTGCATGGGGAGGGGGCAGGGGCAGCCCTCAGCCTTCTGCTCCCACGGGTGGGAGCTGGGGTGGCAGTGACAGCTCCCTCTTGTTCAGAGCATCCTGTAAACAGCCCTGTGGCCAACTCTGCCAAAGGCCGGCCTCAGCACTCCTTCCATCCTTCCTTGGGCAAAACTCATGCTACCCCGTGCCTCAGTTTCCCCACCCACAGAGCAAGAAGGCTGGGTGGCGGTGGGATCTGAGAGTCTTTTCGGTCTCCGAAATTTAATAATGCAGAGGAGGAGGAGGAAAGCAAGTGGATAGTAAGCTGTGGTTAGTGCTTTCACGCACGTTACCCCACTTAATCCTCACAGCGCGCCGGCCCCATAAGGAGGTTGCGTCATTATCCACGTTGTGTAGAAAAGAAACTAAAGGAGGTGAAGCCTTCTTCCTAGTTGTTTGCGTGATCATGAATCCACTGGGGAATCTGGTTACAGCTCAGATCTGGTGGAGCCTCTGGCATTTCCAGCAAGCCCCTGGGTGATGCTGGGGTTTCAGCCGCAAGAGAAAGGTCTGTGGGTATTTCTGTGACATGGAGTGAGGGGAGGGTGTGCGTGTGCAGGTGTGTGCCCTGTTGTTAGGACTGCCGCCTCCATGACTGTAGGGCTAGGCCGGTTAGTGATTTGCAGGCTCCTTGGTACCCAGCATTGAATAGTGTCCCTGGCTAGCCGGGCCAGCTCCCCACTGAGCAGTCCTGGAGGCCTCCTGGAGGCGGTGTCTGTGGCGCTTCAGGGAAGCCAAGTGGTCCAGTTCGGGGACTCCTAGCTTGACTTTCCCAATACACTGGCATTTGGAATTCAAACTCCCCATTCACCGTGGCCCACAAGGTCTGGCATAACCTGGCCTGTGCCAACTCTCCATGTTCTAGACGCCGTGGTTTCCCTCCCCGTCCTCAGGCATGTGCTCTGCTCTCTACCTGGAGCACTCTCCCTGTTCCTTCCTTAGCCTATAATCTCCTCCTCCAGGAAGCCCTCCCTGGGGCAGTCCCCCTCCCAGCTCTTCCTCTCTGGGTTCATCATCTTTTGGGGCCTGGGGCTCTTTCCCCCACTGGGTTGTACTGTTATTGAGGCCTGGGCCGGGGCTGTCCTGGTCACCGCCATGTCCCCAGCACAGTGCTGGGCCCTCTGTAGGCGCTCAGTAAACATTTGTGGACTAAATGAATCTTCACCATTCACTCATTGGTGCCTTCAAACTCTGACAGATTGTCTCAGACAGAAACATATCTGGGCCTCCCTGTTCCTTTGCCATCACGCTGTGGGAAGGGGATGATGTTCTAGACCCGTTGACAGGCGGGAAGGCTGCACGTGGGTGTCGGGGCCTGGCTCCAGATGTCGACGAACAGTCGGCCTCCTTGTCCTTTCTGGCTGTGTCCGGGGGGCAACTGAGCTGAGCTGGTGACCTTGGGTCTTCCCAGGGGTGGATTGGGGTGGGGTGGGGTAGACACATTTCTCAGGGCTGCGAAGAAGAAGGCTTGGTTTACAGATTCCAAACCGTGGAGACAGACACGCGCACGCCTTTCACTTTTGTCTGCAAGGATACACAGATCCCGAAGTCAGTGCACAATCACACGCACAGAGCTAAATACGCGTTGCCGTGTGGACACATCACAGAGGTGCGCGGACACCCAACCACGCAGCTACCGACAGGCACGCTCCTTTGTCCGTCTGCAGAGACGCACAACTCCACATGCACAAGCCAGCTTAGGCCCCCAGAGCTGCAGACGCACAGAATTTCTTAGCTATTCACAGTTGTGCCAAAGGGCCTCCGTGGACTTGCTCAGAGTTGCATAAAAACCTATAGACCGGGCGCCTGGGTGGCTCAGTGGGTTAAAGCCTCTGCCTTCAGCTCAGGTCATGGTCCCAGGGTCCTGGGATCGAGGCCCACATCGGGCTCTCTGCTCAGCAGGGAGACTGCTTCCTCCTCTCTCCTCTCTCTCTGCCTGCCTCTCTGCCTACTTGTAATCTCACTCTCTGTGTCAAATGAATAAATAAAATCTTTAAAAAAAAAAAAAAACCTATAGACCAAGGCACACAGATACACGGAATCACACACCCGCTCCCATGACTGTGTCCATTCTCTCCCACGCGCGCTCATACCACTTACACACGTGGTTCCACCTACGTGGGCCTTTCAGACAGAGCTAAGCAGAGGCCACTCTCCGCTGCTGGCCGGTCTCGGGCCCCAGGGCCAGGGGTGCTGTGGACCACTTCTCATTCACCCGCAACCCAGACCCACCCAGTGGGATGGCGTGTCACTGGCTGTACTCACTCCAGGCAGGGGGGTGCAGGAGTGTTCCCAGAGGTTGGAGCAAGCCAGGAGAACTTCCTGGTGGAGGTGAGTCTGGACAACCACCACCAAGTCCTGAAAAGATTTAGATAAGGAGTGAGTCCCTCAAAGGACTGTCTCCTGACTGTGGATATTCAAGACCAAAGAAAGGGAAGCAGGAAAGACTGTGGGAAGCTAAGAGGAAGGACCAGACCAAGGTGGTGAGGAGGACTGTTTTGGAGACCTTTCCTGCTGGACTTAGGATGAAAATAACATGAGTAGTAGTAATAATACGGCAGCAGTCGTTTAAGAAAACTGACCATGTGACAGGTGTTACGTTATACAGAACCACTCTGTCTTCCGTTTTCCTTTTTTTTAAGTAAACTCCCCACCCAATATGGGGCTCGAACTCACAACCCCAAGATCAAGAGTCACGTGCTCCACTGAAGGACCCAGCCAACCCTGAACCACTGTATTTTCTTGTTTAACTCCTTCTGTAATACGATAAGGAGGACACTAGCTGTGTGACCCTGGGCAAGTAACTTAACTTCTCTGAGCCTCAATGTCCTCATCTGTAAAGTGGGGAGAACAAGGGCAACTTGGCCCGCCCTTGCATTGTTTTTAGGAGTAATTGAGTGTATATGCAAAGTGCTTAGAGCAGTGCCTGGCAGAAAGTATGTTCCCCTTGAGTATAAGCGCCCACGGGCGAGAAGTATTATTGTCCCCATTCCCCAGATAAGGAAACTAAGGCCAGGAGCCCTTAGGGAACTTGCCCAACTTGCAGGCTTGTGTGGAGTGATGCCCAGGTGGCAGCCCAGGCAGGGAAGCTCCGCTAACCCGGGGTGGATGGTGGCAGGGCCTCCCCACCTTGCGTTCCTGGTGTGTATGCCTGCAGGTGTGGGTGTGTGCGCGCCTGCGAGCGTGCTTGCGTGAGCGTGAGCGCATTGTATGGCGAGTCCATTGTTCCCCGACCCCGTGGTTCTCTGCGCAATCAGCCTGGCCCACCCCACCCCAGCAGGTCATCGAGCTGCTGCCCACAAGCCACAGCCTCCCAGTCACACCCACACGGGCTTCCTCCTCCAGCCCCGGGGCCTCCCCACCACTCTCCGCCCCGCGCTCTCCCTCCTGCACCTCCAGGACGCCGGTGGCCCCAGTGGTCTCCTCCGGTAGCCACCCCATCCCTGACTCAGGCCCCTTGCCCCCTCCCTGACCCCCAGGCAGCCTGCCGCCCCCGCAGCCAGACGGCCACGCAGGGGTGTCTCGTGGGGGGGGGTCACAGCGGGCCACGTGCCCGCGCCCGCGGTGGCTGAATTCCGCCTGTGATTCAGTCGGCTTGTCTGGGCTGCCGGGGGGTGCCCTGGCTGGGTGATGTCAGTGGCCAGGTATGCGGCCCGGGGTTTCTCTGAGGTGACTCAGGCGCCTGAGCTACCCTTTCCCTCCTGCAGTAGACACTCCGGGCAGCTGTCCAGGGCGGGCAACGGGCCGGCGGCTTGACACTCCCTTCCCGGCCCCTTCCACGCCCTCCGCAGGCCTGAGCTGTGGGAACAGGGGGGTGGGGGGTAGGCGCCTGGCAGGGGACAGAGGCTCGGGGCCCAGCACCAGCCCTGCCTGTCCAGCAGGCCTTCCCCACCTCCCCCAAGACCCAGACTCACAGGCTGTTTTGGGGTGAAATTCATTCACTCATGTATACATTCAGTAATCCATTCAAACACATCTACTCAGCAGGTCCCCTGTGTCAGGCACTGTAGACACTGGGGACAGAGCTGGGAATGAGACAGAAATCCGTCACAAAACCCCTCACGGGGTCTACACACTGTACCTTCTGATCATTGCTAGTGTTACCCCCTCCCCAAATTCAGTTCCTCCAGCCTGCAAGACTCAGGCTGGTTTCTCCTCCTCCAGGCAGCTCTCCAGACAGTTCTAGCTGCTTTTAATCCTTAGCCCCTAACAGTCCTTGGAAGAGGTCCTTTCTGGAATCTGACCATCCACTAGCCTGTCTCAGCAGATTCTCTTTCTTCTCTTCAACTGTCTGCATGTCCCATTCCCTTGAAGGATTTGCACCTCCACTCTTCCCACCCCCAAACTCCACTCCTCCTGGGCCTTCCCCAGAAGCTGAGATTGGCAGTGATGATGGAATCAGGCCTTGTAGACGCCAACTGCTCACTGCATACCTACCCCAGAGCTGAGATGGACACAGCTTCCTTTGGCCACAGTAACTTCTGGGGAAGGTCTGTCATCATGCCCATTTTGTAGGAAGGAAACGGAGACTCGGAAGTATTTTGGTACCCACTAGCTTAGGACCATGCAGCCAACACCTGAGTCTGTAACTTGAATTCCGGACATGTGCATCTGGGGCTATGCAAAGAAGAAGGAATAATACCTCTGACAATCCAAAATGATATTTTGGTAAATGTTTATTTTGTGCCTGGCACTTTCTAAATGCTCTCTAGATGAACTCATTCATTCCCCATAACAGTCTCATGAGTGAGCCGATTATTATCCCCATTTGAAAGATGAGAATACTGAGGTATGTAGAGGTCCTAATGCTAAAACAGAGAGAACCACCAATATCAAGTCCACAGATATTGACAGTTAGGTCCTCCTATGCGTCCCACAGTGTGGTGGATGCTGAAAATTAGAACTCCACAGCCAGACGCAGTGCCCCCTCCTGTGATCCGAACCACACACAGGAGACCACCGCCTCGACACACAGAACCACCTACACAGTTACACTGACACTTGACATGGATACACATGAATCATTGATTCATTTACTCAGCGAGTAATTACTGAGTACCTACTGTGTGCAGGGCAGTGCTGGGAACCCAGCAGTGACCATGACAGCTCTGGGCCCCGACTTCATGGGGCACACAGTCCAGTGGGAGAGAAGAACGGTAGACAAACAAAGGCATAGCTGGAAATAGTGGTCAATGCCATAGAGAGAACTCTAGAGATAATCTGCTCGCAAAAACAGGGACCTGCATATAGTTAAACACACAGATAACACATGCAAGACCCAGAACAACACACACACACAAGGAACCAGAAATGCAAACCAGAGGCAAAACCATACACATGCACAGGTACTCACTTACTGTTTCACATAAGACCACATGCAGAGATACAACTACACAGACACACACACAGACACAGACACAGACACACAGACAGACACACACACACACACACACTTTACACAGTTAGCAGGGCTCCAAATACCCATATATCCAGATACACAAATGCAAGCTCGGGAAACTCTCAGTCCCGTAGTCGAAGGAAGCCCTCGTGATTGTGCTTTCACACAGGAAATACCCGACACACACTGTCAACTGGCCCGAGTCATGCACCTCCAGTCACATCCATTCACACTGTCACACACCCAGTTTCTTCTGTCTGCTTGGAGATTCGCCCCAGCCCTGGTCACATGAAGCTCCTGGCTGGGGGGTGTTCGGGGGGTGAGTTGGGGATGAGTTATTAGACCCTCCCAGCTGTGGACAGCATCGCGGACACAGGATGGAAGGACCGCGGGGCTGCCTGTCCGATGAAGGAGGCTCAGGAAGGACAGGCAAGAGAGCAGAAGCCGAGGGGAGCGGGGACAGGAACGGGAGGGAGCTCTCGGGCTGTGGCTCCAACTGCGTGTGCGAGTTGGGACCTCCAGAACAACAGTGCACCCAGAAAGCCGGGAGTCTGAGGCAAAGGCTGGTGTCTATTTTGGTTGTTATTGTTTGGGGGAATGTGAGACAGCCACGGCGCGGGAGACGCTGGACAAACAGACATGCCGGGGAGGAGGGGGCCCAGACGAACAGATACCCAAGCGGAGGCGGTCCCGGGTCAGACAGGAGGAGCGGGCGACAAGCAGACGGCGGCTGTCTAAAGGGAAACCGGCAATTTGGGGACCCGGTTCTCCCCCGCTCCCATCACCGCAGCGCCCCCCACCCCCTCGGGGCTCCTGGTCCGCCCGTCTGTCCGCCCGGGCCGGTGCAGGTTGCGCCCTGTGCGGCCGCGCAGCCCGGCCGGGACAAACAGCCTTCACGTTGCTAGGCGACGGCGTTCCACAGCCCGTCGCGTCACCGCGTCTGCGCGGGCGGGAGGGGGGGCGCGCGGAGACGGCGGCCGCGTCGTTTGTTGACGTTGCCTGGCAACCACGTTGGTGCTGCTGGGCAACGCCGGCCGACTGTTCGCTCTCTTAAAGGGGCAGGAACATTTTACAGGCGCCGACTCGGCGGCGAGACTGAGGCGCTGCAAGGAGAGGAGAGGGTCCTTCCCCAGGTGTCGGGGAGGTGGAGGGGAATGGAGGCCGGGTTAGGTCCTCCCGAGCAGAGAAAGAATATGCGGCGGGAGCTCTGAACTAAAGTGTTTGAGATGTTAGTGTTAGACTGATTGCACGTGTGCATGGGCGCCCTGTGGGCACCTCCGGGGGGAAAGGGTGGCGGCGATAACCGGCCAGACAGACCTGGGTTCAAATACCCGCTCTGTGACCTCGGCCGTTTTCCTTCCTGAAATGGATGTGAAAGCATCACTCACCTCCAGAACTGAGACTCTGTGAAGTCCCGTTAAGCACTTAGTACATAGTAAGTGCTCAGTACATAACGGGCACAATTATTCTATTTAATAACTGGATTCTGTGCCTACCTCACCGGGTTTTGGGATAAATGACATGGTGTTTGTAAAGTACTCCCTGCAGCACAGTACATAGGGGGTGGGGGGCGTCGTCTTATTATTAGTGTTTGTGTATCTCCTCCTCTGGCAGGAAGCTCATCAGAGGGCATTGACTGACTGTCCTTGTCTTTCTCGGTGCCTTGGGGTGCAAAGGCTATGGAATCGGGCAGATACGGTTGGAATTCGTGTCCTGCTTGATCCTGTCTGTGTGACCCAGAGCAAGTGCCTTGCCCTCCTCCGGCCCTCTGCTTCCTCCTCCGTGAAACGCGTGAGCGCTCACATCTTGCAGAGTCACTTCCAGATACTGGTCCTGGGTGAAGGGGTCCCCTCTCGCTGGGTGTGTCGGGTCAGTGCCCCATGTCTGCAGCGTGACTCACAGGGCTCTGTTATGTAAAGCTCCTAGATTGTGCACAGAGGGCAGGTTATATAAATGTATTTAATGTGCATCCTACATACCAGGGCTGGGGAGGAGACCTGGCTTGGTAAGTTTGCAATTGCCAAACCATGGCCTCGGCGGCTTCTAGGAAGTAGGGCCTAAAAACAGCCGCCGTGTGTATACTGTCTCATTGAAAAGAAAAGCTTCCCCTTTTGGGGTATCTCTAGCCCCCTTAAATGGCTGTCTTAGTCCCTGCCTCTTCATGTGTGTGTCTCTCTCTGCGTCTTTCTGACACCCGTCTCTCTGTCTCTGTCTCACTATCTCTGTGCATCTCGGTCACTGTCTCTGTTCCCCCTAAGTTCCTTTCTGGGTCTCTGCCTACCCCTGGTACTCCCTCTTTTCCTGAGTCTCTATTCATTTCTGGCGCTCTCTCTCTCTCTCTCTCTCTCCCCCCCCCCGTCTGATTATTTTTTTAAATTTTATTTTATTATTTAACTCCCAAACTTGTTCCCAAAGGGATTCCACCAATTCCAGACAGCATGGGGCCTGACACAGCGGACTGCTGTGTGACGTTGGAGTGGGGCTTCTGGTCTCTGAACCTCTGCTCTTCCCTGGGTGCAAAATTAGGCAGAGCAACTAGCACAGGCCAACAGGGGGCCCAGTCATCTAGGGAGCTTTTTCTTTTTCTTCTCTTTTCTTTCTCTTTTTTTTTTTTTTTAAGATTTTATTTATTTCTTTGACAGAGACACAGCAAGAAAGGGAACACAAGCAGGGGGAGTGGAAGAGGGAGAAGCAGGCTTTCTCCCAAGCAGGGAGCCTGATGCGGGACTCAATCCCAGGACCCTGGGATCCTGGGATCATGACCTGAGCCGAAGGCAGCCACTTAACCACTGAGCCCCCCAGGCGCCCCGATCTAGGGAGCTTTTTAAAGGTGGCTTTCTCCAGTCCCTCACCCAGAAGCTGTGGGTCAGAGTCTCGGAGAAGGAGGGGACAGGGGATTATAACCTGTGAGGTCCTCCCCAGATGCTTCTGATCAGCTAGCCAGAACCGCTGACCCAGAGCCTCCGACCTACCTGTCCCGGTGCCAGCTTCTGATGCCACATAATAGGTGAGGTTCTATGGAGACAGGTGGCCAGGGGCGAGAGTGATTTCCACTGCAGGTAGAGGGTCTTGAGTGTGGAGATTCAAATGACAAAGATGGAGTGGGGGTGAGGGTGGGGTCAGAGAGAGAGAGAGACAGCAAGACCAAGACTGACAGAGATAGAGACAGGATAGAGTCCAAAGGAGAGGGAGAAAAATAAGGGAACATCAAGAGATGGCGAGGGACAGAAATTCGGTGTTTTCGGGCACACTGCCCGGAAATGCACCTCCACGGCGGAGGGCCACGTCCCTGTCTGCCTGCGAGTGTGGGACCGGTTAGCAGGTTGCTGCAGGTAGCGCGGGGTGTGCCAGGCCCCTGCTGGGATTAAGTGTGGGAGGCAGATGCTGGGCGGGGAGGTTCTAGGCGGACCGCCTCTGCGTGTACCTGCCTGCCTCCAAGCAAGTGTCCGGGGCCAGCATGGGTGACTCGCTGACAACCTGAGCACCACCCGGGCGGCGTTCTCCCGCTGGGTCACCCCTCTCAAGCCCAGCGGGTAGGGCCAAGGACGATCTTGCTCCTGGGGTCCTGGGGCTCACGTGGAGGAGTCAGAGTGTAGCTCCGGGCACTGAGGGTGTTGCGAATTTGACAACAGTACCATCTTTGGAGCCTGACTGAGCTGTGAGTCCCGAGGCGAGCTGAGTGACCTCTCTGGGGCTCAGTTTCTGCATCTGTGAAACGGGGGTGATAATGACTTCTTTGGAGATGGGTTGTGAGCACCAGCTAACATAATGGTGACTACTGCCATCTACTGAGGGCTTGCTGTGAGCGTGCTTGTCAGCAAATGCTGCAGCTCCGAGTTCAAACACCTTCCAGAATCGGGTCCCCGTGACCCCGAGTCCAAGTCACTCTCGCCAGTTCCCTGGACCATCGCCCGGGGCTCCTCGCAGGTCTCCCTGCCTCCCCCCTTGCCTCCCAAAGTCTATTCCCCACGTACAGACCCAGGGAGCCTTTTCAGATCAAAGTCAGTTCGTGCCCCTCTTTTTGCTCAAAACCCTCCCATGGCTCCTGACTCACTCGGAGTAAAAGTCAAAGGCCTCACTAAGGCCCATAAAGCCCTGCACAGTCTGACCTGACTCCCTCTCCCGGTCTCTGCCACTCCCCTCCCCTTGTTCTCTCTGCTCCAGCCACACACTGGCCTCCCTGTTCCTCCAGCACACTGGACATGTTTCCACCTAAAGGCCTTTGCCCTTGCTGTTCCCGGAACTGCGATCGATCTAGCCGGGTGCCTGCATGGCAGTCCCCTCGCCCGCTCCGGTCTTTGCTCAGACATCACCTTCTCCGGTAGCCTTCCCTGAGCCCCCTGTTTAAAACGGCAAACCCGAAGCCGCCTTTCTCCCCACTTGTCCAGTACTCAGTACTTCCCAGTGCGCTGTCTGCTTCGCTTATTTATGCTTATGTACTGTTCACCAACTCTTTCCCCCAAAGCAAGAGCTCCAGGGAGGTCTGGGAAGACCGAGACCTTTGTCTCCTTCCCTGTCCCAGACCCGGCACTTAAAATCTGCACCTGGCGCATAATAGGTGCTCAATACATAGCTGGTGCATGAATGAATGACGGACGGTATGGGCCAGAACTGTGCTACGAGCTCTCAGTCAGCGAGTTAACTGAATCGTCCTCCCAGCCCTGTATGCTAAGTGCTACCCATTTTGCGGACGCGGAAACTGAGAACGGGAGAGGGGAAGTCCCCGTGAAGTGCAAAGACCCTGAGACCCGAGGT
Source organism: Ailurus styani (assembly GCA_002007465.1). Taxonomy (NCBI): domain Eukaryota; kingdom Metazoa; phylum Chordata; class Mammalia; order Carnivora; family Ailuridae; genus Ailurus; species Ailurus styani. Next base: position 2,101,514 of record LNAC01000268.1, on the reverse strand, counting down.
AGATCATCCTGCCTTCAGAGGCGCCCCTGCGGGCCTGGAGCTGTCTGTGTTCATCTCGCTATCTCTGTGCTCATTTGAGGGGTCCCCTCACCCCCGTCCTTGCTCGCTGGGTCTCGCGGTCTCTCTTCGTCACTGCGTCCCGGAGCGCTCCCCGTGCTTTTGGCCTCCACTGATTTCTCGGAGCTTCTTGCTCCGAGGTGCCGAATCTCCAGGTCCGCGTTGCTTGCTCTCGGTCTCCGGGTCTCTGCGCCCTGCAGGCCTCTGGGGCGAGGGCCCGGGGCTCCAGTCCGGGCACCGCCGCCTCGCAGCCCCCCGGCCCCCCGGAGCGGCCGGGCTCGCTGGGGCCGCCCCGGGGCGGGCGGGGCCTGTTGCCCGGAGAGACCAATGTTTTGCCGCCGCAAACTGGGTCTCTGGGCCACCGCGGGGGGGCGGCCTGGGAACCCGCGCCGGGCGTGGGAGCGGACCGGGGAGGGGCGCCGGGCGGCCTGGGGGCGGGGAGCGGCTGCCGGGAGGGAGG
>LNAC01000268.1:2056135-2068975 GCA_002007465.1 Ailurus styani | reverse complement strand
CTGAGATCATGACCTGAGCCGAAAGCAGAGGCTTTAACCCACTGAGCCACCCAGGCACCCCCGAGAGCTCACTTCTTATTGCTGAATAATATCCCATTGTCTGGTTGCGCATTCTTTCCCAACTGTGTGATATTCCAGCAGGCAGATAAGCTGGGTCATGACCTTGAACTCACGACCCCAAGAAATCAAGAGTTGCATACTCTATCGACTGAGCCAGCCGGGCACCCCCGTGTTAGTTGTATATTAAAACAAAAGCAAGTGTAAACATTACTCTGTCTTGTGGGAAGTAGCGTCACGTAAAGTTAAGGGTGCTGTTTCTCTTAGCCAGCTGTGGAATTTTGGGCAAGTGACTCCACCCCACCTCGCTGGTCTCTGCTTCCCCCTCTGTATAATGGTTTGAAAATATTAAGTGCCTTATAGGAGCTCGGGGTTGGATGGGGGTGGGGGGTTCTGGAAGCTTCTGACCATAATGAGTTAGAGCAGCACCTGGCACGCAGGTAGGTCCCCACAAGGGGGAATGTTTCCTATGTCTTTACAGGCAAATCATGGAACGTTTTGCAACCGTTAAATAAAAGAGGCCAAGCTCCTTCTGCTGACAGGAGAAGGCATCTACTTATATTGCGGAGAGCAAAAATGAAAGCAAATTCTAGGACCGGACACAGTGTGGTAATGTGAGGGTCCTGAACTACTAAGAACCATAACAATAATCCTGCCAGAGAAAAGCTGCAAAGCCCGTCTAATGGAAAAAAAAATAGAAAAATGACTATTTCTTTCGAGAATATGAACCATCACTTAATAAAAAAACACTGCTCTTTAGCTAGGATCTGAAGGCTAAGATGCCTTGACCCCAGATCCTTTATTTACTGACTCAACTCACTCTTTGCAAGTTCTCCAAACAAAAAAGGCCAGATTTTTCCCAGTGCCGATAATCTTGAGTTACTTTCTTCCGCACACAGATAGAGCCTTGTGAAGATTTGGTTAGGTCACCTACCTTTGAAGCTGGTTACAGGTCAGAAAAACCCGTGCCTGATGTGAGAATTGCGATTACCAGGTCATGTTAGGGGCTATAGTAAGATTTGGCAGTCAGCTCGCCTTTCTCTAGAAAGCGTGCTAGATTAAAAACCATCACTGGGGACTGAATGCCTCCTGAATTGGTCTTCCTGGGGCTGGGAAGAGAGGTAACAGTGTTTCTGGGGTTTTTCTCTCTCAAACTCCACATGCCCACTTCCCTCCCAGTAGCTCCTATGTCTTAAACAGGTCTCTGAGCGCTTGGAGCGGTGAGAATTGTCACGATTCTGCCATCCACTCCACTTTACAGATGAGGAGACTGAGGCCCAGAGAGAGAAAATCACTGGCCCCGGGGTCACTCTGGGAAGGGGCAACTTGAACCCGAGGGGTCAGGCTCCCAAGCTCTGCTCCGTAGCCAGCAGAGGTGCGCCCAGCTGGGGTTGTCGCCAGGGGACATTTAGAGGAGGAAAGTTTGTTTTTTGTCTGTATCGGAGTTAGCATCATAATGAACAGAATCTAAAACATGTCCCCCACCCCCTGGCTGACCCGAATGTTCTCACCCCAGTCCCGAGGAAGCCGGGCGGTACCTGGAGACCTACAAGGCCTATGAGCAAAAGCCGGCGGACCTCCTGATGGAGAAGCTGGAGCAGGACTTCGTCTCCCGGGTGAGGCCACTGCACCTTCCTGTCTGGGCCTCCCCCAGCTCCTTCTTGGGCTTGAATCTTACCTCTCCTCCCCATCCCACTCTCAGCTCCTTCTCCCCTTTCTCACTCACACGGCCGCTGGAGGGGTCTTCCTCAGCACAAACTCGATTCTGCCCTCCCCAGCTCAAAATCCTCCCATGGCTCCCCGGTACCTTCAGGGAAAGCCTGGCCTTCTCACCACACTCTACAAGGCCCTGCCTATTCTGCCCAGCAGCCCCATGCGCCCCTGGCCTTGAATTCTGTCACTTCTCCCAAACTTGGCTCATTCCTCTAAGCTTGTGCCCTTCTGTTCCCTCTGCCTGGCTACCTGCCTAATCCCATCTTTCACATGTCAGCTCTGATGCCTCCTTTTCCAGGAAGCCCTCCCTGATCCCCAGGCCAGGTCAAGTGCCCCGCTGGGGTCTCCCCTCCCAGCCCTGCCTACGTGGGTCACCACTGTCAGGAGCTGATCTGTCTCCCACACTGGACTGGGAGCCCCAGGAGGGCCAGGCTGGCTCGGCCTCTGCTGTGTTCCCAGCACACGCAGCACTCAGTGGGTGCTCAGGGAGTATCGGCTGAATGAAGTGTTTAACCTGAGCTCTAATGACCGAGTAATGGTGGACATCCACGGCCACCCCTGAGATGGGCCCTATTAGGGGCCCCTTAATTGCCTGAAAGGAGGCCCAGACAGGTCAGTTCCCATGCCCAGGCCTCCCAGGGGGTAAGCAGTGGGCCTTGGTTTTGAACTCAGATCTGACTCCAGAGCCTGAGGTCTTCCCCTGGGCAGAACCAACTTGAGACAAATGGCATTTATCTTCTCCTGATGTGACTGACACCGTCTCACCTGGTTGGGGACCACTCTGAGATGAACTTATATTTAATTTTTAAAAGTTTATTATTTTTAAAAGGTTTTATTGATTTGCAAGAGAGAGTGAGCACAGTGGGGGGAGGAGCAGAGGCAGAAGCAGAGGGAGAAGCAGGCCCTGCACTGAGCAGGGAGCCCAACATGGGGCTCGGTGCCAGGACCCTCAGTCGAAGGCAGACACTTAACGGACTGAGCTACTCAGGCGCCCTGCTGAGATTTTTTGTTTGTTTTGTTTTTTAAAAATATTTTACTTATTTATTCATGAGAGACAGAGAAAGACAGCGGGGGGGGGTGCATAGGGGGAAGCAGACTCCCCACTGAGCAGGGAGCCTGATGTGGGACTCGATCCCAGCACCCCGGGATCATGACCTGAGCTGAAGGCAGACACTTAACCATCTGAGATACCCAGGCACCCTGAGATGATTTTTTTTTTTTTTTAAGATTTTATTTGACAGAGAGAGACACAGCGAGAGAGGGAACACCAGCAGGGGGAGTGGGAGAGGGAGAAGCAGGCTCCCCGCAGAGCAGGGAGCCCTATGAGGGGCTTGATCTCAGGCCCCTGGGATCATGACCTGAGCGGAAGGCAGACACTTAACGACTGAGCCACCCAGGTGTCCCTGAAATGAACTTTTTAATCAAAGAAAAAGGCATTTATTGGACGCCTCCTGCATGCAGGGTGGTCTGGTGACACAGCGGGGACCCAGCACTGCCCCACAGGCTCACTCTTGTGGTCATTTCTTCTCGTGATGCATCTCTGCCTCTTCCTCCCCTTCCAGGTCACTGAATGCCTGACCACCGTGAAGTCAGTCAATAAAACAGACAGCCAGACCCTCCTGACTACTTTTGGGGTAAGGAGTGATTCCCTCGTCCCAGTGGGCATCTTGATCCCCTTGGCTTTTCGAGGGACCCCCCTCATCCACACACAACTGTTTCTTTCCACCTCACTGCCCCGTTCCCCCCATCCTTCCTGCCTTCCCTGCCCCCCCCACAGGCCCTCACCTCCTTCCAGGGACCTCTTAGACCCCTGATCAGCTGGTGCAGGGTAGTCTTGTGCTCCCCGTCTCTGACGCTTCACTCCCCTTTCCACAGTCTCTGGAACAGCTCATGGCCGCATCGCGGGAAGATCTGGCTCTGTGCCCAGGCCTGGGACCCCAGAAAGTAAGAGCTGTGGGAATGGCCTTGAGGGGCAGGGGGCGGGAGGGAGCTCCAAATACATGGGACCTCAGATCCCAAAGCTCTACAATTTTTAGAAGGCTCACAGTGCTTTTCCTACAGCTGGGGAAAACCGAGGCCCAGAGAGGGTGGGGACCAGCCCAAACTCACACAGCCAGTCCGAGACAGACTCAAGATCCAGCTCTTTCTCTTCTCGCCCCCAGACTCCCCCTCTGGCTGAGAGGGAAAGAAGCAGAGCCGACTCCGGATGTAGCAAACAAGTGGCTCATTTAATGCCCGGCTCCTCATTTCTTTCTTGCTCTCACCCAGGCCCGGAGGCTGTTTGATGTCCTACACGAGCCCTTCCTGAAAGTGCCCCGATGACCCCCGCTGCGAAGGAGGCCCTCGGAGTAACAATAAAGCATTTTCCTGGCCCAGGCTGCTGCTGGCATGCTGGGGCAGGCACGGGGCGGGGAGGGGACAGGGTCCTCTGCTGGCCCAGGTGGTCACCCCCAGCTTTTCTTCACTGCAGTCCTCGGGTTCCCGGGAGGAGACTACACAGGATCCTGCTGCAGCTTCTTCCGCTTCCTCCCCCGTCCGGCAGGAGCCACCTCCCCCGACTCCAGACACGGGGGTGGCGGCGGCTCGGGCATCTCCTCCTGGGCGGCCGTCTCTGGCACCCCACTTCCCCCGCCCCGCTTCTTTCTCTTCTTGGTGGATGCTGGGGCTGCCCTGGCCTCGGGCTCCCCCTCGTCTGGCGGCTCCAGCTCCGGCACCTCAGCCTGCGGGGTGCTCGTCTCGGCCCTCGGCTCCGTCGCTTTGTGGCTCCGTTCCTTCTTCTGCTTCTTGGTGGCTGCTAGAGCTGCTGGCGGCTCGATGTCCCCCGGCGGCTCCGGCTCCACCTGCGGCTCCCCCGCCTCCCCCACCTCCCCCGTCGCATCTGGCCCTTTTTCTTTCTTTCTCCTCTTCCTGGTGGACGGAGTGGCCTCAGCCCGAGGCTCGACTTGGTGTGGTAGTTCTGTCATCTTCCCTGGGGGCGCCGGAGGCTCCGCTGCCTCACTCCCGCGCTCCAGCGTGACTTTGCAGCCCTTTTCTTTTTTCTTCTTCGGGGAGGGCAGTGGGATGGTTTCCTCCCGGGGCTCCACCTTCGGCGGGAGCAGGGCCTCGGCTGGGCTCCCTTCCTCTGGCTCCCTTCCTTCCATGCCCTTCTGCCTCCTCCTCTTCCTGGTGGGAGACAAGACCGTCTCTTCCGGAGGCTCCCTTCTAATTTCGAGTTCCAGCTCCACTGTCTTTTCTTCAGGCGCTGGCGTCTGCTCTTCTGGTTCAACTGTTTGTGCCCCGTGGGGCTTCTTTTTCTTCTTCTTGGGGGTGGTGGATGGAAACGGCGCTCCCGGGGGCTCTGACGTCTCAGCCGTGGGTTCTGCTGCCACGGGCTCCATCACCTCTAGTTCTTTCAGCTCCTGCTTTTTTTTCTTCTTCCCCACATCCCCATCTGGGGACCCCAAAGCCGTGTCCACCTCCAGGCCCCCAAGCCCATTCACCTCCTCCTGGGGAGCTGAGGCCTCTGGTATCTGCCTCTTCTTCTTTCTCTTCCTGGAGGCCAGTGACTTCAGTGCCAAGACGGACCCAGGCCCTGTTACTGGTAGGCTGCCTCCAAAGGCACAGAACCGAGGCCTCAGGCCAGGGGGGATCTGCGGTGGGGGGGTTGCTGGGATGGGCTGCAGCAGGGTCCCGGATGGGGATTCTTGGGGACCATCGAAGATCCTTAGGCTGCCCTGGGGGGCTGGGGCACAGGTGAGTCCGCCTCCTGCCTCCCCTGAGGGAGCCAGCAGGGTTGCTTCTCCAGCCTGGGGGCCGCTGCTTCTGAGGACCCGGTAGCGGTGCCGCTTGCCTGCCAACTTGCCCTTCACAATCCGGGAGCCCGAGAGAGGCACCAGCCGGCCATTGAGGCTGAAAGGAGAAAGGGGAAGGCAGAAACTTCATAAGATTCTTTTGGTGAAAGAGAGGAAAGGAGCTGAGAAACAGCATTAAAAAAAAAAAAGATTTATTTATTCATTTGAGAGACGGAGTACCAGCATGGGAGAGGGGTAGAGGGAGAGGGAGAAGCCAACTCCCGCTGTTGCAGGCCTCGATCCCAGAACTCTGAGATCATGACCTGAGCCAAAATCAGATGTTTAACCAACTTAGCCACCCAGGCGCCCTGAGTGCCTGAGGAAAGCCCCTCCAAACTTCCTCCAAGTTCAGTCACTAGGGTGGGGGGTATTCCCAGGAGGTGGCCTGGGACCACTCACCAGTCTGGGGCGAAGTCTACAGGAGCCTGGATAAGCCACAGTTCCGTATCTGGGTCCCTTAACACCTCCAAGGAGAAACGAGTGGGCTCTGAAGCAGGGGACGTCGCAGTAAAGTTGGGGGGACAGGAGAACGGAGCAGCACCTGCAGAGGAGGCAACGGGGGTCTGCCGACACTTCCCGGCAGATCCGATCCTCCGGGGCGCCCACTGGCCGATGGTCCCAGCCTCCTGAGCGCCTCAATCCCCTCACCCGGTCTCTTCCCTCCTGCCTGCTCCCCAGGGGGCACCCCTATCTCCACCGAGCCAATTCCTGGGGGCGCCCTTCCCTCCGCCGGTAGTTTCCCCCACCCCATACCCTCCCTCAGTCCGAAGTCCCTTCCTCGCGGGAGATACTCTCTCCGCAGGTCCCGTCTCTGGGGTGCCCCTCTTTCCGTCCGAACGCCCCCGGCGCCCCTTTCTCTTCCCGGCAGCCGACTCTTCGCACCCCGCCGGCCCGCCCTGAGGAACTCACCTACGGACGCGGTGCCCGCCATCCCGGGGCCGCTGCCTCCCTCAGACCCTGCCGCCAGGAGCCAGCGGAGTGGCGCAGCTGACCACGTGGAGCCAGGGGGCGGGGCTTCGCCCGGGAGCGCCCAAGTGGTGCGGGAGCGCGGGGGGGGGTCGCTCGGGGCCCGCTCGCGCTACGAGCAGAACTGGAGGAATTTCCACTTGTGCACAGAAGACGGCCGGAGAAGACGACCTTTCCCGCAAATCTGCTCCCCAAAGCAGCTGCTTGGCCGCTTGGCGGGAGTTAGCTCCTGGCCGGGTCCCGGACAGCATCCCCCCCAATCTCTCAGACATTATTTGCTCCAACGTCGCCTTAAAGGGGCCGCCACATTGGTAGCGCCTAACTCTTAAAGAGACAGGAAGCTCGATTGGTGTGAGATTCTTAAAGAGACCGGTAAGAGTCTAGGTTGGCAGGGCCGTGCTTTCAGTGTTACTGTCCCCTCCTGGGAGGCCCAGATGCCTGGGAAATTCGGAACTTGAGTGGGACAAATGGGAAAATGGAGAAATGGGATAATTCCTCCGGAGGGCGTTGAGTACCAGCTTAGGGGCGGGGCTTCTGAACTCCTAGGGAGCGGGAAACGTAGAGGGAGGAGCCTGTGGGCCCCGGGGCGGGGCCTCCAGACTCCTAAGCTAAACACGCGTGGGGCGGTGCGTGCCAAGGGGCGGGGTTTGTGGACCAAATGAGACAGATAGATGTCACCGAGGACTTAGTCTAGTGCGTGGGGAACATTCCCGAAGGCTCTGAAGTTGGGAGAGGGAGGAGAAGGCTTGATCAGCGCCCCTTCTCCGCCGGGGGAGGGTGGGGAGAGGGGGGAGGCGCATGTAAACAGCGGCACGTGGACACAGATTTGGGGGTCGCGTCCACGCCCCTTTCCACAGAGACCGCACCGCTTGGGGCGGCGGGCGGAGCCGCGGGACGACGGCTAGACAGGGTGACCCGACTGCATTCCTGGCCGGTGTGTCAGCGCCACTTCCCGCCCCCCCTGCCGTGATTTCGGATCCTACTCGAGAAGTGGGGCATCTGACTTTCCAAGGGTGTGAGCGGCTTCTCAGAGCGGAAGGAGGGTCAGGGGAAGCGGACGCGTTCCCTCAGCCGGGGATCACCCGGCAGTTCCCCAGCGTGGGCGAGACACCGGGGCGCCGCCCCTGCGGGCTCGGAACTACAATTCCCAGAGGACGCGAGGAGGGGGAGACGCCCGACGTCCATCGCGGAAGCTGCTGGGGATTGTAGTCCCAGCCTTCGACTTTGGACTCCGTTCCTGGGAAAATCTGTAAAGATCCAACCCATCCTTTTTACCGACGGGGAGATTGAGGCTCAGAGACTCGAGGGGATACTGATTTTGCGAGGCTCTCTTTTCGCCTTAGGGACGGGGCATGTGAGTCTCCCCCAGCCTCTAACCTTCTACCCCTTCGGTGGCGTCCAAATCTTCTTTGTACAAGGGGGAACCTAAGCCTGGAGGGGTGGGGCAGGGATTCAGGAGGCTGTCTCCCTCAGTCACGGCGAGGTTAAGGTCGATTCTGTCTACGTGGTCAGGTCGCTCTCGGCTTCCGGACCTCGCCCTTTCTGTCTGTGAAATGGACTTTCGGTGATTCCCAATGGGAACGTCGCAGCCTGCGTACTGCCCCTCCAGGACTACAAGTCCCAAGGTGCTCGAGGCGACCCCTACGCCCCCACCCCTCCGAGACCCGCCTCCCAACAGCCGGAGTCACGTCGTCTAACCTGTTCCCGGCGCCTGCCCCGCCCCGTCCTCCGCTCCCCGCAGCAGGAGCCGGAGCCGGAGGAAGTCCCCCGGTGCCAGGATCTGCCCCGGATCCGTGAGTTCCACCCCACTGGGGTCCAGCGGCTCTGGAGGAGGCCGACACCGCGTCCCTGGGAGGACTGGGAGGGGACTCGGACGCCGAGTCCCAGGGCGGAATTGGGGGTGCGCAGATGCGAGGGTCCTTCGAAGGGAAGAACTCCTATTCGCTGGGCAAAAGGGAAGGGGACTCCGATGCCTGAGTTCTTGGGATGGAGGGCTCGGACGCCGTGGTCCTGGGGAGACGCTGGAGCTGGGACTCCTGAGTCCCACGAATTGGGCGCTCTCAGAAGCCTGAGTCTTTGAGTAGTATTGGGGGTCTCGGATCCCTGAGTCCTGGGCAGAAATGACAAGACTCAGACTGATGGGGCTCTGGAAAGGGCGACCATCCCAGACGCCCTCCAGCTGCCTTCTCCACCGAGCCTCTAGGTCTCGAGGCAGAATTAGGAGTGGGATGGGGAGAGTGGGACTTGGCGCCCTGAAATGTAGCTGGACAAGCCCCCGAGGTCCCTCTGGANCTCCCTACATTTCGGGTTTCTGGGGTGGGGGCGGGTGGGGGGGGGACCGGGGCAGCTCCTTAACCTGCACGGGGCTGCGAGATCCCCACCATATCATTAACCGGGGCGTCAGACCTGCCTAACCAGAGGAGGGACCGCCACCCCAGGGCGCCCCCTAGTGGGGGCGGGAGCCTCCCATTGCCCCTTGGAGGTGGGAAATATTTGGGGTTTGCGAGGGAGCTCTAGAACCAAGGGGAGAATTCCAGAAGGTGGGATTGGATTCTGGGAGGCTCGCGTGGCTGGGCGAGGGGTAGACGGAGGCTACGAGGTCACAGGTAGAGTTGATTGGAGTTTGGCCCCTTCGGAGCAGCTGTCTCAGATAATAGAGCTGATTAGGGTTTAGCTGCTTCTTTCTTCTGCAGCTGCCTGGGGGACGGGATTCCAGCCGTTCCCACCAGATTTTCTGACTAACCTTCCTCCTCCTAGGGCTCCTCGCCCTGACCCCGAGGTGAGAAATGTCACCTCCACCCCCATCTGTCTGACCTGAGGTAGTGTGGGAGATAAGCGAGGGATCGAGGCTAATTCTGGAGGTGTCTGTCCTTGAAGCTGGGGGAGGGCAGGGACGGGCACCTCCCTCTGTCTGTCTCCCTCTTCTCCCCACCCCCATGTGTCATGTGAGGGGATCCAACAGAGGGGGTGGGGGAGGCAGGGGGTTCTGATGAGAGAGTGAAGAACTTCCTAGTGTCTGGGCTTGAAGGGCATTCGGCGATAGCCTGAGATGAAATTAAAAATAATAACCAACTGTGGCTGCCAAGACAGAGCTCACAGCGTGCCAGGCTCAGCGCTGGTAGATGGGGTGGTTCCCACTGTCTACAGAGGTCTCGGGCAACTGCCCCGAGGTGGTTTGCTGACTCTACCCCAGGCAATGCCTTCTCTCCACTCCGCTGGGGAAACTAAGGCTGGAGAGCGGGCACATCCCACTCCCTGGGCTTTTGCCACCTTCTCTCTGGAATCTTCCAGGGCGTCCCGTGCCCATCTACCTGAATTTTGGGGATGACCACAAGCCGAGCTCACTAATATACAGGGAGAATTTAAAGTTTAGGAAGTTGAGACTCCAAAGGTCAAAACCCAGGGCTTTTAGACTCTCAGAAAGAGTCGAAAGGGCTCCTTTGTGGAAAAAACAAGATTCCTCTGGGTCTTGAGCCCTCGTTGTGTGTCAGAGCCTATGTTATCTTAATGAACAGCCCAGGAAGGTCCGTAATTAGGAATCCTCTATGTGTGAACTTTATTTGATGCCTTGCATTGTTCTAAACACGGCACATAAATTATGTCACTCAAGCCTCACACCCTTTGAGGAGAGGGTATAAATTCCCTCATTATACACACGAGGAAACTGAAGCACAAAGAAACTATATAACTAATCCAGGGTAGAGACTTGGAGGAGAGGAGGCCCTAGCCTGCTCCACAGTCGTCCGCAGAGGGGAACACCGCGTCCCGGAGAGGGTGGGGTCTCTTCCAGTGTCAGTCTGTCCGGACAGAAATGTAGGATTCCAACCAGGGTATTCCCAGCCTAGCCTGGCGCTCTGTCTCGGTTCCCACTGAGGATGATGATTCCTCCAGGAAGCCCCCCGGGATCCTTAACCCCGAAGAACTTGCTTGGTCTGGCCGCGTGCCTGAGTCCTGAAGGACGAGAGTTAGGGGTGGAGTGGGAGCCGGGGTTAGAGGGTACCCAGGGGTGCACTAGAGCCCGCAGGAGGGGGAGCGAGAGCGGGGAGCTGGAAGTGCAGGGCAGGGGCCTGGGAACAGAGGTGCGGCTCGCGCCGCCTTCGCGCCCCGCCCGGCCCCCGCTCCCCTGCCGCGGGAGGTGAGGCACCTGCCCAGGCCCGCAGCGCATTCCCGGGGTCTGAGCTCAGGCGCTGTCCGCGTGACCCGGAGCGCCCTCTGGTGGCCCCGACAACCCGTCCGCCCGCACTAGCCCTGGGAGGGCCCCACGCCCAGCCTTGGCATTTCCTTAGAGCCGGAGGATGTCAGCACGGGATCAGAGAGTCTTAGAAATTTGGGAATCCTGAAGTCCCCCAAAAGAACATCTCGGTGCCAGAATGCTGGCTCCGGAGGCTGCATAGAATTGTTCGTTTTTGTATTTTAACAGACACTGAGTGTTTTCTGTGTATCTGAGGTTCTAAAAGCCCAGAATTCTGATTCCTGTAGTCTCTACTTTCTGAGGCCTGAATTCTCAGTCTTAATTCCTCTTGCACCTTCCAGCCAGTTGGATCCTCACCGTAGCCCTCTAAGGTGGATTACTATATATCTACATTGTACAGACCAGGCGGTTCTTTTGTCAGGGTCAATGGTGCCACCAGATTTGAACCCTGGAAGTCTGGCTCCTTACATGTGATCTTACCCACTCCCCTAACCGTGCATTCAGCTAGACTTTTAGGGCAGCAGAATCCTGGGATAGATAGAACATGGTACACGAAGATGGAGAAATCTGAGCTCTCAAAACTGGAGAACTCTAGAATGTTCCAAAGGTAGACTCTCGGATTCAGAACTTTTGGACAAGAGATTCTCAAGCTGAGAGTTTTAGGCTCCGTAGAGCTTTAGTAACAACTTCAAAGTCCTTACAACTTCAGAATCTAGGCCTCTGAGAGACTGAAGAGGGCTCTTAGAATAGCTGCTTTGCCTCCTCCTTTCACTCTTGGGGAAACTGAGGCCCAAGGAGTGGATGGGACTTGTTGCCCAAGGTCACATGCTGCCAACACACCCAAATGAACCACCAGCCCCAACAGGTTCTGTTCCGAGGCTTCCCAGACAGAGGCCAGCATCAGCATGCCCCAGCCCGCCCCGCTGCCCACGCCTGTACCTCCAAAGCTAAGGATCTGGTGCAGCCCAGGGAGGTGGCAAAGCTGGTAGGCGTGGTGGCTACCATGGGGATCAGGGATGGTGCTGGCCTGCCTGGTTCCTTGTGGCCTGGCTCTTTCCCACTGAGCCAGTGACCACAGCAGCCCAGCCACCCCCAGCCACCTCCCTGTTCTTCCTGTGAACACTAGGTCCCCGCAAACAAGGTTGACTCTGGGGAGAGGAAGCTGAGTGGTCCCTGTCCTCTGGGACTCTGCCAAGTCTGGTCGCAGCAACCCAGACTAACAAGTTAGATCCGGGTGTGAAACCTAATACTGCCAACTCCTTGCAAAGTGATCTTGAAGAGAGGGTTCTGAGACCCATTTTTTTGTCTGCTACTGTGATTTTGACCATCAAATGTGGTACTGGGTGCAAGCCCTTCGCACAGTTCTAAGAGGTAGTGGCCCTTCAGTTAATAGTTGTTATTTTATTTCATTTCATTATGCCCTCAAGCAACTCTCACAGGTACACGGTTGGCAGCACAATTATTATTTTTAAAAAATATCCCTAGTGGGTGCCTGGGTGGCTCAGTGGGTTAAAGCCTCTGCTTTCGGCTCAGGTCATGATCTCAGCGTCCTGGGATCGAGGCCTGCATCAGGCTCTCTGCTCAGCAGGGAGCCTGCTTCCTCCTCTCCGTGTCTCTCTGCCTGCCTCTCTGCCTACTTGTGGTCTCTCTCTCTGTGTCAAATAAATAAATAAAATCTTTAAAAAAATTAAAAAAAAATAAAAAATATCCCTAGTGGGGCACCTGGGTGGCTCAGTCAGTTAAGCGGCTGCCTTTAGCTCAGGTCATGATCCCAGGGGTCCTGGGATCCAGCCCATCAGGCTCCCTGTTCAGTGGGGAGTCTGCTTCTCCCTCTGCCTCTGCTGCTCCCCCTGCATTCACTCGAGCTCTCTCTCTAATAAATAAATTAAAATCTTTTAAAAAATAAAAATATCCCGGGCACCTGGGTGGCTCAGTGGGTTAAAGCCGCTGCCTTCGGCTCAGGTCATGATCCCAGGGTCCTGGGATCGAGGCCCACATCGGGCTCTCTGCTCAGCAGGGAGCCTGCTTCCTCCTCTCTCCTCTCTCTCTGCCTGCCTCTCTGCCTACTTGTAATCTCTCTCT
>LNAC01000268.1:2032451-2045427 GCA_002007465.1 Ailurus styani | reverse complement strand
ACCCCCAACCTCCACCATTTGCCAAATCAGATCCCGTCCAAAGTGCCTCCCACTCTTGCTGCCAGCCCCTCCCACCCCCTCAAAACACGCCAACACACCATCCTAGGGGAGCCTGGTGTGTCCCGGCTACCGGATTCCCCTGGGAGTCACCTCTGCCCCCATTTCTCCAGGGCTGGGCGAGACACACTGGTCTCCACCTCTCTTCAGTCAAGTGCCTTTACCCAGTGCTGGTTTTATAACCAAACGGGGACATTTTTCCTTATAAATAAAGGTAGTTTGCACAGAAATTGACTTCCCTCTCTTTAGATCCCCTTCTGACCTAATAAGGGCTCATCACTCTTACCGTGTTTGACAAACTAGTTTTAAGGAAACCCCTTTCTAAGGGATTTCTGTCATGTAAATCCAATCCCTCCTCTTCCAAACACAACTGTTTTGTGGGGGGGTGGGCGTTTGGAGGGGATTTTTTTGTGGTTTTTTTTTTTTTTTGGTAGTGTCTTGATCTTTTTTCATGTTTTGGATTATTCCTATTTTTAGTATATGTGCTGCCGAAGCGAGCACTGGATTATTCCTTTATGTCTTTAAACATTTTAAGCTTATTTTATGGTATATGTATGATAATTCTATCATCTGAAGTGTGGAGCTATCTACTTCTATAATTTGCTGTGTCTGCTGGTTCTCGCTCATGGTGGATTGTTTCCTCGTGTGTGTTGAAATTGTGGTTTGGGTCTTCAATGGGGCTTTATCTTCCCAAAATCCATGTGGCCTTGTTGAGGGTGTGACTCGGAAGAGTGACTTTCCTTTGCTCTTGCCCCACTTCTTTATTGTGCAAACTGATTTTTGGTAAAGCACAGGCATATGTCTCCTCTGTGTATTTCTTGACAAATCCTAAGGCAACAGCACTGTCATTGTCTGAGATGTCCAATACAATAGCCACCAACCTTATGTGGCTGTTTAAATTTAAATTAATTAAAATTAAATAAAAATTAAGGATCATTTCTCAGTCACACTGGCCACTTTTCTAGTGCTCGGTAGCCACGTGTGGCCAGTGGCTACCATTTTGGGCAGTGCAGATAGAGAACATTTTCATCATCCCAGAAAGTTCTACTGAATAGAGCTGATACACAACATTTCCATTATATGGAAGCTCCATGCCTCTTCCCAGTCAGCCACAGTTGATTTCTATCACTATTGATTAGTTTTCATGAATATGCTTTATTTTTATTATTTTTTAAGATTTTGTTCATTCATTTGAGACAGAGAGTGAGTAAGAGAGACAGAAGGAGCAGGGCGTAAGGGGAGAGGGAGAAGCAGACTCCTCGCTGAGCAGGGAGCCCAACACAGGACTCGATCCTAGGACCCCAGGATCATGACTGGAGCCAAAGGTAGATCCCCGCCAGGTGCCCTCCGTGAATATACTTTAAAAGCCAAATAATACCGGGGCACCAGGCTGGCTTAGTCAAAAGTGGGGTCACGAGTTCGATCCCCTTGCTGGGGGTAGAGATTACTTTAAAAAAAAAAAAAGAAAAAAATACTAAAATATTTACGAAAAAAAAAAGCAGTCCTCTGTGCCATCTCTCTCCACTCCCCTCTGCTCTCTAGAGACAACCACTTTCAACTGCTTTAGCTGTTTCTTCTAGTATTTTCTCCCATGTTTCTAAATATGCTGATACTGCTATTTCTTGATAGACAATTTTAGACGTTCTCTGCCGGACTTCCTGCTGCAGTAGGGAAGACTTGAGCTCATGCTGATGCCATTTTCTCTTTCCCAATGAAATAATGTCATAATTTTTATGTCCATCAATGGTTTTTACAATGTGATATGTAAATGTTTTCACTGCAAAGCCATGTACTATACTAGCATTTTCCTCCTCATACAAACTTTAAGATTTTTGAGACTTAATGATTACCTTTGTCACGTGCTTAATTTTGTCTGCACTTATACTTAGTGTTTTTCAAATGTTCCGTGGGATTGTGCATATTCCTATGAGGTCACTCAAGTTTTGTTTTTGTTTTTTTCCTCCCTCTTGAAGTTCTCTCTCTTGCTTTCATCTGGACTTGCTGCTCTCTAGGCCTGTGCTAAGCTATTCTGGGACATCCCTGACCTGGACACTATTTCCTGGATCTTTGTCTTACTTGACCGATTCTTCATTTTGGTGGAACACATCCTCCAGTTGTTCTCTTAAAAGGGTGAAGAAGAGGTAAATAATTTGGGGTTCTTAAAGACTAAATATAGCTTCATTCTACCCTCCCACTTTTTTATGGTTTGGGCTGGGTATAAACTTCTAGCTTGGAAATATATGTGTCCTTTTTCATTCAAATCTGTTTGCACCATGACTCGGAATGCAAGTTTAGAGAACAAGGGAAAGCTGTTTCCCCACCCCACCTCCCTTAGATTTGTTTCCATTCTCCTTTTCCTTTCCTTTGAACTTGTATTTGACTTCTTTTTTTTAAGAGAGAGAGCTCCCCTGACGGTGGGTTGGGGAGGGTCAGAGGGAGAGGGAGAATCTCAAGCAGATCTTACACTCAGCATGGGGCCTGGTGCAGGGCTCGATCTCATGACCCCAACATCATGACCTGGGCCAATATGAAGAGTCAGACACTTAACCAGGCCACCCAGGTTCCTCTTTCTTGACTTTATTTTTTTTTAAGTTGTTTGCTTTTTTTTTTTTTTTTTTTTTTTTTTTTTTTTTGGCCTTTTGGCTTTTTTTTCCTGGAAGCGTTTGAAATCTTCCCTCTTTCTCTGGTTCTGAAAATTCATTCGTATGCCTTACCATAGTCTTTATTGATTAATCATTCTGACCTTAAGTCTGTCCTTTCTATCTGGAGAGTCACAGCCTTAGGTTCCAGGAAGTTTTCTTATATATTTCTGTGCTGATTTCTTCCCTTTCATTTTCTTGCTCTTTCTGGAATCTTCATTATTTGGATGTTGGATCTTCTGAGTTGAGCCTTCAATTTTCTTATGTTTTCACTACAATTTTCCAGCCCTTTGTTGATTTCCCCTCACTTTCTAGATTCCCTTGACTTTAATCCTTCTCTTAAAATTTACGTTTCATCTCTAATTTTGAATTCCTAAGAACCTTTCTTGTTATTTAATTATTCATTTTTCATACCCTCTAGCTCTTACTTTATAAATGCAATATTTGCTGTTACCTTACAAAGTGTTTCACAAAGAATTTAGTTACAGGTGTTTTGTGATTCTTTTGTAGCTTTCTTATTTTTTCTGTATAATGTTTGTTTTTTCTGGGCTTCCTTATTCAGTCTGATCTCTCTTTCACAACAGAGGCATGTTAATTTCCTATTATTGCCATAATAAATTACCACGAACATGATAAGTAACACAGATTTATTATCTTATAACTCTCGGGGTCAGAAATCCGAAATGGGGCCCTGAACGGGTGATTGAGCCAAGTTAGGCCACTCACCTTGGCCTCAGAGTGGCCGCTGCCACGACCACCCATTGGCAGGGCTCCAGCAACTGCCCTGGGCCGAGAGGAGGGAGGCTGAGAAGGCGTCCGAGACCTGCAAGTGAAAGACCCAGAGGCTGAAGCAGGCCACAGAAGCTCGGACTAAAACTGAACAGTATTGCCTGCAAAGAGAGAAGGAGTTCAAGGCCAAGGAAGCTATACTCTGGAACGCACAAGAAGACTCGGGAGAAGGTGACCTTCCTCCAGACCTACTTCCCGCAAAACAGGGATGAAATCCTGGATAACTCTTGGCCTTCATCTGTGACATCTGGCCAGAAATCCATGAAAACTACCATATAAATAGGGAAAGAAGGACCAGCTCTGTACATGGATTGGGATTTTATTTATTTTTTAAGATTTTATTTATTTATTTTAGGAGCAGGGAGAGAGTGAGCAGAGGAAGGAGCAGAGGAAGAGGGAGAAGCAGACTCCATGCTGAGCAGGGAGCCAGAGGCGGGGGTTGATCCCAGGACCCTGAGATCATGACCTGAGCCGAAGGCCCGCACTTAACCAACTGAGCCACCCAGGCCCCCTCCTTTTCTGGTTTCTAGAGGCTGCCTGCATTTCTACTAACAATCTGTTTATGGTGAGTTAGGTATTCTCTGAGGTGATACAGGCTTTCTCTACCTTGCTTCTCGCTTTCTGCGAAGTCCCCACCAGCAGAGTTGTCAACAACCACACTCCTACGGTCTAGTCAAGGCTTTTCCCATTATTTTCTCAACATTCTTCCAGCTGTTGCCCATTGCGGAACTCCAAATCTATGTCCCTATGTTTAGGTACTTGTTGCAGAGACACCCCAGTTCCAGAAGCAAATTCTGTGTTACTTTCCCATTACTGCTATAACGAATTATCACAAACTAACAGGCATCAACAGTACAAATGTATCATCTTACAGGCTGGAGGTCAGGCATCTGAAATTAACATCAAGGTGTCTGCAGAGCTGAGCTCCCTTCTAGAGACTCTAAGAAGGAGCACTCCCCTTGCCTTCTCCAGCTGCTGGAAGTTGCCTGCATTCCTTGGCTCTGTCCCTCCTGCCTCCCTCTTTCACTTAGAAGGACTCTTGTGATTACATGGGTCCCACCCAGGTAATCCAGGATGATCTGCCCGTCTCAGGATCCTTAAACATTTCAGTCATGTTTGCAAAGTCCTTTTTGCCCACATAAGGCAGCAAAGGAGAAGTAGTAAACGAGGAGACGGGAGTCCCTGCCCTCGAATTCAATCACGGCCTGGACCTTTGAAATCAATCAGTGGTTATTACTTTTGCTGGAAGTGTGCTAAGGATAGAATGGTTATGTTTTTATGGAGACTTTACTTTTAGAGATTCATTCTGAAATGCCTATCGTAAAATGATAGGGTGCCTGGCATTTGCTTCAAGATAGTCGACTGGTTGGGGTGTAGCTGAAGCAGGATCATTCCTCGTTTGGCAGTTAATGAAGCTTGGGGGATGTGGGTCTTCATACAGTTCTCTCAACTTCTGTGTCCATTTGAAATTGTCCCTAATAAACAGTTATGAAATGACCATGGCATTAGAGCTGATATTCTACTGGAAGAAACAGACAATAAATGGAATAATAAGCAAAAAATAATATCTCAGATGCTGCTCACTGTTGGGGAAAAAAACGAATTAGGTGGGGCAGATATATTCTTGCACCTGATTGGGATGTATATTCAGTTCCTGTGGCTGCTGTAACATGACACCACGCTCAGTGGCTTAAAACAACACACAAGTGGGGAGACGGGCAGAGAGAGAATCTCAAGCAGACTCCTTGCCAAGCTCCATCCCATGACCCCGAGACCCGGAGATCAGGACCCAAGCTGAAACCAAGAGTCGGATGCTCACCCCGCTGAGCCACCAAGATGCCCCGGGAGTTGCAGAGACACCCCACTTCCCTTTAAGCCCTTTGAGGCATCAGCTTTCTTGTGGCAGCAGAACTTTTGTATACAATGTTCCTTCCCTCTGGCTGGAACACCAACACCCCTTCCCCTTCTCTTATCCGTCCCCTTTGGCTGGTTAGTTCCTTTTCATTACTTCCTGTGTCTACTCAAACTTCATCAAAGAAGGCTTTTCTGACCACTCCACACCCCCATAGTTGACAGCACGTTTCCTATATGTAGCCCTTACGGTTTCCAGAATTTTCCCGTTACAGTACTTGTCATACTTGTAACCGTATATCTACATGTATGTTTGAAGTCTGTTCTTTAAGGACACAAACGGGACTGTCATGTTACCTTTGTGTTCCCAGGGCCGAGGACAGGGTCAGGCACACAGTAGAGGCCCCATATCTATTTGTTGAACAATTGCATAAAAGCTCCTGGGGTGCCTGGGTGGCTCAGTGGGTTAAACCTCTGCCTTTGGCTCAGGTCATGATCTCAGGGTCCCGGGATGGAGCCCCACATCAGGCTCTCTACTTGGCAGGGAGCCTGCTTCCCTTTCTCCCTCTGCCTGCCTCTCTGCCTACTTGTGACCTCTCTCTCTGTGTGTCAAATAAATAAATAAAATCTTAAAAAAAAAAAGCTCCTAGCTACTGATTGTGAGTATCTGCTCAACCCAGTTTTAAATGCTTTATTCGGGTTAATTTAAGCATCATCTACATCGTAATCTTTTAAAACAATTGATTGGTTGATTGATTGTAAGTGTGGCTTGAACTCATGACTCTGAGATCAAGAGTCCCATGCTGCACCGACTGAGCCAGCCAGGTGCCCCTACATTGTGGATAATCTAATTGTTCCTACTTTGCAGATGACAAGTTAATTTGACCAAAGTCACAGGGCTGGTAGACAGTGGAGCCAGGATTTGGACCCAAGCATTCTGGTTCCAGAGTCCACACCTTAGCCACCAAGTCACAATGCCTTTGCAGTACTGCCTGATGCGGACAGTGTCCGGCAAACAGTAGGCGTTCACCAAAGGGGAGGAGTTATTCATCCCAGACCAGAGAAATCTAGGACACAGCAGGCATTTTATAGGTGCACGTTAGTCTGGTGCTACGAAGCCATTCCTAACTCGTGCGCTCCGTAAGGGTCCTCAATTTCCTTGTCACTTCCTTTAGACCCTGTGCGCTGCTAGATGATCTGGGCAGATGCAGTAAATAAGACCAAATCCTAATGAATGGGATCGATTGTCTCGGTTCTCTTCCTTCCTGTGCTGTTCTCGGTACTCTGCGATCCTCAGCAACGCCTCCGGCGCCCCCTCTCCCGGGAGCCCGCCCCCTCAATGCCGTGCGCACGCGCATTATCCCCGCCCAGTGTAGAGTGACGGGCGGGATCAGCCAATGGAGTCGTGAGAAAGGTGGAGCGGCGCCTCGAGGACTCCCCACGGATCCTGCGTCCTGAATATTTATGAGGGAGGCGGGTCGACGCCGCTTTTCTCCGTGGCCGGCGCCATGAAGTGAGAAGGGGTCCCGAGTGCGCCGCTCGCGAGCGGGCTCGGCGGTCGGGGTGGGGATGGGGTGTGAGAGGTGGGGGGACCAGCGGGCGCGCCCGGGGCCCCGGCGGGGCGCGGGGGTGCCGGAGGAGTGGGGTGAGCAGAGCCGCGGGGACCCGCGGGGTGGTAACGGGGATGGTCAGCGAGGAGATGCCGAAGGGACCCGAGGCTCCCGGGGAATTGGGGGGCGCCCGGGGGAACCGGCGCCGGCAGGTAACCCCTCTCGGCCGGACGGCAGGGGAGTAGGGGGACTGACCCGGCCGCCCTTTGCCGCCAGGCTCAACGTGGACGGGCTGCTGGTCTACTTCCCTTACGACTACATCTACCCCGAGCAGTTCTCCTACATGCTGGAGCTCAAGCGCACGCTGGACGCCAAGGTTGGTGGGCCCGGCCCTGCCTTTCCCCCCAGACAGGTGTGCTGCGGCCGCGCGGCTGAAAACGGAGATTGCCGGACCTCGAGCTTTTAGGAATGTGAGGTCCTTGGGAAGCTGGGGCTTCCCAACCTCCTGTTACCTGAAAGAGTGGTTCATAACAGCAGCACGTAACGTTTAGCAAAGGTTGCGCTGCTTTGGAGCCGCTCTCTGGGTTGGAACCTAGACCCACAGCTGTGTGCCCTTGGGCAAATCCCTTCATCTCCGTTTCACAGTTTTCACCTCCGTAAAATGGGCTTCCTACCATTGCCTCCCTCAGAGGTTTCACGTGAGGGTTAGGGGAGTTAATTCAGTAAGGCAGCAGTTCTTAACTGGGGATGCTTTTGACCCCCCAGAAACAGTGTCCCGAGACCTTCCGGGTTGTCATGCTAGTGGAGTGGGGTTACTAGTGGCATCTGGTAGGTAGAGGCCATGGGCGTGCTAAGCATTCTGCAGTGCAGAGGACAGGTCCCCCCAGATGTCAGTGGAGCCTAGGATGAGAAACCCTGATGTAAGTAAGACACTTGGAAGGGGAGCCAGGCACAGAGTAAGTGCTGTGGAAGTGTTTGCTAAATTAAAAGAAAAAAATGGGTCATTATGTATCTGTTATTATGCTAAATATTTAACCCTCAGTTTCTCATTAGTCCTCACAGTCATGATCTGAAGAAGTGCTTATCAGCCCCATTTTACTTATTTTTTTAAAGTTTGTGTGTGTAAACTTTAATTTAGTAAAATTCATCTCTGCCCCCAGCGTGGGGCTTGAACTCGCAGTCCTGAGATCAAGAGTCACATGCTCTTCCGAACTGAGCCAGCCAGGTGCCCCCTAGGCCCATTTTATTTATTTATCTATCTATCTATTTATTTATTATTTTTTAAAGGTTTTATTTATTTATTTGACACAGAGAGATCACAAGTAGGCAGAGAGGCAGGCAGAGGGAGAGGAGGAAGCAGGCTCCCTGCTGAGCAGAAAGCCTGATGCAGGGCTCGATCCCAGGACCCTGAGATCATGACCGGAGCTGAAGGCAGAGGCTTTAACCCACTGAGCCACCCAGGTGCCCCAGGCCCATTTTAGAGATGAGGATACAGAGGTCAGATGGGTGAAGGCACTTGCCTAAGACCACTCAACAAAAATGTGGCAAAAGTGGGGTTCAAACCCACTGCCCCTGGGGCGTAGACTTTTAACTGCTGTTGTCCCGATATTTCAAGATGGTGGCATTCCAGGAGTGGTCCCCAGAGTTTGGGTCCCTGAAGTTCTCTCTGTCTCCTCTCAACATGCAGGGTCATGGAGTCCTGGAGATGCCCTCAGGCACTGGGAAGACAGTGTCCCTGTTGGCCCTGATCATGGCATACCAGAGGGTAAGTGACCCCTGGGCCCGGGGAGGGGGGCAGAGGGAAGGGGTCCAACGGGGGCTGAGTCCATTGTCACCGGCAGGCTTATCCACTGGAGGTGACTAAACTCATCTACTGCTCGAGGACTGTGCCTGAGATCGAGAAGGTGAGCCAAGGCCGATCCTGGGGCTGCCCCAGTCCCCCAAGACTTGCTAGTCTCCCTAGTGCTTGCCCTTATAGCTTTGGGGGCTGTGGGGGAAGCTGGGGGAGGGGCTGGGCCAGGCCGGGCAGGGTCTTACGCTGGAGTCCCCCCTCCGTCCTCGACAAGAACAGGTGATCGAAGAGCTGCGGAAGTTGCTCAGCTTCTATGAGAAGCAGGAGGGTGAGAAGCTGCCGTTTTTGGGGCTGGCTCTGAGCTCCCGGAAGAACCTGTGTATTCATCCTGAGGTGCGTGCCCATTTCTCCCCTTGTCCCAAGCCTCAGGGTTGAGGAAACCTCCATCCGACCAGAGTTCTAGATCCCCACACCAGACCTGTCAGGGAGACAGGCAGGGACCACTTGCAGACTTGTCACATGCACGACTCTGACTCCTGATGAGGTGGCCCAGACAAACACACCTTCTCCCCAGGCCCGAGAGAGGTTAAAAAGGCAGTTAGTTCCTGGAGTCTGGCAGGCCAGGTTTCCTGGGTGGGAAACTTAATAGTCACGTATTCTTGGATAGGGGATTTTTGTAGTGGGGCTTCAGTCTTCTTTTCTGTAAAAAGGGGGTCATTCGTTACCGGCTTTATATAGTTGATAAGATTGGGCAGGGGGGGCGGTGGGATGGGCAAAGGGGGTCAGAACATACAAACTTGAAGTTTTGAAGCCAGTAGGTCACAGGGATGTAACGTACGTTGTGGTGACTATACTTAATAACAGTTATTTGGAAGTCACTAAGAGGGGTGCCTGGCTGGCTCAGTCGGTAGAGCACGTGATGCTTCATCTCCAGGTCATGAGTTAAAGCCCCATGTTTGGTGTAGAGTTTACTTAAAAAAAAAAAAAAAGAAAAATTATAACTGTGTGGTGATGGATATTAATTAGACTTTTTGCGATAATCATTTTCCTGTATTTTTTTTAAAGATTTTATTTATTTATTTGACACAGAGAGATCACAAGTAGGCAGAGAGGCAGGCAGAGAGAGAGGAGGAAGCAGGCTCCCTGCTGAGCAGAGAAACCTATGCGGGCCTCGATCCCAGGACCCTGAGATCATGACCTGAGCTGAAGGCAGAGGCTTTAACCCACTGAGCCACCCAGGCGCCCTCATTTTCCCGTATTTACAAGTATCAAATCGTTATGTTCACCTGAAACTAATACAGTATTATATGTCCATTATATCAATAATTAAAAAAGATTAGGCGAGATAATGTAGTGGATAGCCCTTAGCATATACAAAATACTAAAACATGGGGTGTCTGGGTGGCTCAGTGGGTTAAAGCCTCTGCCTTTGGCTCAGGTCATGATCTCAGGGTTCTGGGATCGAGGCCCGCATCGGGCTCTCTGCTCAGCGGGGAGCCTGCTTCCCCCTCTCTCTCTGCCTGCCTCTCTGCCTCCTTGTGATCTCTCTCCCTCTGTGAAATAAATAAATAAAATCTTAAAAAAAAAAAGCACAGGCCTTAGCAACCGATGAAATGGGAAGGAAGAGGGAAGGGTCAGCAGCAACCTTGGTGATGGCAAAGTTTTGTTTTGTTTTTTCCCTCTCCCCCTGCCCCAAAGATTTTATTTATCTATTTGACAACACAAGCAGGCAGAGGGAGAGAGAGAAGCAGGCTCTTCACGGAGCAGGGAGCCCAATGTGGGGCCCGACCCCAGGACCCTGGGATCATGACCTGAGCCGAAGGCAGATGCTTAACCAACTGAGCCACCCAGGCGCCCCAAAGGTGAAGGTTTTGTTATGGGAAATGGCAGCCCTGGGCTCCTATGGTGCCACCCACAGAGGGTACAGGGCAGGGCTGGCTCTTAGACTGTTCCATCAGAACCTCCTAGGGGCACCTGGGTGGTTCAGTCAGTTAAGCATCTGCCTTTGGCTCAGGTCATGATCCCAGCCAGGGTCCTGGGATGGAGGCCTGCATGGGGAAATCCCTGCTCAGTGGGGAGTTGGCTTCTCCCTCTACCTCTGCCCTTCCTCCCGACTTATGCGTGCTCTCTCTTTCTGTCTCTCTTTCTTAACACACAGAAATAAATTTATTTATTTAAAAAAAAACCACCTTTGATTCTTTGGCCAGGGTTCTGGGTGTTTTAGTGTTTGTAAATTTTTTTTTTCCTTGAGATTTTATTTTATCTGACAGCACAGCAGGGAGAGTGGCAGGTTGAGAGAGAAGCAGGCTTTCACCTAAGTGGGGAGCCTGATACTGGGCTCGATCCCAGGACCCTGGGATCATGCCCTGAGCCGAAGGCAGCTGCTTAACGTGTTTTATTGTTTATAAAGATAAAGCAGTTATCTTTAATCTTCAATCTATTTTTAATCTTTAATTATCTTTAAAGATATCTTTAATCTTTTTTTTAAATTTGAATCGAGGTAAAATTGATATACAACATTAGTTTCAGGTGTACTGTGTATGATTCGGTATTTGTGTGTATTGCCAAATCACCATGGTAAGTAGTTAGTATCTGTCACTTTACGTAGTCACAAAAAATTTTTTTCTTATAAGTGAGAACTTTTAAGATCTCTCTCAGGAGCTTGCAAATACACAGTACAGTGTTAGGAACTAGAGTCTCTGTGCCGTACCCGACATGGGGCTGGAACTCACAACCCTGAGCTCAGTGTAAGAGTCTTTTTTAATTTTTTATTTTAAGGTTTTATTTATTCATTTGACAGAGATCACAAGTAGGCAGAGAGGCAGGCAGAGAGAGGAGAAAGCAGGCTCCCCGCTGAGCAGGGAGCCCGATGCGGGACTCAGTCGCAGGACCCTGAAATCATGACCTGAACCGAAGGCAGAGGCTTTAACCCATTGAGCCACCCAGGTGCCCTCGGTGTAAGAGTCTTAACAGTCACACCGCTCCTACACTCCCTGTGGTTAAGTTCTCCCCGGGGTCTTAACTGTTTTTTTGTTTGTTTGTTTGTTTTTTTAAAGATTTTATTTATTTATTTGACACAGAGATAGAGGTCACAAGTAGGCAGAGAGGCAGGTAGAGAGACAAGGAGAGGAGGAAGCAGGCTCCCCGCCGAGCAGAGAGCCCGATGTGGGCCTCGATCCCAGGACGCTGAGATCATGACCTGAGCCGAAAGCAGAGGCTTTAACCCACTGAGCCACCCAGGCGCCCTCTTAACTGTTTAATAATGAGACTGTTGAGGTTTACGTTTCCCCCAGAATTCCTCATTCTCACCGCAGACAGGACAGGCCACCCCCCACCCCACCTAGCTGGCTGGTGTAGGGCCCCCAGTTCAAGGAGTGGCTGAGCTGCTTGGCACTGAGCTGTCCCATCTCCCGCCCCCCCAGGTGATGCCCCTGCGCTTCGGGAAAGACGTCGATGGGAAATGCCACAGCCTCACGGCCTCGTACGTGCGGGCGCAGTACCAGCAGGACCCCAGCCTGCCCCACTGCCGCTTCTACGAGGTGCCTGCCGCCGGCCGGGCTGAGGGAGGGAGAGCCAGACGGCTGTAGCATCCGGCCTCCCTGACCCCGGCTACCCTCTCGCCCCAGGAGTTTGACGTCCATGGGCGCCAGGTGCCTCTCGCCGCCGGCATCTACAACCTGGATGACCTGAAGGCCCTGGGGCGGCGCCAGGGCTGGTGCCCCTACTTCCTTGCCCGGTATTCGGTGAGGAGGCTGCTGGGGGCTGGGCAGACGGGGGCAGGGGTGCGGGGTAGCCCGTCGGCCCGCCTGCGTGTCCGTCCCGTCTCTGTCCTTTAGCTGATCTCTGTCTCTCGCCGGTGTCTGCCTCCCTGGCCTCTGGGGGCCTGGGAGGGCGGGACCCAGTGGGGGGCAGGGTGCGCTCCCGTGGGCTGGGCTAGCCTTGCCCTCCTCGGCCCCCAGATCCTGCACGCCAACGTGGTGGTTTACAGCTACCATTACCTCTTGGACCCCAAGATCGCGGAGCTGGTGTCTAAGGAGCTGGCCCGCAAGGCCGTCGTGGTCTTCGACGAGGCCCACAACATCGGTGAGGCGGGAGCCGGGGGCACGGGGACGCCGGCCCCCCCGCCCGGCTGCGGTGGCCTGACCGGGCCCGGGCCCCTCCCCTGCCTTCTCCAGACAACGTCTGCATCGACTCCATGAGCGTCAACATCACCCGCCGGACCCTGGACCGCTGCCAGGGCAACCTGGAGACCTTACAGAAGACGGTGCTCAGGTGGGGGCCCCCGCCTCTCCCGGGAC
>LNAC01000268.1:2020634-2032397 GCA_002007465.1 Ailurus styani | reverse complement strand
CCCCCCCCCCCCCCGCCCGGCGGGCCCCCGGGGCCAGCAGCCGTGTCCCTTCTCGTCCGCAGGATCAAGGAGACGGATGAGCAGCGGCTGCGGGAGGAGTACCGCCGCCTGGTGGAGGGGCTGCGGGAGGCGAGTACAGCGCGGGAGACGGACGCCCACCTGGCCAACCCCGTGCTTCCCGACGAGGTGCTGCAGGGTGAGCCGCCGCTCCCTCTGCCCGCTGCCCCCTGGCCCGGGCGCCCCGCCGCGGCGGCTGACACCTCTCCCCCGCAGAGGCCGTCCCGGGCTCCATCCGCACGGCCGAGCACTTCCTGGGCTTCCTGCGGCGGCTGCTGGAGTACGTCAAGTGGCGGCTGCGGGTCCAGCACGTGGTGCAGGAGAGCCCCCCGGCCTTCCTCAGCGGCCTGGCCCAGCGCGTGTGCATCCAGCGCAAGCCCCTCAGGTGTGCCCCGCGCGGCCCGGGGGAGCAGGGGACCTGGGCCCTCCCCGCACCTCGGCCTCCAGGCCTGGGGCCGCCACGTTGCCAGTGTCGGGAGTCATTGTCGCGGGTAGAAGGAGCGCGTGCGAGGGGGTGAGGGCCGTCAGAGCAGGGGGGGGGCCCCAGACAAGAACCCAGCAGGGTGGGAGCTTCAGGGGGCAAGTGCTGTGGGTTCTCTGCACCCCAGTCTCCTGCCATGCTTCTCTTTGGGCCCCGGAAGCCTGAGGGCAGGCACACCCCCACCGGGCGGACTGGGGGTGGGTCAGCCTCCCCAGCACAGAACAAGCAGAGCGTGGACCTGGGGGTGGGGGGGCTTCTGTTCCTCTGGTATTTTGGATAAGTCACGGGTCTCCTCTGAACCTCAGTTTCCTCCTCTGTTGAATGGGAACGGGGTGGTCACCTTTACTCTCGCTTCTGTGGGGGTTACATGCAAAAGCGGGGATGGACGTAACTCCCCCCATCTTGAGCTAAGCACTTGAGGTTCTGTATCTCGTGAACTCTCAGTCCAGCGTCCCCGGCTGCACATGAGGACGGTGCGGCCTAGAGACAGCAAGCCGTCACCCAGGGTCACACAGCACCTCCTGGGGTAGTTGCGTGAAGCCAGGCCCTGTAGGGCTCCGAAGCCCCTAGCTGCCCTGCTTCTCGGGGGTGGGACGGCCCTTGGGGTGCCATCACCTGTCCCTCTTTGTGAGAGACTCGTCAGGGCAAAGATGGGATCTTAGCCAGTCACGTTCCCTGCGTGCCTGCTCCGTGCCAGGGCCTCTGCTCCGTGACCACGACGGTCATGAGTGGGGATTACTCCCTCCCTCCCTCCTGTGGGCCCACTGCCCTGCCCTCCTGGGGCTCAGGGCCCACTGGGGAGACACCAGCCCCCTGACTGGGACGACCCTGAGCGGGCACGGCTGGGATGGGGGAGCCCCCGGGGTGCCTGATCCAGCCAGGGTCGGGGGGCATCAGGAAGTCAGACTCGAAGCCGTGACGTTCGGGGGCTTGTTCTACAACTCTGACCATCGGCCCGGCTCTGAAGCCAGGCGCTCCTGCCCCATGATCTGCCCTTGAGCGGTGACAGCGTCAAGCCTGACTGTCGGTGTTTGTGATCAGGTGGCCGTGGGGGGGCGGTGCGCATGCGCATGTGGGTGTGCAGGGTTGTCCTTGAGTCTGTGGGAGTCTGATGCTCTGTGTGTCATCCGGGTGGCCAAGTGTGACCAGCGCAGTGGGAGCGGGCCTGGGAGTGAGTGTGTGTGTGTGGCCGTGCAGGGCTGATTCTCAGTGTGCTTGTGGGTCTCCTCCTTTGACCCAGAACTTGCATGAGATCGCGTGACCACGTGCCTGGAGGGTCTGATCGCTGGTCTGTGTGTGCAGTTGTGGAGTGCGGGGACACGGGTGACTGAAACAGCCCCAACCTCTGTTCTCAGCGACCACCCGGTCCCCTGGGGAGGCGCGTGTGACCGCACGCTGATGGTGGCGGAGGGGGTCGCTGTCGTGTTGGCGCTCCTCTGCTCCGCTGACCCCGTCTGGCCTCCACACCAGGTTCTGTGCCGAACGCCTCCGCTCCCTCCTGCACACCCTGGAGATCGCTGACCTCGCCGACTTCTCTCCCCTCACGCTCCTGGCTAACTTTGCCACCCTCGTCAGCACCTATGCCAAAGGTAAGCTCTTTTCCTGCCTCTGCCAGGCCCCCTGGCAGCCGGGATCAGGATCCCAGCAGAGTCCAGAGGCTTGTCTGTGGGGCTGGGATGCTCGGGACCTCGTAGGGTTGGGCTCAGGAGTTTGGGCTTTGTTTCGAGTACAGGGAGGTTCCACAGAAGGGTCTTGACTTAGCCAAGCCTTGTGCTTTGATTTATATTTTCAGAGGCTCCCTCTGGCTGCAGAGTGGAGTAGCGTGGGGGGTTGAGGACATAGAAGCTCTGGGGTATCACCCTGTATGGTGTGGTAGGGAGTTGGCCCTTCCACTCCCGGGAAGTGGGGAGCCATGGGAGGTTCTGAGCAAGGGAGGGGCAGGGACCTGGGGCAGGTTGGGAGGGCGAGAGGGGCTGGAGAAGGGGTAGGACCCGGTGCCTGGGGTGGGGGTCAGTGCTCAGGTGTCCAGCTTGCTAGGGAGAGGGGAAGTGTTCCTGAGGCTTCACTGGTCAGCCCTCCCTCCTCTCCCTCCCCATTAAGCTGGCCAAGGGCTCAGGCTGATCCCCACTCTGTCCGGGATTACTGCTCTATCCCGGAAACCAGGTCAGGCCTCCTGACACCCGGCGCCACCCCAGAGGATGGAGAGGCTGTGCCCGGAACCCAGCCCCCGTCAGCAGCGAGTCCCGTTAGCAGCTTTCTTCTGTGTCCAGCCCCCGGTCCCACCCCATCTTCCTCTGAGACTGGCTTTCTCCTGACTTCCCCATCCACCCACACCTCGTATTGTTTTACCTGGAACGTCCGTCCCAATATTCCTCAGCCTGCAGTTATCTGGTACTCTGTCAGGCTTGGCTTATTAGAGATGTTCCCTCTTCCCGGAAGCCTTCCCTGACCCCCAGGCTGGTCAAGCCCCGCTCCTCCTGGCTTCCCTGTCCCAGCCCTGTCTACTCTGAGTGGTCACTCTCTGGGGATAGGATTGTGCCCCCATCATCAGACTGTGAGGCCCGGAAGGGCAGGGCCGGAGCTGTCTTGGTTCCCACTGTGTCCCCATTACAGGGCTGGGCAGAGAACATTTTATTTTTATTTTAATTTTAATTAAGTGAAATTGAATATGAATTCATTCATTCACCTATTTTTTTAAAAAAACAGACCAGGCCTAACACTGAGGAAGCGGCGGGATCCAAGAGGGGTCTCATTCCTGATCTCTTGGAACTTATATTGCAGAGGGGAGGACAGGTAGCAGAGACTCAAACAAATAAAGAAGATAATTCCAGAAAGGGACAGTTTTCACGAGAAACAAAAATGTTGCCATGTTGGAGCATGCTTGCAGTGGCCAAGGAAGGCCTGAGGCGCTGACATTTGCGCTGAGTTCCAAATGACCAGATGGAACCAGCTGCCTTGAGAAGCTTTTCAGGCTGTGGGGCCAGCAAGTGCAAAGGCCCTGGGGTGGAGTGAGCTGGTGGTTTTTGAAAGTTAGGCAGGAGGCAGCCTGTGAGGCAGGAGGAAATGGGGTCAGCGTGGCAGGGTCTGACAGACAATTTTGGACTCTGGAAGGAGCCTGGGGAGCTATGCAGGGCTTCTGAGCAGGGCAGGGATGTGACCTGACTCAGGATTTCACAGGGTCCCTCTGGCTGCTGGGAAGGGAGCAGAGGTGGGACCTGGAATCCCAGGGAGCTGACTGCAATAGTCCAGGCGAGAGGTGATGGTGGGGGAGGGGGTGGGGAAAGTGGTCCGATTGCAGATACGCTTTGGAGGCAGAGCTGACCCGCCTGATGGTTTAGAGACAAGGGTCATGGGGGAAGGCTCCAGGCTTGGGCTCGAGTGGCGGTGTGGGTTCCTGCACCCCTGGGAGAGTGTGACGAGTGAACCTTTGGTGCACCCTGCTCATTATGGTCCCTGGGTGGGTGTTGGCCCTGGGAGAAGTGGGCAGGTTGGGGTGTACTGTGGACTTCCAATGCGTGGGTTTTAAGCTTAAGGAACTGGTGGCTGGTCCCAGTTACTAATGCATCAGGACAGAGTGGCCGGGTGGGCGTTGTCAGGGGGCGGTGACCAGGAGTCTTCCTGCTTGTAGGTTTCACCATCATCATCGAGCCCTTTGATGACAGGACCCCCACCATCGCCAACCCCATCCTGCACTTCAGGTGAGACCCGACCCCAGTGTGGGGCATGAATGGACCACGGGGGCCCCAGCGTGGTCCTCACCACCCCCATCTGTTTCCTACAGCTGCATGGACGCCTCACTGGCCATCAAACCCGTGTTCGAGCGCTTCCAGTCAGTGATCATCACATCGGGGGTGAGGACCCTTCTCTGTCCCCAGCCCTCCACTGTGGGGCTCCCAGTTTCTGCCCAGGTCTGCTAAGATCCCTCCCCCTGTCCCTGCTATAGACGCTGTCCCCGCTGGACATCTACCCCAAGATTCTGGACTTCCACCCGGTCACCATGGCAACCTTCACCATGACGCTGGCCCGGGTCTGCCTCTGCCCCATGGTGAGTGGGAGAGGGTGGGTGCTGGACCAGGGGAGGTGGGCCGCCTTTCCTCTCTCTGTTCCCCCCGCTGTTCAGGCAGGAGACTTTTACAGCTGAGGGCACAGAGTCTGGATTCAGACAGATCTGGGCTTGATGCTACTTCTCTCTGGGGGTGTGACTCCCCAGGCCTCAGTTTCTAATCTGTAAAATGGGAAAGCATCCTCCCTGACCTCCCAGGGTGGTTGAGGGGATAGTGAGAGAGCGGGTATAAAATGCTCATGTGGCCCAGGGTCTGGTGCTGGTGGGCACTCGGTCAGCGTCTTGGTTAACGTGGGCTCTGCCTGGTTCGTCCTCTGGCCACAACCTTGATGATGACCCTTCCGCCCTGCCTCAGTCTCCTTTGTAAAACAGGCATTAAACGTGGGCTCTCAGTCCCTTCTCCGAATCCCTTGGGCCCAGATGTATTCTAGAACTGAGAATTTTCCAGACTTTAAAGACCAAGCCGGTGCTGTGTGGGATGTGACATTCACAGTGGGGTTGGGGCGGCTCTGGCCAGGGAAAGTCCTGTTCAGCAGGAACGTGTTTTGAGCCGGCAGACGGACGGAGGTCACTCAGGACCCCGAGCAGACTCAGGTGTGGGCAGGTGTTGCAACTACAGGAGTCGGCACCAGAGTTGACTATCTGGAGTTTCTGGAGTTTCTTGGCTTTTGAAATCGCCCTTCAGGGGTTGAAGACTGGTGATGGCCACAGCCTGCTTGTGGTCTGCAGAGTTGTTGGCGGGGGCGCTCGGGGCGGCCCCCGTGGCTGGTGACTGTCAAGCTCGTGGTGTGAGACACGTTCTGCGGGAACTGTGTGGCCCGGAGGCTGGGGCCGGCGGGACGGACTTGCTGGTCAGCGGCGTGGACGGTTTGGTTCTGCCACTGCTGTTGACTGCCACGTGACGCGGGGCAGGCGGCTCGCCTTCTCTGGGCCTGAGGTCATCCGTCCGTGCCGTGCAGATAACGGGAGCCGAGGGTTCACTAGTGACGTCGTGTCCACGGAAAGCCGCGCTGGGCCCCATCAGGCCGCCAGCACGTCGGGGTGGTTGCTGCCAATTGCTCACCCTGACGTCTCTCGCTCTCCGCAGATCATCGGTCGTGGCAACGACCAGGTGGCCATCAGCTCCAAATTTGAGACCCGGGAGGATATTGGTACGCTGCTCGGGGCGGGGGGGGGGAGGCTTGCAAAGGTTGTCAGGGCGCGGGCGTACTGGGGGCTCTCAGGCCATGGTAACGGCTCCAAGTCTGAGTGGCTTAGCGCCGTGGTCACTTCTTGCTCACAGTATGTGCCATTGTGGCTTGGTGGGGGCCTGCCCCGTGTCTCCTCACCCTGGGAAGCTTCCCCACTGGACACGTCCCTGTGGGGGTGACGTGTGACGGGAAGGATCCTGGTAACAGTGCTGTGCCTCGTGAGGGTGTTCACCCGGAAGTGACCCACGGCCACTTCTGCACCCCGTTCATCGGCCAGGGCAAGTCACATGGCCACAGCTAACTCCGGGGGCTGGGGCGGGGGTTGCAGGACTCCCAGGGGCATGTGTGTGAATGGCCCTCCAGGTGGCCTCAGTGGGATTTTCTAGGAGCCCTGAGGTCAAGACAGGGCATTAGCTAGGAAAGCTCCGACGAGGGAGGGGGACCAGGACCTGTGCACAACCTCTGACCGCCCCTCCCCCAGCGGTGATCCGGAACTATGGGAACCTCCTGCTGGAGATGTCCGCCGTGGTCCCCGACGGCATCGTGGCCTTCTTCACCAGCTACCAGTACATGGAGAGCACCGTGGCCTCCTGGTATGAGCAGGTACGCCCAGCCACCCGTCCCCGGCAAGGCCCCACTCTCCCCAGCTCTTGGCTCTCTTCCTCGCTGGTCTTGTGCCGCAGGCGGTGAGGCGTATCATAGGTGACGGGACAGTTCGTAAAACACGAATAGTTCAAAGGATAAACAGCGTATACCCTAGCCCCCCCCCCAACATCCAGGTTAAACACTCGAGCCCCTGTGCGAGGAGGGAGGTCATGGAGTGTTCTGGAAGTGGGGCTCATCACGGCCAGGCCCCGGGCGGCCGGCAGGATGGGGGCGTGGGGGCTGCTGTGACCTCTCCACTTCTGCACCATGGCCCAGCTCTCGGGTAGTGGAAGCAGGTGCCTCTAGGGTGACCCACACCCCAGGGAACAGGGTGGGAGCCTTGTCCCCTTGGTCGAGACCTTGGTCTCGTCCTCAGCTGGGTGCTTTCCACACTGTGGGAAAGGTGGCTGCTGGCCACCCACGTGCACATCCTGAGTCTTGTGTGTCCTGTTTAAGAAAGCTTTGCCTACCCCAAGGCCCTGAAGATCACCTCCTGTGTTTCTTCTAGAAGCCTGGTAGTGTTAGCTTTCACATCTGGGTCTATGAGGTACTTCACATCTGTGTGTGGTGTGAGGTCAGGGTTCTTTCTCTCCGTCTGTGCTGCTCCAGTCACTGCAGCCCCATTCACTAGAAAGCACTCCCCCCACCCCCCACCCCGAGTGGTGCAGGTGAGCGATCTCTGTGGGGGTGGTACTGGACCCTCCGTTCTGTCCCTGCGTCTGTCCTTGATCACTCTCGCAAAGCTCGTGCAGTGTCACGGAAACCTCTGGGGAGCCTCAGCCTGGCTCCGCCCCTCCACTAAGTACCAGCTGGGGGGTGGGGGGCCCACTCGGCCATCTTGGGCCATATGCCTGCCCCACTTGTCCGAAAGATGGGGTGCAGGGAGGGGTTCTATGCCTGGAACCCCAGCTTCCCACCAGGAGTGAGGCTGGCCGGCAACACCCCCCCCCTCCCTACAAGTCTCTGCTGGCCGCTGGGGCCCGTGGAGGGACGGAGTCGGCTGCACAAGAATCAGGGCAGAGTTGAGCTGAGCCAGGACGCTTGTGCCCTCACGCCACTTTCTGCCAACCCACAGCCTGACGTGCCTGCTGTCCTTCCCTAGGGCATTCTTGAAAACATCCAGAGAAATAAGCTGCTCTTCATTGAGACGCAAGATGGGGCCGAGACCAGTGTCGCCCTGGAGAAGTACCAGGAGGTGGGCAGGGGAGCAGGGGGTGCCGGGAGACGGCGCGCAGGGGCCCTGGAGGAGGCAGCTCTGAGGCGACCTGTCTCCTGTCTCGGCCTCCCCTCCCCAGGCCTGTGAGAATGGCCGTGGGGCCATCCTGCTGTCAGTGGCCCGGGGGAAAGTGTCCGAGGGAATCGACTTTGGTGAGTGGACCGGGCTCTCCCCCTCCCCAGGTGCCTGCATGGAGCTCTGGCTCTTTGTTCCCCCGGGGGCGCCCCCCTCCCCCCCCAGCCTGGGCTCATACAGGGACCTCCCCCTCCCTCCATCCCAGTCCCCGGCCCGCAGGGGCCGCTGCTCCAGTCCCCCCGCCCCCCGTAACCCCCTCCCGTGCTCGCTCCCCCAGTGCACCACTACGGCCGCGCCGTCATCATGTTCGGTGTGCCCTACGTCTACACCCAGAGCCGCATCCTCAAGGTGAGCAGCACCGGGGCCCTCCCCCTGGGGCTGGGGTGGCGGGCGGGAGGGGCAGGAGCGACCTCTCTGCCCTCTTCTCACGGGCAGGCGCGGCTGGAATACCTGCGGGACCAGTTCCAGATCCGCGAGAATGACTTTCTCACCTTCGACGCCATGCGCCACGCGGCCCAGTGTGTGGGTCGGGCCATCCGGGGCAAGACGGACTACGGCCTCATGGTCTTCGCCGATAAGGTATGGGCGCAGCGGTCTCCGCCGACCAGGCTGTTCCCCCACCCCCTCTCCAGACGGGGAAGGCGGCCAGGGGCCTCACGTCTCCCCTCTGTCCCTCTTCCTCCTGCCGACAGCGGTTTGCCCGGGCGGACAAGCGCGGGAAACTGCCCCGCTGGATCCAGGAGCACCTCACGGATGCCAACCTCAACCTGACCGTGGATGAGGGGGTCCAGGTTGCCAAGTACTTCCTGAGGCAGATGGCTCAGCCGTTCCACCGGGTGAGCCCGAGGGGGCCTGCCCTCCCTCCCTTCCCCCTCCCGAGGCTCAGCTCCTCGAGGGTCCCGAGCCCCAGCCCGGCCCAGGGGAGCCGCCAGGTGTGTCCTCTTCCATCTGGGAGACCGGCTGCTGCCCGCTCTCAGGCCTGGCTTCTGCTTTCAGGGGTGGTATGCTCCCCAAACCCCAGCAGCCCGCCCCCCTGCCACTACTGCCCCTCAGGTCTTGGCCCCCCGGGGTGGGGAAGCGCTCCTGTCATCCGGAGCTGACTCTCGTCCCCGCTCCAGGAGGACCAGCTGGGCCTGTCCCTGCTCAGCCTGGAGCAGCTGGAATCGGAGGAGACGCTGCGGAGGATAGAGCAGATTGCTCAGCAGCTATAGCGCAAGGTGGGAACGGGCGACTCCGGGGTCTCACCTGGCCCTGGGGCTCGGAGGGGGTCTCCGGTCCTTACAGGAAACCTCAGGCAGACATTTGTGGCTTCCAGATCTACAGTCTTTAATCGCAGGAGGAGAGCGGGGAGCCCCAAAGAGGTGGGGAGCAACTCAGGGAGAAGAGAGGCCGCCCCTCACCCCTTCCCGACTTCCAGAGAAGCTGCAGCTGCGCGGTCCTGTCACCTTCAGCGGGGGCCCAGATCCTGGGTGCTGGTGCTGAGGGGTCGCGCGGCCTCGCTCAGGTGCTGACTGGGGAACTGCAGACAGGCACAGGGGCGGTGTGGGCAGGACCTGTCCCCGGGTCCATTCCAACACCGGCCCCCTACTCCACTGTTGCCCCCAGCCCCCCTCACCTGGGTCCCAGCAGCCTTTGGACCATCCACGTTCAGCATGTTGAGCGACATGGCTCTCTTCATCCTATAAGGAGAGGGGGGCAGGTTGAATCCCATCGTGTCTGCCTCCCACTCCAGGCAAGACTTGCCTGGCATCGGATGTGACTGTAGGTGTGGCAGAGGAGCTGAGAACCACGGAAGGTTCTGGAACAGGACAGAGCAGGGTGGGTTACAGAAGCTACAGCTGTTGGGGCTCTTCACTGCCCCGATCGGACACTCACCCGGCTGCCCCTGCCATCCCCTCGCCTCGGAGACGGGAGACCAGCTTCTCGCTTCCACGCCTTAGGGACTCACGGATCTTGGAGAAGGAGCTGCTCCGACGAAGGGTCTGGAGAAGGTGCCCAGGACCCCGCTCAGTCCCCCCTTCTCCTCTGGTCCCCAACCCCGGAGCCCATCCTCCCTCCTCACCTGTTCTGCGTCACCAGCTGTGCCTGTGTTGGGGGCTCCTAGGAACAGAGGGGGACAGTGCAGTGGGGACACGGAGCAGTCACCTGGGGGGGCAGGGGCAGGGTGGGGGGCTCACCCAGAGGGGCAGGCAGGTCTTCCCGGCTCAGGATCTCTCGGTACAGCTCTTCTGCTTGCTGGTACTTGTTCTGTTTCAGGTAGGCTGAGGCCTGCGGGGAGGGTGGGTGATCGGGGCTCAGATCTGGAGCTCCCTGGGCACATCCTCCCCTCCCCCGCCCCCACCTCGTGACCTGGGGCAGGTGACTGGTTCCTGCTCCACCTTGGGCTAGTGACATAACCTTTGTGCCTCAGTTTGTTTGTTTGCAAAATGGGATGACAGGAGCATCTAGCTCCTAGGGTCAAGAAATGGATGGTGCTTTCCCTAAAGGACTAGAGCTCAATAAACCTCTGAAACTCATCCGGCCCCACCAACCTGTGTGTTTCCTGAAGCTTCTGTGTCCTCTCCGTGCCAAGTGAGCTCGCCAGTCAGGGCCCGGCTCAGAGCCCAGGGCTTAGGGGACCCCTGCTCCAGGGGTTCACTGGAGCCAGTGGGTGCCTCACCCGGGGGTCCGTGGCAGTCGGGCCCAGGGCTGAGTGGTACCTGTGCCACACAGCGCCCTCACCAGGTTGTTCTTGGTCTTGGCCACGTTTGGGTCGTTGGGCCCACCCAGGGCCTCGTAGATGCTCAGGGCTCGGGCGTAGTGCTGCTCCACCTCCTCGAACTTGCCCTGGTTCTGGCAGAGCAAGGCCAGGTTGTTGAGCTGCTTGGCCACGTCCGGATGGTCGCTGCCCAGGACCTAGGGGTCGGGGCGGGGGGGGCTCGGTGAGCCACATGATGGCGGCAGCCACAGTGGGGGTCATGAGGAGAGGTGTGTAGGATCCAGGGGGTGAGCTGCGGGAGGCTGGGGGCATAGGAGGTGCTGCAGAAGAATGATCAGAGTCAAGATCAGGGGAGTTCACTAGAAGTCAAGGGTAGGGGGGGGTCACGAGATGGAGTCATCCAGGCTCAAACTGGGGGCTCACAGGATCAGGTAGGAAGGGCCGGTGGACAAGGGCCTCTGCGGGGGTGGGGGCAGTACCTTCTCCCGGATCTCCAGGGCGCGCTGGCACAGGGGCTCGGCCTCCCGGTAACGCCCCCGCTTCCCATAGAGCACTGCCAGGTTGTTGAGGGTGGCAGCCACCTGCAGGAAAGGGGAGGCAGGTCAGGGTGGAGGGAGGCAGGGCCCCACAGCCGTCACTCCCGGGCCCCCACTCACCGCAGGGTGCTCAGGGCCCAGCGTCTGCTCCCGGATCTGCAGAGCGTCATGGAGAAGGTCTGTGGCCTCCTTGTACTTGTTCTGGTCCCTGTGAGGTGGCCCAGGACGGCGGGGGTCGGCCATGCGGGGGTGGGACCACGCACCCTTCCGCGGTCTCTTGAGCGTGGGGGGGGGGGTCTCCACACCCTCTGAGTCTAGCACAGGCTCCCTTTGCTGGCAAGCCTCCGGCCACCCCAGGGCTCTTGCCCGCTCTTTTGGGGTGTCTTGGCCACGTTCTGACTCCTCGCCTGGGTCACAGAGGCTCCCCCCCACTCCAGGAGCCCCATGCTGGCAGAGCAGGACGCCGGCCCCCGCCCCCAACAACGGGCCCGTGGCCGCTGCGCACTCACCGGTACACCAGCGCCAGGATGTTGAGCATGGTGGCCACGTCAGGGTGGCAGTGGCCCGAGCTCCGCTCCAGGTCCTCCAAGGCCTGGCGGCACAGCGGCACGGCGACCTCGTAGCGGCCCTGGCCCGCGTACTGGATCACGAGGTTGTGCAGGGTCCGGAGGCGGGCCGGGATCTCGTAGCCCCCCTGCTGAGCCGCCGCAGCGCCCACTGCCTCAGGGCCTGCGGGGGCAGGAGGGCATCAGGGCACTGCCGGCCTCCGAGCCTTCCCACCCCATAAAAGGGGGCACACACC